>VDFB02270651.1:65112671-65269797 GCA_007258455.2 Sequoia sempervirens
CATCCCTTTCTCCTTTTGAATGAAAAAGTACAATAACAATACCCTCTTTTTGGTCTAAATAAAATACTTTTGAGACCCCTTCCCATCCATCAAATAACAAATCTTTCAGAGTATGTATATCTAGAATAAGCTCCTAGAACTTACAGATTAAGGCCCAGTGACGAAGATCCTTAATTTGATCTTGCAAGAGGTCCTCTGAAAATGTGACATTGACAACCTTTTGCTCCAGATTATTCGAGCTTTTGATAGATAAAGCTTTGATGGTTTGCTGCATGTTTACATTTTCAATGTCCCCTATGACCTTCTTCTTATTCTTTTTCTTGTGGGGTTTGGCTTCCCCTACCTATTTGTCCAACTCTTGCTTTTTAACCCAAATCTTTCGAACTGTATCCTTCTTCTTGATCTAGGGTGCTTGAATCCTAGTACTATTGTTGTCTGTTTGTGCATGTTGTAAAATCAGTTTTGAAGGGACTTTATGATCATAATCATTCAATTTTGTATCTTGTAGCTGAGGCTTTTGCTTTTCTTTCCCTCAAAAATTTGTGCTTGCATGTTGTGCCTGAACTAAAGTATCCTCTTGATTTCCCCAATCTGCATTTGTGAAGGGATCTCCTGAATGATTTGAAACATTGATTGCATGAATGCGCTTTTGTCCTTGAGTATTATTGTCTATTGAAACCCTAACCCATTCTACTTCCTTTCTTTGATTGATCCTATAATCGACTTCACTTTCTCTGTATAATCAATTGAGAAACCTTGGATTTACCTCTCTTTGTTTACCTCAAAAATATTCTGAAGGTAAATGTGGCCTATCATTTTCATATATATCAAAAACATCCTGCTTCTACTTATTCAAGTGTTAGCTATAGCGAAACTACACCCAGTTGGGTATGGAGAATCTATGTCTGACCGCAGGCTCCCTGTGTCTTGCATGATACCTTTTTGTGTAGCTCGTGGGGATCTACGCAGAATAATACTGATTCCTATAGCCATTGTTTGTAGAATGAGACAAATTCTTGTCTTTTTCTGAAAAACGACCGTTGGGAAGCCATTGTCACTCAGCCATTTTTTTGGCAACTTGACTTACAACATATTTAAATTACTCTTTGGAGCATTACATGTACAATTTTTGAATTTTGAATACAATGATATAGTAGCTTTTGCTACTTTTACCCAAAATAAAAAAATCCTATCTAAACAACTTAAATATTCCTAGGACTTAAGTGGACTTAACATGTAAATAGAAAACCACTAATAGCTAGTTAGGAAAATTTATGTACACCAACACCCCCCTTAAGTGCAACTTAGGGAGAAGAAATTATTATGCAAATGATGCAAGGATGGGTCTTGTCTATAAGGCCATGTTAGGTACCCATGTACAAATACAAGTGTAATCTCTCACAAACAAAGAAAAGGAGAAAAGCCACATGTGAAAAAACCCTCTCCAAAAGAGAAAAAAGATACAATTAAGTGATGAAATACGGAGGACTCCATGATACCTCCAAGTACAACATCCATCACATATATACATTATAAATTCCCCCATAAAAGGGAAAGAAAGAGACCACATATCCCCCCCATAATGAAGTAGCTCCAAAACCATTGAAGAATGTCCGAAGAAAAAAAAGAATCTAATTTACCAACAAACATCATGTCTCCCCTTGGGAAGAAATAAATCTAATGGTTGATTATGAAGATACATCATCTCCATGATGAAGCAAGATGGAATAAGCCTCAAGAATTATATCTCTAAAGATATATCAAATGTCTTCAAAGATGTCTCAACAAAATTAGGTGTGATCCCAATCAAAGAAGAAGATAAAGGATGTGGAAACTTAAGAGTAATCTCCAAAGAAGATGTGTGATCAAAGAAGAGAGAGAACCCATAAAACATGCCCTCCAATTTTGTAGAAGAGGAATGACAAACCAAATTTGATATACATGTCATGAAACCATCCTACAAAGACAAATCTAGAAAATAAAAGATATCATGCTCATTTGAAGTCCTAGAAACCAATTCAACACTCAAGTCTTAAGAAGTAGGAGGAAACTTAACACAAAGGTTCAAGTGACCAATATGACCTCAGAACAACTACCCACACTCTATGTAGGAGAAGGAGAAAAGTAATCCTCATCAAAAGTAGAAGCAAAATATGAAAATACATAAACATTGGCAATATGATCCACCTTTCCCACTGCAACAGTATGTAAATCTCGAATGAATACTAAATTTAAAGTGAACTCAATAGACTTCCTTGTACCACCACATGTAATTTGATATACATAAAGAAGATTATTGGAAAGCTCAGAAATATACAATACATTACTAAAGGTCTTCATACCTATATCAACATCTCCTTTGCAACAAACAACCATGTACTTACTAGTATCCATCAATATCTTAGTTGTAAGGGAATGCTCAAATGTCAAGAAATGATCTAATGAACATTTCATGTGATCAGAAGTTTTATAATTAAGGATCCGTCTAACACGCTCTTCAACTTTAGTTACAACAAGACCTTTATATTTCATCTTATGATATTTTACCTTATAATTTTCATTATCATTAGTTGATGATCCTAAATGTGTGATGAAGAGAGTTGTAAAGAAGAAGAGGGTGAACTTGTAGATTTAGAAGGTAAATAAAAGTTATGTTCTTTTAGGATTTGCCTCATTTCATCTAACTCTTTCTTATAGAAATTATGTTCACCATCCCTAGCTTTATTATAATAAACACACTTGGGTTTCTCATTATTTTTATCCTCTCTAGGAGAGGTGGGTGTATCACAAGATTCTACCTTAGGTTTAAACTTCTTTCCTTTACCTCAAGGAGATGATGGAATTAATTCTTGATTCTTAGAGTGTGTAGCATGTTGACTAAGTTTAGTCCTTAGTCAACCTATCAAAAAATATCTCAAAAGAAGGTATGACAAATGAATCACCTAATCCATCCATTATAGAATAAAAGGAAGTAGAGAAGCATACAAATGAACCTTTCAACTTAGACAAAATCAAGAATATGTATTCCTTATCAATTTTATCTTTACCACAACCAATCAATTGAGACCTTAATGATTTAAATTTTACCAAATAGTTTTCAATGGTAGGGAATAAATATGTGGAAAGTGATGCCAATTCTACCTCCAATTGCATAGCTCGAACCTTATTAATTGTATCAAATAAACTTACTTGTGCTAATACCATACCTACCTAGGGTTAGTACATTCCTTAATATGGAAGAACAAACTATTAGAAAAATATATAGAAATCAAACCCATAGACTTATCACATTTTTCCTTGTGAGTAAATCTTTCATATTCCCTAGTAAAGTTGGGTTGATGGTCACCCAAGGTAGACCAAAAATCCTTAGACTAAAGAAATCTTTGTATTTTCACCTTCTATGTGTGATCATATGAGTTAGAACCTCAAACCTCGATTCAGCCATTAGGACAACAAGTACCAAAAGTGCAATTTAAAGAAATATGTAAAATAAACTAATGTGATACCTCCCAAATCTGAAGTACAATTGAAAATGAAGCCCCCCACAAAAAATTCTCCAAGAGATAGTATGCCCAATTAATCAACAAGAATGTAATTTTTCCAAAATTTGAATAAATAATACCTAGGGATAAATTTGGAAAAAGTTCCTTAACCAAATGATAGAGCTCCTGAATATACCTTTCAATTGTCATTGGAATCATGGAAATCAAATAAACTGGTGAAAATTTATAAGCTTGGAGCTCAAAAGGGAAAAAACACTTTAGTCAGCAATAAAATGTACCTATAGTAAAATTTGGAAAAATGGCCTGCACCACTACGAAGTACATGGAACCAAATTTTTTGTCGATATCTCGTTTGCAAAAAATTTGACTCTCGATTTGCAAGATATGGCCCATTGAAGAAAAAATCCCAATTAGAGCACTAGGGCATGAAGTTAGGTCCCCTAGGGGTTGGTCGATGGTCACCAATGTGACCTAGTGCAATGCAGGACATAATAAAAAAGAAAGATGTTGAGTGTGGTGGCACCACCTGAGAGGTGATGGTGTTAAGGGTGTCAGGCATCGGTGGCACTTCCACATGCCACCCACTAGACAACTACTAAAACCGTTAGTTACTTTAATAAATGTAGGGTTTTTAAATATAATTTTTTTAATGATTTTTAAATAAAAACCCTATGACTACTGCAGATGATGAAAGGTGATGTAAAGCCCATTCTAGCAACAAAATATTTCACAAAAGATGCCCTTTACCAGAGACTATACCCTATAGACCTACAACTTGTGTATAGACCGTACAGTACTATACTATATGGATTCGTACCATACGAAATATTGACAATGGGGCAGAAAAATCCTTTAAGGATCCAGAGAAAAAATCTCTAATTTTGATGATTTGATAGGTGATCTTGAGGTTTTTAGGACTTTTAGACGTAATGGCAAGGTCAATTTTGGTGCAAAGTGCTATAAAAAGTTAGCTACCTCCTGAATTTGGTAACCACCTCCCAACTTGAAACCCTCATAGATATGGTAAAATATATTGGATTTTGATAAAATGAAAGCCAATATTGACTTTCTCAAATGCCCTAGACTCAATGGTGAGCTCATATTACCTCCAAAACATGCCAAAAATTAACCCACAATAAAAACCCACAAAGAGAAACCCTCCAAAACTAGTTTTTTTCAAGTTTTTTTATTCCCTAGATCACCATATGATGTTAGGAAAGAGCATACTCAACTTTACTAAAATTCACCAAGATCTCTTAGTGGAAATATCTCTACACTCAAATATAAGAAGGAATTTGCAAGATCATGCTTCGATACCATGTAGGAGCTAAAAATTAGTTGTATACCCAAGATCAATTATGAAAATAATGAAAACCTTCTACAAGAGAGTATGCAAGAAATGAGCTTGCTTGATATTAAGATCTATCAAATATGATAATGAGGTATGTTACAAAAGTGTACAATGACCTTGCTTATATAGACAAGGTGTGATGAAGTACAAAATGCAAAACATTAAATGACTTTTGTCATTATTAAATGACTTTTGTCATTATTAAATGACTTTTGTCATTATTAAATGACTTTTGTCATTATTAAATGACTTTTGTCATTATTAAATGACCTAGGACCCTAATATTTAATAAAATCTAAGAAGATTAAATTTTATAAACAATTAAATATTCCTAGGACCTAAGTGGACTTAACATGTAAATAGGACTCCACTAATAACTAGTTAGGAAAATTACCTATTTACACCAACAATTTTGTATTCCCCTCTCTATCTATGTTGTGCAAAGGTTTATCCATGTTTAGTTTATGTTGGAGGAGGCAGGGGATTTTACTTGAAATAATGGTTATTGGTTTCATGTAGGATAGTGGTTTGTACATATATCCTTGGAAGCCCTTCTTTGATCTTTAGGACAAAAACTATCTTTAGAATTCCCCTTTGGATTCATTTCTATAGGCTTACTTGGATCATGAGAAATGAAAAATAATTAAAATTCTAGCAAGTGAGGTTGAGATTTTGTCAAGGTATAGACTCTACAAAGGATGAGCTACAAATAAAATATGCTTAGATTTGTGTTTTTATTGACATAAATCTAAACCTCTCTCATTATAAATGGGCTTTATATCCTCATTTAATCCCTAGCTTCATTTGTCAATTTTAAGGTTTTCCCCTTCAAATATTTTCTAAGGTAATATTTGTCATAAGAGTGCCTTTGGATGAATGTTCAAAACTATGTCCCACTTCAAGACAACTTATTAATACAAATGCATTTAAGCATTTCCAACTAAAACTCAATTTTGTTTGAACATATCTTTCTAGCTTAATCAGACCTTGGCCACAACTTTTCCAATAGGAAGTGCCCACTAAATACATATGTGATATCACCTTGAATTCATTTTATCAAAACAAAAAGTTATTTAGTATTTTTTAAATTCTCACAACTAATACTTACATAAATAATATTTTTTGTAGATCTATAGTAGTTTGTAAAATTATAATTTTTTATATATTTTATTTTCTTTTTTAATTAAAAATTAGATTATCGTCACCAAAATATAAGGTTGATTGTCTACTAAAAAATTTATTAAAAAAATTGATGCATTAGCGTAGAGAATGTTGAGACAATATTTTTTCTACATAAATAGTTAAGCCAAAAATTTGTGTCTCGTTAAAAAAATGTTGTTATACATGCAATTTTCAATTTTTCTAAAAAAAGTATTTATTGAAATGAGAAAAAAATATTCAATACACTAAAGTTTTAAGTTATAAATAGAATATATATATAAAGTTGTCTTGCTTAACCTCATGTTTTAGCATTTTATTACCAAATAAATTACAATGTCAATTTAACAAAAAAATACAATCAAATAATTTTATTTCTTAAAAATACAAACACAAGTATACACTAAAAAATTCTATATTTCATTAATTTATATCATTTCAAAATTAAAAATATATGTCACTTTCTAATGATTCAAACTAGAAAATTTCAATTAATGTTGGCCCGCTCCTTTATAAAAGTGGTTTAGAGGTTTGAACTTTCCCCCTCTTCAATGTTTTTCTAATCTAGCTCAATCCATCTACATGAATGGGTTCCAAAATCTGAAAAACCTAATGAATATTTTGTGTGGAGGAATACTGGTTGTTTTATGACTACTCAAGAGGAAGGAAAGGTCCCTCTTTTGATTTCATACAAGTAGTTCCTAGGAGATTGTTGTTCCTCTATACTCTCTAGTGGAGAGGCTTTGGTACAAAACATAAATGATTTATGAGCATATGGTTAGGAATGGAAAGTAGAAGTAAATCTAGGTTTATTTCTTGATGTAGGTCTTCTTTTTTTTATAAAAATAGTTTGTTACTTTAATACCGTTCTCTTCATATGGGAGTTTTGAAGAATTTAGAGGGTCTGTTTTTTTAGAAAAAAGTTTTGTTAGGTAAAGATAAAAATTTAAATGTAAAATATTGTAGATAGAAATCTTAATAGTGATAAATAAAGGAATGAAATGGATCATACATACATTCTTTTATTCTAAGGGTAAGAGATCAAGTGTTATTCATTCTTTACAATTTTATTGGGTTGTGCATAGGATTGGCTCTTGGAACTTGATTTTACTTTTAGTTTTTTGGTTTAATCTTTATACTTTGTTATTTTGTTGTTTCTAATTAACTATTGAAATTATATCCATCTTGTTAATGTTAAGTAAAAGTATAGATAGTTTTGATAAATTCCTGATGCTAAATAAGAATATAAAAATCAATATCTTTTTTATTTTCTTATGTATCTTTAATATTATGAACTCCCTCAATTAACCCATCCAAAAGAATTATAAAATATATTTTACTTTCCCCTAAGACTCGTTCTAATTTCCTGCAAATGGTGCTTTCATATATAACAATCCTAAAGAAAAATGCACAGAATGAAATTGGAATTAAAAGATGACTATAACTAATTTATATAATGGTAATGGGGACTGATTAGGAAAATAATTTTTGATTTTGCAGAATAAATTACAATAAGGAGTAACACATAGTGTACTCGGCCTTTCATTTCTTATACATCACCTTAATTTAAGGTAACCTTAATATAAACAACAAGTTTACATCATCTGATTATAAGGAACCATTGTTATTTACACAGTAACATATACACATTTACTTTTGGACTGTGAAGTCTTAGTCATGGTGACAGATTCTTTTATTGCTCTTAGTGCACTGTTTTTCCAAGTGGGTATCCTCTTCTCCCATGGAAAACCTGCAGCCTGACCGCCTTTCTTTACAATGCTTCCATGACAAGCAATGTTCTGATTTATGGTTTTGTTCATCCATCATGTCCAGCTCTCCATGCAGTCTGATGTAGTAGTAATATTTGTGATCTCTTGCAAACCTTCCACTGCCCAATTCAGATGATGATGGGTTTCTATAGATTGCTCTTTTTCTGTATCTAATGAAAGCTCTGTAAAGATAGGGAATCAATCCTTCCATGAATACTGTCAGATATAAGACACCACACAACCTAAGATATTCAAATGGGTAAGGGCTCAAAATGGCAGAGATAATCTAATAAAGTTCTTTAAGAAGTATACTGATGGTGAGAATATGACTGAGCTGTTTGAATGTTTATAGCAGAAACATTTTTATTGCTCATACAAACCTGTACAAAGTTTCAAATGCTTTAAGATCTGAATTGGAATTCTTGTAAAAGGGTTTATTTATTCTTCTTTGCTTCAAGGCTCCATGGCTTGAGTTTCAGAGAATTGCAATGGATGAGTATTTGGTGAGCACTGTTAGGGCCCACGAAATCTTTGATAGCTTAAGCAACCACATGATTAAATTTACACACCATTCTTACGTAGATTCTGCATTCACCAATAATTCACTCTACCTTATCAATAACTAGATGGATAAAGTGGGATTTATTCTAAGGGAGTTTGAAGTTTGGTCACATAGATAGCTTGTAACCAATCCTTAAAATAGTTTATCCCCAACTTGAAAGGTTGCTTGTTAATTCCTAGTGTAAGTAGGAAATTGACTGTGTTAGGTACGCATCTTGCAAGAAAGAATTCACTCCATCTGTCCAGCAACTTCCAGCCTAAAATGTAAAAATATGGCAAGATTTTCTATGGATGAGATTGAGACAATTCCAACTTTGCTACTGATAGAAAAACTATCTCCTCATCAAATTTTTTAGTGACATCTCTACGAATCCACCACAAAATCCTTATGCCCCCTCAAGAAGTTAGCTTTTTTCTCATATTCTAATGCCTCTTTAATATAAATAATTTAAATTATAAGAAAAAATATCTTACAAATTGATCTAAGAGGATTTAGGACATTCAGGAGCTTAAAATATAGTTCTCACTTACATGTGACAATCTATTGTGCTTGTATATATATAAAGACATAAAAGAATTTAGTGAAGTAAAAACATTCATTAAAGTTATAAGTCTTAGTAACTGTTTGATTGGTCTTTTACTTCTTTTTTTTATGTATAATAGTATATACTACCATTCTTGAGTAATATTATCTAATATGTTAATATAGTTAATAACAAGAGGATAATTTAGGCATTCAATACATTTGACCTCTTAGATCATGTAAATAACTTTTGAACAATAAAAATTTTCATTAGAATTTTCACTAAAGTGTAACTTGTTTTATCGTTCAATTTTCCCTTGTCTTATGCACTCAAATATAATTATTGGATAGTGTGTACGATATTTGCTCTTCCACCACATTTAGTCTAATAAGTGTGTCTATCATATGGGCATCATGCTTACTCTTATATATGTACAATACAAGGCATACACAGTTTGTATCACATCTAATAGTTTTGAAATTTTGTCTCAATTTTTGCATGTCCATCCATATGAGATTGGATGACAAGAAGTTGGAACTTGAGATTCATGAGATTTTTTTCATTCCTTCCTATTCAATGACCCAAAATGGTAGATAATGCTTCAAATACATTGACCATATATATGATCTAGAGAAGGATAAAAGATGAATTAATAAAAAAGTGGAAATTTTGGAACAATAATATGCATGTGATAGAGCATCATCTATTACTTTTCCTAGCTTCTTAAATGTGTACAACATCCTCCAAAGAGCTATATTTCTAGCAAACCCTTTATTTGTTCCACATCATACAAGGTAATTGGATTAATCTCATTTGTTTATAAATCATGGTAAATGTAATTCCCCAAGACACACCTAAGACATTATCCAATAAAACAAAAAAATTGAAGAACAACAGCAACAAATTAGATGTGATTACATGTCACACTACACACCAAAATGCATATAAGTGTCATGTCAAACATAACTACACAAGGACAATAACAACAATAATGACCTTGCTATTGCTCTAAGAAAATTGCCACTAGTAGAAGACTTACCAATCATGGATAAAACCATCATAATGATCCTATCAGAGAGTGAAATAATGTTGAAATGATGATTGGTTACTAGCCTATAATTGTGTTTTCTTGAAAACCAACACAAGGATAGGATGAGGGAATCCTTAACCTAAAATCCTCACTAAAGAACACTTTCCAACACTTACAACACCTAAGAAAACCTACAAGAGCAATGGAACAACTAAGAGATATCACATCTTGACTAGATTAAACAGTTGGATTGGTTTGTGAAATGAGGAGTGTGTTGGATGAGAGTAATGAATACCTCTAGTCTACTCAACAATAATAAAATTAAATCCCAAAAATAAGGGACAAACTTTCACAAAAGGTTACTTTAATAGGAGGTACAATCCCTCCACTAATAGGGATGACAATAGTTGCTTTCATGCACATGCATGCTTCCCAATACAAATAATGGAATAATATCCAATTAGGGACACCTATCAACCAAGATTCGACATGGGAAGACTCTCCAAGCCAAGGGTAACAGCTTTCATTCACAAAATTTCACAAAAAATACTTAGGAATACTTTTTGTCTAATAATATGAAAGGTTACAATGTGTTAGACAACTACAATCCACCACAATGGCACTAGCATAACTATTCAAGAGTCCTAAAAGTGTGATGATATCTTAAAACTAGATAGGTTTCTAGAATCTACATCAAATTCTAAACCCACATTTTTTCCTTATCCAAATGCACAACAAATGACCATTTTTAAGTCTCAATCCCAAGGATAACACTCAAGACTCATAGAAATAAGATCACAACACCACATGACTCCAAAAGATTGAAAATTATTGATAATCCAAGAGGGTCAACCACATCCAATCTCTAATATGGCAATCAATGAAGGAGGCACTAGACTCACAAAATAAGAGGCTAACAAAGGACTCCAACATGAGTCCACAGGCATGAGGGACAACAAGAAACATTTTCAACACACCCTGCTTATCCTTTAACCAAGAGCAGAACCTAAATGACCTCACCCATAGTAGGTTCTCACACACACACAACCCAAACTTGGGAGATGAACCACAAGAGAATTTAATGCCAAATTGAATGTTCTCTAACAAATCAAGTTCATTTTAATCCCAAATCTAAAGTTCTCTAAGTACATTTTACCAACATATAAGCAAAGTAGTAATGAATGTATATAATAGAATTAAATTTGACACCAATGTCAAGAAAACATAAAAATAATGATAGCTCTATTTGTGGGACCCCACCTTTCTATGTTCCTATTGGGCCTATGTGTCTTTAATGTTTCTTGTCCAATGTTTTGTACTTCTATGGTTACCTAGGTTTATGAATGATGATCGTACCTATTCATCAATGATATTCGCATGCTTGACTATTATGGTAACTAAATAATTCTATCTAATGGTCATCATGATTTTTCTCTAATAACCAGATGAGCTTCTTTGATTGATTATGCAAGTATATCTTGAATGAGATGTTTAGTAATGATGAGTTAGTGATTAATTAATTGCTAGTGTTGGTATTATGTATGAAACGAAGAAAAATAGGTTGGGAAGATCCAAGATGGATTAACCAAATGGATGCAACCTATTTTCCTTCTAGTTTCACTCAATTATGAGGGTTATAATGCATAAGTGAATATTAGAAAACAAACCTAACTGATATACCAATCAAAAGGAAAGTTTTAAGAGGGTAAAATTTTGTGTACCTGTTGTAAAAAGTGCTTTTTCAAGCCTCACTAAGGACTCATTCGCCCTATGGCGAATGGGTCCTAGCTAGGGTTTTGGAAAATCAATTTCTGGGTTATGTTCTTCAAGGTCTACACTCCCAGATCCTAGTTGGAGACTGTCGAAAACTCAGAAATAAATTTTGTAGCTCAATTTTCATGATCTTGTAAGAAAGGTAAAAACTTTGACAACTTTGCAACTTTGCAATTTTTCTCTCAAATTTGATCTTCAACCTAAAACCTGCAATCACACATCAAAGAGGAGAAAAATATTGATTGTTAGGGAATAGGGGTTTTCCTTGGTCAAACCCCGTTTTGGTAATTAAGCCTTGTAATGAAACAATGCATAAAGGAATGATGAATGAACATAATGCAATGTCACAACTCACCAATCCTCAATTGAAACCTTGGAGTACAAATCAGCAATCTAGCATGAAGTGGCCTCAATGAATGTAGATCTTGATCATGAACTTGATATGTAACAATGCTTGAATTGGATCTTCAATGCTACATCAACACATTAGCTCAACAACATGCATGATGCACTATGTCTTTGACATGATGATATGACCTTTGATTGTTGCAATAATCTTCTACAAATCTTCCTTTGAATGCATTCTTGAATGCTCTTGAATACTCTGTAATGCTCTTGTGAAATCTTAGGATGCTGGAATCAAAATTGCTAGGTGAAACTAAGTGAAATAGCCTTTTATTTATACATATCTTATCCTTCATTCCCGAAATTCAAATAACACAAGCCGGCACCAAATCTAGGATTTGAAATCATTAAAATACTACTAAAAACATATTCCAAGGGGGGGTCTTAGGGTTAAGTGAGGACCCATTCGCCATGTGGCAAATGGGTCCTAGCACACTTAACTAGGACACACTTTGGAGGATGTTAAATGTTATGTACAATTAGGGTCCTAGGACCTAGTGAGGAACCATTCGCCAGGTGGTGAATGGGTCTTAGGTCACTAACCTAGGACACACACCTTATAAAATTAAGTTTTGTGTAATATCATTTCTAAATATCGGGTTTTATCCCTCGAAATATGTAATTAATTAGGCTTGGATTTGAATTAAAGGGGCCAATTAAGCTCAATTAACCTTAATTAATTAACAAATCCCTAGATTAGTGTGAAAGTATAAATATACACTTTACAACACCATAAATAAGGCACTATTAAGTCCATTTCATTAAAAAGGGCCTAAACTTAGTGTGAATGTGTAAAACACATTACAACACTAAATCAGGGCAACATTAGGCTCATTTTAAGATTAATTATTCCCAAAATAAGTGTGAAAAAGGGATACTTTTTTCTACACTACATTTAGCCCCCACTTTAGTGAGAGTATGACCCCATGTCAAACTCACACTAATGTAGACATTCAAGACACCTATGTACGTAGGAATGACAAAGATACACAATCATACACTATCAAATACCAAGAAGATCAAGCCTAGATTATCCAATGTGATGTGGAACACATCTAGAATATCAGTTTTTGTGCTCACTCTAGGGTAGTGGAACCTCAAGGCGTCCACTAGGTGAGTATCCCTCCAAGAAGGTGGCTTAGTGAGAAATTCATGCCTATGTGTCAGCTCTCACTGTACTTACCATACCAAAGCTATCCCTTTGATAACTCTGATAGGGTGCCACTCACATTCTCGCTTCATGCTTAACAAGTTGTGTTATGCTAAGCACCTATGCACATGGCAAGGCTCCACAGGAAAACAAGGTGTGTTATGCTAGGTGTCCTTGAATTAGGGTTGTGTTCAAGCTTCATAAGGTCAGCAAGTTGTGTTATGCCAAACACTTACAAAAAATAATGCTAGTAAAGGTTTTTATTCAAAGGGATTTTGCTTCGTTTGTGTAAGGTCTTCTTCTTAGGGATCATCGTGCCTAATGTCTCCAAGAGAGGACAAATCAAGAGTAACTGATTACAACTTAGGGGATGCCTTGCATTGCATCAAGCCACTAAGAGAAAGTTGTACGCTAAGAAATATCGCACTCTTGGAGGACATCAAACCCAATGACACCACCAAGAAAAGGGTGCATCACAAGAAAAAAGAAAATCACACCATGAAACATGCAAAATGCCAAAAGATATTATTAATGTATGCCCCCACTATAAAACAGTTGCTAACACCATTGTTATGAGAAATTGCTTTAAAGTAGCCAATGATTGATCCTAAGACATGAGATCTTTACTCGGAAATCCCTACGCCAAGTCATATGTTTCTGAAATAAAGCTACGTCATGAAAAAGGAGGGAGGGGTTGCCCCCAGCAATATATAAGGGATCTATGGATTTTGGGTCAATATGTCTTTGCTACAATGTTGTCATAGAGCTTGAAAATGTCATCATTCCCCAAATACTCATAGAACTAGAAGAATGACACAAAGAGAGTGAAAACAATGAAAAATCCTTTAGGTCAATGTGGAAGAGACCTAAATGTCTTGATGCCTTGCATCATCCCCAAAAGGAAAACACAAGACAAGAAGCAAGGAAAAAAATGTTTACGACATATAGAAGAATGCAGATACATATAGAGGAATGCACAAAAAGAGAGAGATACAACAAATTAAATAGTACGGGGGATCACATTACACACATGCAATCACATAAAGAAACATGAAAAAAAAACAAAGAAAAAATACTAGTAAGGCACATGTGAGTCAACCTATAGCAAGTCATCTACATCCCAATCTTGATCGGTATATACAGAAGGAAGAAAACTAGCCAAAGGGACAATGTCAAGTGTCAAACTAGGACACGCACCAAGTTCAACACTTTTTTGAGAAGATTTCTCATTTAAGCTCACGGAAGAGGAAAATAATGAATTCAACTCATTATGCACTTGTTCATCAATCTTTGCAATATCAATGCCATCATCTAAATTAATAACAATAGGAGGTTGAATGATAATGTCTCTAGAAAGTTCTTATTTACATTGTGGCGAAGGTATATAATCATCATGCATTGCTTTAGGTAAGTTCGGATTTTTATTTTCTATGTTGATCTTTTCTTCTTTGGTTTGTAACATACGAGAAATAGCACGACATCTATGCCTACACTCTAGCATTTCAGTTTAATTTCAATCTATTGTCAATTTGTGTTTGTGTAAGAGTGGTTTTGTCAATCATATGCTTCTTCTCTTCCCTTAGGGGAGGAACGAAAGGAGTCATAGGAGGTTGTTCAACCACTTTCTCTTTAGCTTTGTAAACTTGTTTGACTTTACGAGGCACAACGAGATTGTTGTGGTTATCTCGCGGTCTCTTATAGGAAATGGTAGGAGGATTTTTCATAGGTTATTCTTGGATATTTAGAAGGGATTTTTGTTCAATCATTGGTTCGTCAAGGATAAGTAGCTCAATCATGGGTTGAGGCAAGTTGCTAAGGGATAATTCTACTATGCACTTTTCCTTAAACTTTTGATATGATATGAAAAAGTAATCCTCACGAGGTCTAATAGGTTCAATAGGCTCGGGACAAAATAAATCCAATGAAAATTTCCCTCAGGAAGACACAAGATTAAATCCACTATGATGCACAATAAAGATATAATTTCCAAATGGAAACTATAAATATTTATGCACAACTGACGAGATGACATTCATGGAGTGAAGTCATGGATAGCCTAATTTCACACGAAATTGGTCTAATGATGGGATGATGGTGAATGAGACATTTAATGTTTTCGATCCAACTTTTAGAGGGAGATTTATCGATCCCATTGCAGGATAAGCAAAACCATCATGCATTTTGATCCATGCTTTTGTTTTATCATATGTATCTTGATAGAGTTCATGCACAAATAGAAATTCTTCACTGATCATGTTCTCTACACAGACGAGATCAATTAATATCCCATTAGTAGGCTTGTCATTGATTCTTCCAACTATGTAAAGAGGACCATCGGGTGCATGTTTAAGTATTTCTTTTTGTGAGAAAGCAATATCAAGAGGCATTTTGGTTGAGCCCTTATGAGGTTTAGCTTTAATAAATGCCACTATTTCAACTAGTTCATCTACATTTTCATCTTTTATGTTTTCATCATCCATGTCAACATTCATCACATCATTCTTTGTTTCACTAGCTTTGAAAAATTAAATGGTATGTTTCGGCATGGGATTTGTAAATATTTGTAATTTTTGGTTAGGAGGAGCTACGAACTTATTACCTTGATCATTCACACCTCCAATTAGAAGATGATTAGAATCAATGAGGTCTTGCAC
This sequence comes from Sequoia sempervirens, assembly GCA_007258455.2. Classification (NCBI taxonomy): domain Eukaryota; kingdom Viridiplantae; phylum Streptophyta; class Pinopsida; order Cupressales; family Cupressaceae; genus Sequoia; species Sequoia sempervirens. The sequence continues at coordinate 65,128,550 of VDFB02270651.1, forward strand.
AATATATTTAAAATGCGTACAATATGATGTATCATTTCCATTTTTTCAGTGATAATGGCAATAAGAATTTGGTTGATAGCCTATGGGTAATGTTTTACTAGGATCAGGAGCTCTGACAGGAGGTAGGGAAAGCATATTCTTTTCTACGAGTTGCAACATGATAGTGTGAAGAGTATCGGGTAAAAGGGTAAATTTTCTATTCCTATCTGCAAAGGCATATGAATTTTTTGTCTTTATGGCAGCCACTTGGTTATGAACTTGTTGGTCTAGTTGAGGGGAATTAAGTTGTAAAAATCCCCTATTTTGTTTCTTCAAAGGTTGGCAGCTATTTTGAGGTGCATATTCAAACTTTTCATGATGACTATAAGCCAAATTTTGATAATCACAAAGAGTTGTACATAATTGTGTGAAGGATGGGAATTTCAACATCTCGAGCTTGTTTTGCATTTTGTTTTGTAAATTGGCAATAAACATTGGTTGAAGGTCAACATCGAGAATTTTAATGTTTATTTGTGAATAAAGAATTTGATATCTCGCTATGAAATCAGTCACTTTCTCATCATCCTTTTGCTTGCATGTCATTAAATCAACTAGGGTCATCTTGGGACCCATGTGAATGTGGAAATGGTTGTAAAAGGAATCAATAAGCTCATTGAATTAACCAATTGAATTATTTGGAAAGGAGCTAAACCACTCTAAAGTAGTATCCTTCAATGACCTAAGGAATAGTTTAGCCAAGAGCTTATCTTAAAAGATAAAGTCACTACATAGGGTTGTATAAGCAGACACATGGCTAACAAAATCTCCTTTCCCACCATATTTCTCAAATCTAGGAACTTTTATACCTTGTGGCATTTCTGATCTCAATATCTCCAAGGATAACTGATTGGTTTTGGTGTATTATGAAGGTTGACCATTGTTGTTTTGATTTAGGGTTGTGACTTTTTGTTGGAGGGATGCCATGATTTGCAAAAGTGTTTTGATGATGGCATCATTTTTATTGTAATGTGGAGGGGAGTAAGGTGGAGTGGTGTATGTATGTGGAGGGCAAGTGAATTGTAAATTTGTGAGGGGGGATGGTTGAGGAGATATTGTATTTCAATGCACAAAGCTAGAAGGATTCCCTATGGAAATACCTAAGGATGTTTTGACATTGCTAGTAGGTTGAATGGTTGTGGTAACCTAAGTACTAGTGTACGTAGGAATAGAAATGGGTATTGTAGAAGGAGGAATGGAAATTCCACCTTGGCTTTGAGTACACCCCAAAGCTTGAGTACAACTAATCATGGTAGGGATGGTGTTGTTAACAATATGCATATTGGTTGTAGGAAGGGAAGTCATGGGAGATGAGGCATGCATGTTGTGATCCATAGGGGGTTGATTATCAACACTATTAGAAAGAGAGTTAGAAAACCCAAGATCCATGGCGAATGGTGTATCGTAGGATGACATGAGACTCAAACTACATCTCACAATAGTATTGGTAATAAGACACCAAGTTGTAAAGATCAAACAAGTTTCACAAACTTAGTGTGCAAACCCAAAATGGAAAGAGACTTAAAATGCAATGCAATGACCTAAAATGTAATGTGTAAATGCAATTTTCAGATTCTAAACAAGGTAATCTCTGATTACACTATGCAACAATCTGAAAATGAAATCTTGTAAATGCAATTTTGAATTTAGGAAATGCACTAAATGTACCTAATTAAGCTAGATATAATGAAATTCAACAAACTATAACATATATCTTAAAGTAGCAATAGAAACATAGAACTGAAGATTTTAATTTCCAAAAATATAGATCAGGACCTAATCAGGGACTCATTCTCCAGATGGTGAATGGCCCCTAGATGAGGTTTTGAAACTAATTTTTACAAATTTTCAAGTCTTTTCTAGTGGTTTTTAGATTCAAGTTTGTAACAGCAACTTTCAGTTTCATTTTTCTGTAAATGCAATATGAAATGCAAGTTGAAAATGTAACAAAATGATGACCTACAACACCAAGTTTGATATGCAATTTTGTTTTCACTTTTCAAATGCAATTTAAGATGATGTGAATGGTATGCAAGATGACTACTTTTTTTTGTATTTTCAGATTTAAAGAATGTAAATAATGCAATCCTAAAACCTCAATGAGATGCAAATTTGAATGCAAACTAGACACCCTAAATGAGATCTAATTCAATGAAAATGAATGCAAGATCTAAATCTAGGATGAAATGACTCCAAAATCAGAAAACTACAATGATCAAAAGCATTAGGTTCACCAAAATAAAATGAAGTAAAATGGGTTGGGAAGATCCAAAATGGATTAACCAAATGGATGCAACTATTTTCCTTCTAGTTTCACTCAATTATGAGGGTTATAATGTATAAATGAATATTAGAAAACAAACCTAACTGATATACCAATCAAAAGGAAAGTTTTAAGAGGGTAAAATGTTGCGTGCCTGTTGCAAAAGTGCTTTTTGGGCCTCATTGAGGACTCATTCGCCTTATGGTGAATGGATCCTAGCTATGGTTTTGGAAAATCAATTTATGTATTCTATTCTTCAAGGTTTGCACTCCCATATCCTAGTCGGAGACTGTTGAAAACTCGAAAATAAATTATGTAGCTCATTTTTCATGATCTTTCAAGAAAGGTGACAACTTTACAACTTTGTAATTTTCCTCTCCAAATTGATCTTCAACCTAAAATCTTCAATAACACATCAAAGAGGAGAAAAATGTTGATTGTTAGGGAATAGGGGCTTTCCTTGGTCAAACCTTGTAATGAAACAATACATAAAGGAATGATGAATGAACAAAATGCAATGTCACAACTCACCAATCCTCAATTGAAACCTTGGAGTACAAATCAGCAATCTAGTGTGAAGTGACCTCAATGAATGTCGATCTTGATCATGAAATTGATATGTAACAATGCTTGAATTGGATCTTCAATGCTACATCAACATATTAGCTCAACAACATGCATGATGCACTATGCCTTTGACATGATGATATGACCTTTGATTGCTACAATAATCATCTACAAAAATACCTTTGAATGCCTTCTTGAATGCTCTTGAATACTCTATAATGATCTTGTAAAATCTAAGAATGCTTGAATCAAAATTGCTAGGTGATACTAAGTGAAATAACCTTGTATTTATACATATATCTTATCCTTAATTCAAGAAATTCAAATAACACAAGCCGACATCAAATCTAGGATTTGAAATAATTAAAATACCACCAAAATCATATTCTAAGGGGGGTCCTAGGGTTAAGTGAGGACCCATTCACCATGTGGCGAATGGGTCCTAGCACACTTAACTAGGACACACTTTAGGGGATGTTAAATGTTATGTAAAATTAGAGTCCTAGGACCTAGTGAGGACCCATTTGCAAGGTGGTGAATGGGTCCTAGGTCACTAACCTAGGACACACACCTTGTAAAATTAAGTGTTGTGTAATATCATTTATGAATATCAGGCTTTATCCCTTAGAATCAGTAATTAATTAGGCTTGGATTTGAATTAAAGGAGTCATTAACCTCAATTAATTAATAAAGCCTTAGATTAGTGTGAAATTATACTTTACAACGCCCTATATAAGGTGTCATTAAGTCCATTTCATTAAAAAGGGCCCTAAACTTAATGTGAATGTGTAAAAAACATTACAACACTAGATCAAGGCAAAATTAGGCTCATTTTAATATTAATTATTCCCAAACTAAGTGTGAAAAAGGGATACTTTTTCTACACTACAATGTATATCAGATTTATTAAATTATAAGGGTTGTTGGGATGATTTCTTATATTATGCACATTTATTTATTTTGGGTTATTTGGATTACTAATGGATGATATATTTTATGATCTATTATTCAATTTCACATGATATTCTCTAATAATATTATTTTTGAATTATGTATTTGTGAAGCAATGAATTGTATATGTCGTCCTATGGTTGCTAATTCATTTGTGATCATTGTTATGATGGATTTATTTTTGATTTATCTCTGTGTGTGTGTGTATCATACTAACACCTTGTGTTGAGTATACAGGGATTTTTTTTGCTAATAGAATTAATCGGGAATCACTTAACAACTTTGTGTTATATTGTGTGAAATATGACATAGGCATGGGAACCTATGGGCCCATTGGTCATTATGTTGGAATATGTGATTTTTAAGTGTCATGTGTTAAGTGATTATGTTTTGTGCAAGTTTTGATTTACAAATTGTTAAAAGTCAATTTTAATGTGTTTTAAGAGGTCTAGGGTGTGTTTTATGTGTTAAAAGTTATCTTAAGACCTAAAGGTATAAGTGGGAAGGTTATTTTTGTTATTTGTGATCTTATAAAAAGTGTTTTATCCCTCCTTTTTCCCCCACTCATAAAAGTGGCGAAACAGAGAGGGTGGTTAAGTGGTTGTGTTGGTTAAGAGAATAAGTTCTCTCTCTCTCCTCTTTAAAACTCCTTCCTCATGGAGAGGAGAGGGTTACCTTGCTCATTTTTGTTTTGGTGTTTTGTGATTTTTAGTTTTTGGGAGTTCTTGAGAGGAAGAAGCAGGAGAGATTGTTGTGAAGAGGAGGATGCTATCCATCCAAGAGAGTCTACCATTGTTGGGATAGTAGTGATTGAGGTATTATTCTTCTTTATGTTTTTCAATAATATGTTAAGATTTTTTTATGAGGGTTTGATTTGAGGGTTTTGATGTGATGTATTATGTTGCATACATTGTGTTGTTCTTATGTGTTATTTTTAGGGGATTTGACAGCCTCTCGTGTAGAGGAGTCTTTCATCCTCCATGTACAAGAGTTCGAGTGGGAGTAGCTCCCACACATAGGGGAATTTCATTATTTGGGGTATGAGTATCCCTTGTTGGTAATGGCCATTACCAGGGTATGAGTACCCTTACATCTATGGGGATATGAGTATCCCATTGTTTTTCTACAAACATGTTTTTGGGAGGAATAAGGGTGGTGATATGGATAGGGTTCTGATGTGGCATTGGAGTGAAGTTGTTGTGGTGTTGGTGTGGATTTTATGTAGATTATTTTTGTGGAGATTTGATCATGATATTTATACATATGTATCCCCATGTCTGGTTGAGCCCCTACTCCCCCCAAGAGGTTTTCCCTAGGGGTAAACCAATGTGATAGAAATGTGTTGGTGCTTTTGTGAGTGGCTTGATATGAGGATTTTTTGTTTTATTATTGTAGTACTTGTGGTTGAGTCTTGAGTTGAGTTGTTTCATGTGGCTAAGTGAATACCCCATTTTCATGGGGTGGGTTGTTCTACAACCCTACAGCTAGGTGGAGAGGCCATTGGTACATTGTTATTTTTCATCTTTGTTTCTTTTTTAGGTCTCTTTGAGGGAGTCTTGGAAGATGCCATGAAAATTGTGCAAGTATTTGGAAAGAAAGGAATGTTGTATTGGAATCGAGAAAAGATTTTGTTACTTTGTATTGTATTTGTGCTTTCATGTTATATGAATTAATTGCAAAGATTTGAATATGTTTTCTTGAAGAGATAGGCATAAACAATGTTATTAGTGGCATTCCAAATAGTTATTCAAGTTGTGCATGTATAAAAAAAAAAGAAACGTTATTTTGAGTACACTTTTTTTTTTTAGTATGTGTTTTTTAATTGTTTCCTCTTAAGCATAATAGATGATATGAATGTTACTTGTTAAGAAAAGAATTTTGAATCATTGCTTATTTCCAAGAATGTTAAATTATTTGTGTTATTTATTTGCCTTGAAATAATTTTGTGTCACCAATTGTTTGAGGATATAAAGAATAATTATTTTCACCTAATGCATGCATAAAGTGTTAGGAAACTTTGGTACATGAGTTGGAAAATATATTTTTCCATGTTTAGTTTTCATATAATCTAATATGGTCACAATTTTAAAAAAATAAGGTGAAGGGTTTATAGTTAATCCTAAGAATAAAATACAAAAATCATAGATTTAAAATAAAAATAAAATATATATGTTCATTCAAAATAATATATCCATTTTTTAATTTTTTTTTTTTTTTGGGGGGGGGAGTTAATGAAATATCTTATGTATAATATACTATGTAGTTATGTAATACATACATTTTTCAACAATATTTAATTTTAGTAAAATAAATTTTCTATTTTTATTCTAGATTGTTTTTTATATAGAAATAATCAATAATAAATTCAAAAAAATGATATCAAAGAATAAACTTAACCTGCGTCATTGATCAATTGATGAAGTTACAACATTGTTGCCCCTATGCCAAACAATAATCTATTATAAAGTAGTGTTGTGCATTTTTTCGCACACACGCCCCGCTGGAGGCAGGGACCCTCTTTCGCTCCGGTTTTGGTTTCTTGGCCCTTTCCTTTTGAGGTTTTGTCTTATTTAGGAATGTGCTTAAAAGTCTATTTTGATTGCCTAAGTGTTTCCCCCAAGTTATTCATTGAAAATCGTAAGTTATGGATGAATTTCAGGCTTTTGCTCGGATTTTCCCGGATCCTGCTTGGACTCCGGCTGTGCACTGTTGTTTGGGGATTTTCGGTCCTTGCGGATTTCCACGTGGGCTGGATTTTCCTGAATTCTGCCCTGTCTTTGGCTTCCCAGGTTCTCTGACTATCCTATTGATTGCATTAATGGCTTCATGCGTGCTTTGAAAGATGTATTTAACTTGATTCTGAGGTCTTTTATGTCATCTTGCTTCTTATTTTCCCTCGTTGAGCTAAGAAGTGCTTTCTTGCGAGCGATTGGTTGGGATTTCGGGGCATTCGGCTTTGAATTGATCGATTTGGTGGCGTTTTCTTGCGCGTTCGTGCCCCTGTTCTTCGTGGACACCATTCCCTTTGCATTTGTTGATTCTGGGATTGATTGGCGCTTTGAATTGATGATTAGGGATAATGCATTGATGTTATAGGAGCTTCAAGGACTTGAATTCCTAAATATTTTGGATGCTTCATGACTAGGGTTGCGTAGCGATTGATTAATTTATGATCCCTCAAGTGATTTCTGAGTTTGTTGGCCTGTTTGCATTCTAGTGAACTTACTTGAATATCGCAATGTCTTTTTCCCCTAGCATGGTGTCGGCATTTGAATTACAAGAGTCGTAAGCTCGCCTGTGCTTTAATGGTGAAAGTATGGGATTTTAACCGAGGGCATCGTCTTTTGTCTTGAGTATGCTCCTGAGTAGGCTTAGGATGTGGAGAAAATCTTCTGAAGGTCTGTCCCTGACTTGCTCTGATTTTAAATGTTTGAAATTCATGATTGATTCGGTGTTTGGGGTTAAGTCATGACTTTGAGTCGCAGTGCGAGATTTTTCGTCCCTTCGGGACAATCCATCCCTTCCAAATTTCCTTCGTTGTGACCCTCCGAAGTCGGGGAGATGTCATATTGGTCATCCCGCGTTTCGCCGAAACCTTCTTAGGTTCATATTTGATCACAAGTACACTATAATTCTCACGCCGAAAGTATTTCTATCGGCAAGACAAACCCCCGTCGCCAAGAGCTCATAGCGGGCTCCTTTTGTCTTGCCGATTTTCCTTTATGTCATTGAGACCTCCCCTTTCAGCAAGACTTTTCACCGAACATATTCTTCTCTTACCGAGACATCCATTTGCTTCGCCAGGACCTCACCTAAAAGAAAATCTCTCACTGATGTGCACTTTCATATACGAAAGGCCCTAGTCGGTGAGAGGTCATGGCGGGCCTTATTAGTTATATCGATACCCATTTACTTCGCCAAGAAATCCATCCTTCGGTGAGACCTTCCACCGAGCACTTTTAGCTTTCATCGAGCTCTGTTCTTTTTAGTCGCTGAGACCCTGCTAAGTCAGTAAGACCTTTCGGTGAGCTCACAGCTCTTGCCGAGGCCTTCGCTTTTGGTGAGATTTCTGGCGGTCGCCAAGACCTTATGGCGACCCCTTCCTTTCTCGACGAGCTCAGATCTTCTTTCGCTGAGACCACATATTGTCGGCAAGAGGTTATGCCGATGGAACTTCATATCAGCAAAACACTGCACAATGGGCGAGACCTCAAGCCGAATTCAAACCTATCGCTAGTCGACAGGACATCGCAACTTCGCTGAGATGTCATCAAAAACTTTAGTCTGGTCGAAGTCTTTGCTTGGACCTTGAAAGTCGGTGAAACATGAAGCATTCTCCAAGACCTTACCCCAACTACCCTTTGATCACATTGATATTGTTCGCTATATCACCGGTCAGCGAGACGTTACACCGAAACCACTAAGTCTTAGCAAAACCTATTCTGATGGCATCCTTCGGTGTGACTTCGCGGCATTCGCCAAGACTTCTCGGTGAGCTCACAACTCTTGCCGAAACCTTCGTTCCGAGAATCCCCATTGGTTCAGAACTTTTCTATAACCGCGGATGTCCGTCAGGTCCAGATTTCTCTGAAATCCGGTGTCTCCTTTATTTCCCGAGAATCCTCTTTGGCTCGTTCTTCACGGGAATCCATCTCTAGTGGATTTTCCAGAAATTTGGTGAAATGTAAAGAAGTATAGAATAGCATGATGTGTTAGTGATATTAAATGCATTTTATGATTTATTCATGCTATCTCATGATCTCCCATGTGGTTTATTGATGAAAAATGATCAGGTTTAATGGTTAAGTAGGTGTTTCCTGGTTATTCCGTTGGAATCCGATTGGTCTGGAATTTCCCGAAATTCCTCTCTGGTTCAGATTTCACGGATAGTCTTGAAACCCAAAATTTGGTGTGGTCATTATATGTGAATTTTAATAACACCTTGACTATATGAGAGGAATTCTAATGGTGTATGCATGAAATAATATGACTTTCCTGTGGTTTTTATTGTGGTTTTCTTCATGGATATAGGCTGAATCTAGCAAGGTAGCAGACGGATCCTCTATGTCTAAGGCAGAAAGGATCAAAATGGACGTTAAGAGAAAGATTCCTGATAGAAAAATCACATTGATCTGGTCAGAGGTGACTGACACTAATGTTGGATCATGGGATTATGAAGGATTCAAAGAAAGAGTGGTGGTTAAGGATCCTCCTTTGGTGGCTAGAAGGATGATGGAATCAGGCTTGTCCCATGTAGTCGGATTCCCTTCTACAGTGCAGTGTTATGAGCTGGTCCTTGAGTGCGCCAGGCAATATGATCAAGATACACAGAGGATAATTGGTCCTCAAGGGAGGGTTGCTGCAAATGTCAACCTGGTCTCCATGGCCCAAACCTTTGATATGCCAGACAGGTCTCATGTGGTGGGGCTCATCATTGAGGTAGCTCAAGAGTTCTACGATGAACAGACTGTGAAAATCATAATAGTTTATCAATTCTTGGCTAGAGAAGCCCAAGTCTCACTACTCCAAATTGCCCAAGCAGCTATTCCGGGCAAAATTCAAGAAGGAATACTATGATGCCATCATGTTTCTTAGCAGGGTGCTTGGATTGAAGAGTGCTGGAACATTCGAGAATTGGATGTGCCATGTGATTATGAGGATGGAACAACAGAAAATTAACTACCATTGGGCAGGGGTCATCAGCCAGGTAATTCACAAGCAGTTGTCCAATGTGTTACAGACAAAGACCTTCACAATGACCTCATATTTGGTCTATGCACTTGCAAGATTCCATCCCTACAAAGGATTGGATACAAAAGGAATTTTTGAGCAGGATGTTATTTACAAAGTTTTCCCTTAGTTGTATTTGGGAAGTTCAAACTATAGGAGGAAAAATGATGCCTTTACCATGTATATCACCAGAATGCTTCAGGAAGCAGAGCATGTTAGAATTTCAGATCAATCCAAGGAGCTCATCAGGAAGTATGGAGCTTGGTTTATTCAGTTCCCAACCTTCTACATTTGGATTGATGGCTGCCAGAAAACCCCATACAGACTCCCATGGTATCCCACTGATCACATTATATTGTTGGAAGTCACTAGGCAGACCTGTGACTTTGATGCCATTGTCAAGAAGGACAAACACAAAACAGGATTTGGTCGATATTTTCCCCTAAGGATTGGTACTGGAGAGGCTTGCCCTTCCATTGGTTCTGCCCAAGCTTCAGAAGAAGAAATGAGTACTCTTGGTTTGTCTTTCCACTCCAAGAGGTCTAGATTTGATATCATAGGTGAGGCTCAAAAGAAGGCCAATAGAGAATATAGCCATAAGGTTAATTTAGAGGACTATTGGGCCAATTGTAATGATGAATATGAGATCAGAAAGAAGAAATTCTCCCAGATTCCAGTGGATTCAGTCCATTTGTATAATGTAAGGGTGGTGCCTGACCAATTGGAAGATAATGGGAACTTAGTCCAGGATCATGCCTATGAGGCAGTGAAGGATAGACCAATTGGTGATGTGGACTGGTCGAAGGAGGAGCAAACAGAACTGAAACAATTGATGGATCCCGTTATCAAAGTTACCAAGATGTGGCTCAAGCACACTATGTGGGAGTTGGAGAATAAAGAAGTGAAATGCACATACAACCTGATGGGAGACTTAGATTCCCATTCAACTTCTGAGGAGTCCACGGGGCAGCAGGATCCTACGGGTAAAGGAAAACTGGACTCTCCTGTCAAAATTAAATTTAAAGGTGTTCAAAGAGAAGAAGCCCAGGAAGCAACGAAATAGAGAAGACCAAAGGCCAAGAAGAGAACAAGGACTAAAAGGTCTGAATAGAAGGAAGTCGAGGAATAGAATCCCGAGACTGATGCTCCTCTGCTGAAGAGAAGGAGAATTGTAAAATTATCAGAGAAGGTGAGCTCCAAGGTTGCAAAAGAAGTAATTTCCCTGCCAGTGGTGAATATAGAAAGTTCAAAGGAGAAAGCAAAGGTATATACGAGGAGGTCTAGGACTCCTTCTCTGAAGAATGGCGTGCCTAAGGCAGATTTTCCTCCTGCCACTCTTCAGGAAGGGCAACAGGATGACATCCCTCCCGCTCATGAAGTTCAAAGTGAACTTGGTGAAACTGAAAAAGTTGATGAACATCTAGACACATGAGAGGAGGAATTCTAAGAGGGGGAACTCTACAGTGCAGAGGTATAAATTGAAAAAGTAATGCAATCTCCCTTGGTTATATATGCAGAGTCACCAGTCACAAATGAAGTAGTTGAATCTCCTCTAGGGGAGGAAGAAGCAGAAAAGGTCCAGTCACCTGAACATAAGGAGGAACACATCAAGGAAGAACAGAATAAAGATGAGACTCCTAAGAAATAGAATTTAAGTGAGGAAGCACCTAAAGGTCAACAAGAAGAAATGGGGCAGAGCCAGGTGCAATTGGAGTCCAGTGTCCCTGAATAGCTCAACAGAGAAATAAAGAGGAAACATGTAGTAGTAGAGGAAACACCGACGAATTGGGATGCATTACTAGCCAAGATTGGAAAGGACAAAGGAAAGAAGAGGGCTAGGGTGATCTCGAGGATTGAAAGAGATGAGACTCATAACAGAGTTGTTCACGTTGCAACCCCTGCTCCAGATAAAAACAGAGATGATGTGGTCGAAAAGGATTACAGTGTTCGGACTTTCAATCTAGGGCCTACATCAGTTGAGCAGGATATCGAAGACTATGAGGTCTCGAGTACTTTTATTGTGGATCGATTGAGGAAGGAAATGAAGACCAAGAAAGAGTTGAAGAGAGAAAATGAAAATCTCAGGAAGTGCTTGGAGGAATTAATGAAGCCCCTTCAGTCCATTAATCCTTCTTCCTCGGCTACAAATCCTCTACCTCAAGAGACCATCACTGAGCTAGAAAAGATGAAAGCGTCCACTCTTGCCACCATGAATTGGTTGAAAGGGGTACAAGTAAAAGGTGATGAGGCTATTAAGGAAATCCTCTCAACTGGAAAGGATGTTGCAAGGAAGATAGACTAGATGAAGCGGGTAATACCACAAGATAAAGAAGACACTGACCTCCTGCTACGAAAAACCAAGACTATTATGGAGTACACCCGGGACAGGTTGGTGAGTGATGGGATCCTTCCTTCTTCTGGAGCTTCAGAGCCATGGGAGTGGTTCGAGGCATTGCAAATCAGGCAGAAAGTATTGAAAAATATTTACAAGCAGAGAATGCAGATTGATAATGACCTAGCTGGTGTCTATAATGGCTGCATTGCTTTTTTTGAGATAATGACGGGACAGAGGAAGATCGCGCCCAAGTATTTGAACTTGGAGCAGTTGAGGAAGTGGTGGCATGACATTTATGCACCACTCGATAATGGTTTTGTTTCTAAGCACCAGCTGGATGATGCGGCCACCTACCTTGCAGTTATTGACAAATACCTAACGTATAAGGTAGATCGGGATAGGTCGGTCAAACACTCAAGAGAGGAGATTGCGTCCATTGAAAGATGGCTTAGGGTTCTGCCAATACCACCTGTAGCTGACTTGGATGGGATGTTTTTGAGAGTTCATGAAGGGTCAGATCGTAATCAAGATGAAGGGGAAGGCAGTTAATTCCCTACTACTCCAGGATTTGTGCTTCCCATGATCGCGCCCTGCATTGGTCTGAGTTGCGTTGGGAATCCCGGTCCAACCTGGGTGTTGTTCACGCATTCAATGTGTTCCTTTGTTCCATTCTGACCTTCTCTCGGTTGTTCGATGGTGCCCAGTTAATGCTGCGAAACCCTTGCTTGGCTGACAGGTTTTTTGGGAGAATTCTATATATTTGGCATTTCGCCTCGCTGTAAAGGGTTAGAGATAGTTAGAATTTGTAATTAGAATATAAAGATTGATATAAGGCAGAAATAGTCAGAGGCAAGTTAGCAAGTAGTTTCCCTCAAGCAAATATTGTAACAGAAAGCTAGAATTGTTGCTATAGTGAACAATTTGAATACAAGAAATGACATTGTGATTTGGTGCCATACTTGTCTTCTTTTGTTTTGCATGGTTCTTGTTATTCTATCTTTAAAATTGCTTTGAGAAGGTTAATGTTTAGATTATATTTGGCTTCAATAATGTTTGTGATTTAATACTTGAATGTTACAGCAATCCTTCAGTCCATACTTTTCGTAACCAACTGATTGTTAGTTGCTTTGCAAAGTTAGCCTGGACTTCATATTGAGTGTGCTTAGTTCGATTGTGAAGATTTGTTCATTATAACTGCAATAGGGTTGTTGAATGAGTGTTCATAATTTGAAAATCTCAACACCTCATAAGATTGCACTATTTTCTGTGAGATTGCAGATTTATTTGGGTCGAGTAGAGATCAGTTTTGAGGGATTGGTCCATTTCGAGTGTTGGTTACTTTCATTGTTAATCTTAGTTTTAGTATTAAGTTTAGCAATCTCTTCGAAACCCTTGTCTTTTTTCTATTTCTTTGATTATTGGGTTAGATCTAGGAATGAAGTATCATTAGATTATTAGATCTGATAAAATCAATTCAGTATTTTGCTTGTAGTAAGGTCCCATTGTGATTACCATCATTTTCACATTTTCTTACTAAGTTGTTTATGCACTGTCAAGACCTGACATTAGAGACCTTGGGGTTATCTCTTGAGGCTTGTCGATAGAGATTTACCTTTCAAGAGAGATAGGATACCATATTCTGTCTGGGCTGTTATTGTGCTGAAAACACGATCAATAGGAACTGGTGCTAGAAGGAGGGCCTCAAATAAGCAAGCTGGATCAATTTTTGAACGCCATCTCTCCTGGGAGATTCAGAAGAAGAACAAGATCTACTCCTGGAGAGGAGGAATTTCAGGAGTTACTAGAACCTGCTAGGTCAAAAAGGACCAACAGAAGAAGGGAATCATCATCATCATCCCATCCACCTCCCACATCTCCATCATCCTCATCTTCATCGGGTTCATCTGAGTCTGAGGAAATCCCCAGTCCACAACCTTGGCCAGTCATAAATCATTCATTACCACCCCCACCTCCACCAATGGATTTCCTGGCAACCAACCCATCTCCATTGATTTTTGTCGTTTACAATGCCATGCCTAAAAATCCTGAACACTTTTGTTCAAAATTCCATGTTAATGATCCCAATAGAACCGCTGAGGAACACATCAGGATCTTTTAGACTGGCCTCAAAGATAGAGGGATAAACCATGAGGATGTAGCATGTAGACTGTTTCCCTATTCATTGGGAGAGGATGCATTCTATTGGTACAACCATTTACCTGCTGGATCTATCCAACATTGGACTGACCTAGAGGTTGCCTTTTTGCAGAAGTTTCGAATTCTCATTAGTTCCAATGAGCTTTACCGTCAGTTCACTAATGTGAAAAGGTAGGTCAATGAACCTATAGGGTCATTCAACAATAGGTTTCATTGTGCTTATACCAGACTACAGGCCCCTTATGCTATCGATGAGCCCACCACTTTAGAAGTTTATTATGAGGGACTTGATAGTTTGACAGCTACCTTTATGAAGTGGAGTAATAACCCTCCTGCTAGTCTACTCGATGCATATGCAGAAGCTATGAAATTTAGCACTAATTTAAGGCAACATTTTTCTAGGCCTCTACCCTCATTAGGACCCGTTGCTCACCCTGGACAAGTTCCAGCTCTTAGCCAGGCTCTGGAAAACCATACTCCAATCATGAATCCAATACCTTGATTGCCTCTGGTCCCTCACCCAGGACCTCCTGTGGGACAAGTGTTATCCATGATTAATTACCCCCAGCAAAATGTGAATCAACCCCTGCATACCCAGCCTCAGGCCAGTTATCCTTCATACCTGCAGAATTCTGAAGTCTTGAACCAATCACTGAATGCCAATGCTGCGGTAGGGTATTCCCAAAATAATGTGAACTAGCCTCCATACAGTAATCCTGACAAGGAAAGACTGGATGAATTGTCTGAACAAATAAAGAAGTTGAATATGGAGGTGACTTACCTAAGGAATCAGAACAGTCAGTTGCAAGCTGCTCAAAGAAATATGCAGTCCAATCAGAACAGAGAGAATTCACAAGGACAACACTTTTATAGAGGGCAACATCAGGACAGAGGATACAATAATGATAGAGGATATAACCAAGACAGAGGATACAACAATGACCAGGGATTTAATAATGACAGAGGGTATAATAATGATAGAAGACAGAACTATGATAAAGGACAACCCTTGGGTCAGAACTTTGACAGAGGTGGTGGACAAGGATTCGATAGAAGGCAGCCACTAGGAAAAAATAGGACTTGGAACACAGGACCCAATAATGGAGGATTCCCCACCCCATTAGACCAACCAGTTAATCAACCTGTTAATCAATCGGCCAATCAATCAGTTAATCAAAAAAAGCTTCCTAGCGGTGTATATCTAGCTAAGAATGCTTTATCAGGGTGGTGTAGGCTCCACAAGACTAGTCAGCATTCTGAGTTAGACTATCAGGAATTCCAAACAACAGCCTCGATCTTTCAGTATGAAGTGGAAAACAATGCAAGCAGTTAGGAAATAGTGCCCTCTATTCCTTACGATTCACCAATGTTAGTGTTGAACCATGCTCATTTTCCGCAAAGTGAGGAGAATGTACCCGAAGAAGAATCTGACTAGCTGGAGGAAGAGCCAGACCAGGTATGTAATGGGGATGAAATGACACAGTTATTCGATGAGAGTCAAGCGAATGATAATGGTCCTAGAGATGAAGAAGAGGTTTATGTCAAAGAATAAGCTGACATTGAGGAAGTGCAGACTTTCCAGAGACCTGTCAAGAAATATGACTTGAGGGAGTTGCCACACAGGTGCCCACAGGCTGGAGGTCCCTTTACTACTTCCATTCCACCGAACAATTTCAACACACCTCCAGACCCTAATGCTAGCAATAATCCATCATTGCCCTCGGTTTCCAAGCAATATTTATCTCAAGATCCAGGACATGTTGATGTACCAAAAGGGAGAAATGCTGATGCAAATAAAGAAAAGATGATGGAATACCTGAGGGAGACTCCTACGGATTTAAATGAACAAAAATTGACCACATATGTTGCTGAAGAACTCCAAAAATTGAAGGTAAGTCTATCTGCATTCAAGTTATTAAGAGTTCCATCCATTAGGAATGCAGTCTTAGGTTCTTATGATGCAAATTCCATGTCGCAAGATAGATCAGTTAGCAAGAATGTCCATAAAGTATCTAGTTCTCAGCCAATAGGAAGGAAAAATTGAGGTCATAATCAAGACCATACGCCCCCAGGAGATACTGGGAAAGCAAAGGATAAATCTCAAGTTGCTCAATTAGATACTCCCTTAACTCTATTTCAAGGGAAAACAGACACCCCCCCATTCTTGATTTTTGTCCCCATATTCGGTAAGAACCTGCATAATTGTCTATTGGATTCTGGTACTTCGACCAATGTTATTCCCCTTGGTGTATGTAGAGCCATGGTTATTACCCTTGTTGATTCCCAAAAGAAAGTCACACAATTGGATAGGACTTAAGTGAATGTGGTAAGAGAATTAAACATGATTCACATGCAGATTGCTTCTGACCCTAGGATTCAGTAGGTTATCAATATACAAATAGCCGACATACCTGATGCTTATGGCTTAATCTTGGGAAGAGACTTTACCAGGGCCTTGAATGGGTATGTATCGACTAATCACTCCCATATGTGGCTTCCCTAGAAGGGAGTGCCAAACTAGATTAGAATTGAAAGAGAACCCAGAATGAAGTACATGATTACAGAATATCAAAAAACTTCTACTGAAATTCTGATATCAGAGGTAAGTATGGGTAACTATATGCTTGTTGCTCCTTCTGAAGAGCCAGATATGGAGGAGTTCATCATGTTCCACACAACACCTGTTGACCTTACGGAAGGGTCTAGTGGTACTGAAGCCCTAGTAGAACCGGTTAAAGACAATAATGAACCAGCTGAAAATAATGATGATCCAAAAGATAATCAGCTGGCTTTATTAGACAGATTTCAAGAGTTCATCCAAAAATGTATTGAAGATCAGATTCAGCTAGGAAGAAGAATGAACTTTAGAGAGTTACTTTTTCCCAATTGGTGCAGGGTACATAATGCTTCACATTCAAAATTGGATTGCTGCTTATGCCAAGCTGCAGTGGAACAAATACAGAAACATATCAACCCCACTCCTGCAGTCAAAATTGATAACACGAGTGTCCAAGAAGATCCCAAAAGGGAAAGAGTAATGCCTTCTAAAGAGCTATCCAGTGGTAACAGTGCAAGTAAAAGGGCGGGGAGCTCTGCAGCTGCTGGTTGTTGGACTTTGAGATTCGATGGGTCCAAATCAAAGCAAGGGGTTGGAGCTAGTTTCGAGCTAATTAGTCCAAGAGGTAAGACATTTTTTGCTGCTCACAAACTCCAATTCCACTGTACGAATAATGTAGTAGAATATGAAGCCTTGGTGCATGGACTGTTAGTGGCATTGAAGAAAAAGGTTAAAATCTTGCAAGTTTTTGGAGATTCTGAGCTAGTAGTCAAGCAAGTTAGAAGACAATATTCTTGTCATGACAGAAGGATGACTAACTACAGACACAGAGTGTGGGACCCCGTTGAAGGATTTGATGCCTTCAACATTCAATTGAATCCACGAAGTAAGAACCAGATAGTTGATTCCTTGGCTCAGGCAGCAAGTACCCTGCAGCCTCTGTCTCTTTCTGGATTGAAGAAGTTTACTATGTAGCTGACCCTAGTACCATCAGTACCTGATAATATCACCAACTTCCAAGTATTTGAGGATGACAAGCATATCTTATATTTTATTACTAGTACTGATGTCTTTTCTTCGCAAATCATTGACGAAACTGAACTTCAAGAAGCTGAGATGGACTTGGAAGGGGTAATTAACCTGAAGACCAACACAATTCCCAAGGGAATGGTGGAGCTAGAGAGGATCTTTGATTTGGAAAAGATCAGAGATCAAGAACAGGATACCAGGAAGGAGTCCATTAGTAGACAATGTGACAAATATAATGTAGGATCTCAGGAGGATGTCAAAAATGTTCTTATTGGAAAAGTATGCACTCCAGAAGAAAGACAAGGAAATATTGATGCATTACATAGATATCCAGATGTGATAGCCTGGAGTTATGAAGACTTAAAGACTTACGATACATCAATCATAACCCATACTATTCCTCTCAATCCAGCAGTAAAGTCTTTCAGACAAAGGCAAAGGCCCATCAATGCTTTACTGGAACCCGTGATACAGAAGGAAGTGCAGAAATTGTTGTTTGCAAGGATAATATTTTTGGTCAGACACTCTACTTGGGTTGCAAACTTGGTGCCGGTACAAAATAAAAATGGTGAAATCAGGCTATGCGTAGATTTCAGGAACTTAAACAGGGCGTCAGAAAAGGATAATTATCTAGTGCCCTCACTAGATGAAGTCCTCCAGATCGTCAACGGATCTTAGATGATGTCATTCTTGGATGGTTACTTAGGATACAACCAGGTCATGGTGCAGTACGAGGATAGGCACAAGACTGCTTTCACCACTAAGTGGGGCACTTTTGCTTATAGAAGAATGCCTTTTGGCTTAATTAATGTTGGAGCTACATTCCAGAGAGCAATGGATATAGCCTTTAAAGATATAGTTGGGAAGTGCATAATCATCTACATGGATGACCTGACGGTATTTTCAAAGAAGAGAGGTGATCATATCTCAAATTTATGCACAGTTTTTCAGAAATGTAGAGAGTTTGGGATATCTCTCAACCCAAAGAAATGCATCTTTGGAGTAACAAAAGGTAAGTTATTAGGGCATATTATCTCTGAAAAGGGAATTGCCATTGATCCAGAACACATAGAAGCCATTCTTACGATTCCCCCACCTACAAGTAAAAAAGAAATGAAATCATTCTTTGGCAAGATCAACTTTGTAAGGAAGTTCATCACTGGGTTCGCAGAAATAGTTAAGCCACTGAATGCAATATTGAAGCAGGAGGCCAAGGTTGAATGGAATGTGGAAGCAAAAGAAGCATTTGCGGAGATAAAGAAGGCTATTACTGAAGCTCCTATTTTAGTAAGTCCCGATTATGCTAAACCATTCTACATATATTCATTTGCTTCTGACCACTCATGTGCTACTATATTAACTCAGAACTCTAACCAAGCCAACGAACATCCCATAGCATTCATGAGCACACCATTGAAGGATGTAGAACTGAAATACCCAAGTGTGGAAAAGTAGGCTTACGCCTTAGTCAGGGACGTACAGAAATTCAAGCATTATATCCTTAGAAACAAAATCTTTGCAATAGTTCTTGATCCTACAGTTAAGCTGTTACTGATGTAGAATGAGCTGGGGGAACGTAGAGCCAAATGGATGACTATGTTACAAGAATATGATATTGAGATTCAACCTATGAAGCTGGTCAGAGGACAAGGGCTTACAAAGACAATGGCAAAGACAAGCCCTGATCTTACAGCTCAGACTTATACTTTAGAAGATGTTTCTCCTGGCGAGTGGTACGATGATATTGTTCATTATCTCCTAACTCAGAGATGCCCTGATCATCTCAATTTAGTACAAAGAAGGGCATTGCACTTAAAGAGTGATAGTTTCATGTTAAAATGGGTTGTTTTATACAAGAAAAATCACGAGGGTGTGTACTTAAGGTGCCTAGAAAGGGCAGAATCTGAAAGAATGATGTCAGAATTCCATGACAGATATGGTACAGGCCATGGGTCAGCACCTTCTACAGTGAACCAGATTCTGAGAGCTGGTTACTATTGGCCTACATTGTTCAAGGACACCCACAACCATGTTAGGACATGCCATGTGTGTCAGACGGCGGCCACCAGAGAGAAGTATGCAGCGCTCCCACTTCAGTCGGTCGTCGAGGTAAAACCTTTTGCACAATGGGGGATGGACTTCATTGGCCCCATCAATCCACCCTCCTCCACTGGTCACAGGTATATTCTCACCATTACTGATTATTTTACACGATGGACAGAAGCTCTTGCATGCAAACAGTGTACTTCTGAGGTAGTAATTAACTTCATCGAATCAGGTATTCTTAATCATTTTGGATGTCCTATATCTTTGGTCTGTGATAATGGTCCTGCATTTTCATCGTTGTAGTTTTCTAACTGGGCTTTTGATCATGGGATTATAATTAAATTTGCATCCAATTATTACCCTCAAGGAAACAGGTTAGTTGAGTCATCCAGCAAAAATCTTCTAACTGTCATCCGCAAATTGTTAGAAAGGAATCTAAAGGACTGACATACCCAACTTAGGTTTTCTCTTTGGGTAGATCGTACAAGGCATAAAGCTTCCATAGGGATGTCACCCTACCACCTGGTTTATGGATTAGAACATGTGTTTCCTATACAATTGAAAATTCCTACCCTTCAATTCATTAATGACTATTATGATGAGGGAGATAGACGTGAGGCAAGACTTGTCAAACTATTGCACCTTGAAGAAAAGAGGGATGAAGCCCTGGAGAACTTTGCTAAACATCAAGGGGTTTTCAAGAGATGGTTTGATAAGAGAGCCAAGGTTAAAGATTTTAGGATTTCTGACTTGGTTCTTTATTGGGATAAAGCCCATGACCGTAAGGGAGAGCATGGAAAATTTGATAAACTTTGGCTTGGCCCTTACCAGATCTTAGAAATTCTTGGAGATAATGTTTTCCATTTGAAAACTCTCACTAGAGAGGATATCCCACTGCCTGTCAACGGGCAGTATTTGAAGCATTATTTCCAGTCGTGAGTTGCTTTTAGCTCTTTTCTTGTATATAGTTAGATTATATTTTCTTTCTGTTGTGCTTGCTTTACTTTGGTTAGAGTAGCTTTCCCTTTTTGTCGCTTGTTTTGGTTTGCTTTCGGTTTGGGTTTTGGTTTTGTTTTTCCTTGGGGTTTCTCTGTTTTCATCGGAGTATGTTGCATCTGCGTGACAAATGTGTAATTATCTGAGATTGTTCTGGGTATTTTGTTGGTGGACTGTTGTCTTGCATCCTGAAAGGATGGTTGATGTCTTTGCGATCGTCTGTCAGTCGAAATGTTTGATTTAAGGAAGATGAGTCACTGGTGTGGATTTGAACTTGAAATACTCTGAAATCTTATATCTATCTTATATCTTAAAAAATCCTTATGTTACCATAGGAATCCTTGTGAAGTTTTGTCGGGTGAAAAATCTTGTTTCTGCTTCAACGCCACTGTGGTTCTCAGCCCTGAGTGTGAACTTTTTTGTTCACAAGTTGAAATGAAAGTGACATATAAAGAAATATCAAAAGAAAGGAAATGAAATATTGAATATCAAAAGAATAAATTCAACTTATCAGGGGTACCTGAATATCTCTACCGGGGCTATGGACGGCTGGCTGGCAGTAGAGATATGTTCAGGAGAATCACAGCGATAACCTCACTGGGGCTATGGACGCCTAACTGGCAGTGAGGCCCTATCCAGGTTGCTTTTGAAGTTAGAATCCTTACGTAGCCTAACTTCACTGAGCTTGGTTTCTATGGTAGCTTAAGGAGGGAAATGAACTCGTGGGCACACACATGGATTTTCAGTTTATGGAAGGTTTGACCTATCCTTTGGTTTTGATTCTTTAAATCTTTGCATTCTGACTTGTTTGTTTGATGGTGAGATTGAAACCAGAGATTTTGGGTTCTAGATTCTTGTTCGTCATCAAATGCTCTAGAGCATTTTCCCAGCTGAAGTCGCCATTTGTTGTGCAGTTTTTTGCACACACGCCCCGCTGGAGGCAGGGACCCTCTTTCGCTCTGGTTTTGGTTTCTTGGCACTTTCCTTTTGAGGTTTTGTCTTATTTAGGCATGTGCTTAAAAGTCTATTTTGATTGCCTAAGTGTTTCCCCCAGGTTATTCATTGAAAATCGTAAGTTCTGGATGAATTTCGGGCTTTTGCTCAGATTCGGGATTTTTCGCCCTGGTTGGATTTTCCCGGATCCTGCTTGGACTCTGGTTGTGCACTGTTGTTCAGAGATTTTTGGTCCTCGTGGATTTCCGCGTGGGCCAGATTTTCTTGGATTTTGCCCTGTCTTCGGCTTCCATGGTTCTCTGACTGTCCTATCGATTGCATTAATGGCTTCATGTGTGCTTTGAAAGATGTATTTAACTTGATTCTGAGGTCTTTTATGCCATCCTGCTTCTTATTTTCCCTCGTTTAGCTGAGAAGTGCTTTCTTGCGAGTGATTGGTTGGGATTTCAGGGCATTTGGCTTTGAATTGATCGATTGGGTGGCATTTTCTTGCGCATTCGTGCCACTATTCTTCATAGACACCATTCTATTTGCATTTGTTGATTCTGGGATCGATTTCCGCTTTGTAATGGTATGTGTTTGGTTGCCTTGCTTTGAATTGATGATTAGGGATAACGCATTGATGTTATAGGAGCTTCTGGGACTTGAATTCCTGAATATTTTGGATGCTTCATGACTAGTGTTGTGTATCAATTGATTAATTTATGATCCCTCAAGTGATTTCTTAGTTTGTTGGGCTGTTTGCATTTTAGTGAACTTACTTGAATATCAAGACATCTTTTTCCCCTAGCATGGTGTCGGCATTTGAATTATAAGAGTTGTAAGCTCGCCTGTGCTTTAATGTTGAACGTATGGGATTTTAACCTAAGGTATTGTCTTTTGTCTTGAGTAGGCTTAGGATGTGGAGAAAATCTTCTGAAGGTCTGTCCCTGACTTGCTCTGATTTTAAATGTTTGAAATTCATGATTGATTCGGTGTTTGGGGTTAAGTCATGACTTTGAGTCGCAGTGCGGGATTTTTCGTCCCTTTGGGACAATCCATCCCTTCCAGATTCCCTTCATTGTGACCCTCCGAAGTCGGGGAGATGTCATATTGGTCATCCCACGTTT
Source organism: Sequoia sempervirens (assembly GCA_007258455.2). NCBI lineage: Eukaryota > Viridiplantae > Streptophyta > Pinopsida > Cupressales > Cupressaceae > Sequoia > Sequoia sempervirens. The sequence continues at coordinate 65,151,280 of VDFB02270651.1, forward strand.
CACCGAAACCTACTTAGGTTCATATTTGATTGCCAGGATACTATAATTCTCACGCCGACAGTCTTTTTGTCGGCAAGACAAACCCCCGTCACCAAGATCTCATAGCGGGCTCCTTTCGTCTTGCCGATTTTCCTTTATGTCGTTGAGACCTCCCCTTTCGGCAAGACTTTTCACCAAACATATTCTGCTCTTACCGAGACATCCATTTGCTTCGCCAGGACCTCACCCGTAAGAAAATCTCTCATCGACATGCACTTTCATATATGCTTTCAGCAAGATAGGCCCTAGTCGGCGAGAGGTCATGGCGGGCCTTATTAGTTAAACCGATACCCATTTGCTTCACCAAGACATCCATCCTTCGGCGAGACCTTCCATTGAGCACTCTTAGCTTTCATCGAGCTCTATTCTTTTCAGTCGCTGAGACCCTGCTAAGTTGGTAAGACCTTTCAGCGAGCTCACAGCTCTTGTCGAGGCCTTCGCTTTCGGCGAGACTTCCGGCGGTCGCCAAGACCTTATGGCAACCCCTTCCTTTCTCGGCGAGCTCAGATCTTCTTTTGCTGAGACCACATATTGTCAGCAAGAGGTTATGCCGATGGAACTTCATATCGGCGAAACACTGCACGATCGGCGAGACCTCAGGCCGAATTCAAACCTATCGCTAGTCGGTAGGACATCGCAACTTCGCTAAGACGTCATATCGAAAACTTTAGTCTGGTTGAAATGTTTGCTTGGACCCCGAAAGTTGGTGAAACATGAAGCATTCACCAAGACCTTACCCCAACTACCCTTTGATCACATCGATATTCTTTGCTATATCGCCGGTCGGTGAGACGTTACACCGAAACCACTAAGTCTTAGCGAAACCTATTCTGATGGCATCCTTCGGCGTGACTTCACGGCATTCGCCAAAACTTCTCGGTGAGCTCACAACTCTTGTTGAAACCTTCGTTCCGGGAATCCCCATTGGTTCGGAACTTTTCCGTAACCGTGGATGTCCGTCAAGTCCAGATTTCTCTGAAATCTGGAGTCTCCTTGATTTCCCGAGAATCCACTTTGGCTTGTTCTTCACGGGAATCCGTCTCTAGTGGATTTTCCCAAAATTTGGTGAAATGTAAAGAAGTATAGAATAACATGATGTGTTAGTGATTTTAAATGAACTTTATCATTTATTCATGCTATCTCATGATCTCCCATGTGGTTTATTGATGAAAAATGATCAGGTTTAATGGTTAAGTACGTGTTTCTTGGTTATTCCGTTGTAATCCGATTGGTCTGGAATTTCCCGAAATTCCTCTCTGGCTCAGATTTCGTTGATAGTCTTGAAACCTGAAATTTGTTGTGGTCATTATATGTGAATTTTAATAACACCTTGACTATATGAGAGGCATTCTAATGGTGTATGGATGAATTAATATGACTTTCCTATGGTTTTTATTGTGGTTTTCTTGATGGATACAGGCTTAATCTAGCAAGGTAGCAGACGGATCCTCTATGTCTAAGGCAGAAAGGATCAAAATGGACATTAAGAGCAAGATTCATGATAGCAAAATCACATTGATCTAGTCAGAGGTGACTGACACTAATGTTGGATCATGGGATTATGAAGGATTCAAAGAAAGAGTGGCGGTTAAGGATCCTCCTTTGGTGGCTAGAAGGATGATGGAATCAGGCTTGTCCCATGTAGTCAGTTTTCCTTCTACAGTGCAATGTTACAAGCTGGTCCTTGAGTGCGCCAGGCACTATGATTAGGATACACAGAGGATAATTGGTCCTCAAGGGAGGGTTGTTGCAAATCTCAACCCGGTCTCAATTTCCCAAACCTTTGATATGCCAGACAAGTCTCATGTGGTGGGGCTCACCATTGAGGCAGGTCAGGAGTTCTACAATGAGAAAACTATGAAATCACAATAGTTTATCAATTTTTGGCTAGAGAAGCCCAAGTCTCACTACTCCAAATTGCCCAAGCAGTTGTTCCGGGCAAAATTCAAGAAGGAATACTATGATGCCATCACATTTCTTAGCAGGGTGCTTGGATTGAAGAGTGTTGGAACATTTGAGAATTGGATGTGCCATGTGATTGTGAGGATGGAACAAGATAAAATTAACTACCATTGGGCAGGGGTCATCAGCCAAGTAATTCACAAGCAGTTTTCCAATGTGTTGGAGACAAAGACCTTCACAATGACCTCATATTTGGTCTATGCACTTGCAAGATTTCATCCCTACAGAGGATTGGATACAAAAGGAATTTTTGGGCAGGATGTTATTTATGAAGTTTTCCCTTAGTTGCATTTGGGAAGTTCAAACTATAGGAGGACAAATGATGCCTTTACCTTGTATATCACAAAAATGCTTCAGGAAGCAGAGCATGTTAGAATTTCAGATCAAGCCAAGGAGCTCATCAGGAAGTATGGAGCTTGGTTTATTCAGTTCCCAACCTTCTCCTACATTTGGATTGATGTCTGCCAGAAAGCCCCATACAGACTCCTAAGGTATCCCACTGATCACATTATATTGTTGGAAGTCACTAGGCAGATCTATGACTTTGATGCCGTTGTCAAGAAGGACAAACACAAAACAGGATTTGGTGGAGATTTTCCCCTAAGGATTGGCACTAGAGAGGCTTGCCCTTCCATTGGTTCTACCCAAGCTTCAGAAGAAGAAATGAGTACTCTTGGTTTGTCTTTCCACTCCAAGAGGTCCAGATTTGATATCACAGGTGAGGCTCAAAAGAAGGCCAGTAGATAATATAGCTATAAGGTTAATTTAGAGGACTACTGGGCCAATTGTAATGATGAATATGAGATCAGAAAGAAGAAATTCTCTCGGCTTCCAGTGGATGCAGTCCATTTGTATAATGTAAGGGCGGTGCCTGATGAATTGGAAGATGATGGGAACTTAGTCCAGGATCATGCCTATGAGGCAGTGAAGGATAGACCAATTGGTGATGTGGACTGGTCGGAGGAGGAGCAAATAGAACCTAAACAATTGATGGATCTCCTTATCAAAGTTACCAAGATGTGGCTCAAGAACACTATGTGGGAGTTGGAGAATAAAGGAGTGAAATGCACATACAACCTGATGGGAGACTTAGATTCCCATTCTACTTTTGGGGAGTCCACGGGGTAGCAGGATCCTAGGGGCAAAGGAAAACTGGACTCTCCTGTCAAAATTAAATTTAAAGGTGTTCAAGGAGAAGAAGCCCAGGAAGCAATGAAACAGAGAAGGCCAAAGGCCAAGAAGAGAACAAGGACTAAAAGATCTGAATAGAAGGAAGTCAAGGAACAGAATCTTGAGACTGATGCTCTTGTGCTGAAGAGAAGGAGAATTGTAAAATTATCAGAGAAGGCGAGCTCCAAGGTTGCAGAAGAAGTAATTTCCCCGCCAGTGGTGAATATAGAAAGTTCAAAGGAGAAAGCAAAGGTATATACGAGGAGGTCTAGGACTCCTTCTCTGAAGAACGGCATGCCTAAGGAATATTTTGCTCCTGCCACTCTTTATGAAGGGCATCAGGATGACATCCCTCCCGCTCATGAAGTTCAAAGTGAACCTGGCGAAACTAAAAAATTTGATGAACATCTAGACACAGGAGAGGAGGAATTCCAGGAGGGGGAACTCTACAGTGCAGAGGTAGAAATTGAAAAATTAATGCAATCTCCCTTGGTTACATATGCAGAGTCACCAGTCACAAATGAAGTAATTGAATCTCCTCCAGGGGAGGAAGAAGCAGAAAAGGTCCTGTCACCTGAACATAAGGAGGAACACATCAAGGAAGAATAGAATAAAGATGAGACTCCTGAGAAACAGAATTTGAGTGAGGAAGCACCTAAAGGTCAACAAGAAGAAATGGGGCAGAGCCAGGTGCAATTGGAGTCCAGTGTCCCTGAATAGCTCAACAGAGAAATAAAGAGGAAACAGGTAGTAGTAAAGGACACACCAACGAATTGGGATGCATTACTAGCCAAGATTGGAAAGGATGGAGGAAAGAAGAGGGCTAGGGTGATCTCGAGGATTGAAAGAGATGAGACTCATAATAGAGTTGTTCACATTGCAACCCCTGCTCCAGATAAAAACAGAGATGATGTGGTCGAAAAGGATTACAGTGTTCGGACTTTCAATCTAGGGCCTACATCAGTTGAGCAGGATATCGAAGACTATGAGGTCTCAAGTACTTTTATTGTGGATCGATTGAGGAAGGAAATGAAGACCAAGCAAGAGCTAAAGAGAGAAAATGAAAATCTCAGGAAGTGCTTGGAGGAATTAATGAAGCCCCTTCAGTCCATTAATCCTTCTTCCTCGGCTACAAATCCTCTACCTCAAGAGACCATCACTGAGCTAGAAAAGATGAAAGCGTCCACTGTTGCCACCATGAATTGGTTGAAAGGGGTACAAGTAAAAGGTGATGAGGCTATTAAGGAAATCCTCTCAACTGGAAAGGATGTTGCAAGGAAGATAGACTAGATGAAGCGGGTAATACCACAAGATAAAGAAGACACTGACCTCCTGCTACGAAAAACCAAGACTATTATGGAGTACACCCGGGACAGGTTGGTGAGTGATGGGATCCTTCCTTCTTCTGGAGCTTCAGAGCCATGGGAGTGGTTCGAGGCATTGCAAATCAGGCAGAAAGTATTGAAAAATATTTACAAGCAGAGAATGCAGATTGATAATGACCTAGCTGGTGTCTATAATGGCTGCATTGCTTTTTTTGAGATAATGACGGGACAGAGGAAGATCGCGCCCAAGTATTTGAACTTGGAGTAGTTGAGGAAGTGGTGGCATGACATTTATGCACCACTCGATAATGGTTTTGTTTCTAAGCACCAGCTGGATGATGCGGCCACCTACCTTGCAGTTATTGACAAATACCTAACGTATAAGGTAGATCGGGATAGGTCGGTCAAACACTCAAGAGAGGAGATTGCGTCCATTGAAAGACGGCTTAGGGTTCTGCCAGTACTGCCTGTAGCCGACTTGGATGGGACATTTTTGAGAGTTCATGAAGGGTCGGATTGGAATCAAGACGAAGGGGAAGGCAGTTAATGCCCAACTACTCCAGGATTTGTGCTTCCCATGATCGCGCCCTGCATTGGTCCGAGCTGCGTTGGGAATCCCGGGATGACCTGGGTGTTGTTCATGCATTCAATGCGTTCTTGTGTTCCATTCTGACCTTCTCTCGGTTGTTCGGTGGTGCCCAGTTAATGTTGCGAAACCCTTGCCTGGCCGATAGGTTTTCTGGGAGAATTCTATATATTGGGCATTTCGCCTCATTGTAAAGGGTTAGAGATAGTTAGAATTTGTAATTAGAATATAAAGATTGATATAGGGCAGAAATAGTCAGAGGAAAGTTAGCAAGTAGTTTCCCTCAAGCAAATATTTTAACAAAAAGCTAGAATTGTTGCTACAGTGAAAAATTTGAATACAAGAAATGACATTGTGATTTGGTGTCATACTTGTCTTCTTCTTTTTTCCATGGTTCTTGTTATTCTATCTTTAAAATTGCTTTGAGAAGGTTAATATTTAGATTAGATTTGGGTTCAATAATGTTTGTGATTTAATACTTGAATGTTGCAGCAATCCTTCAGTCCATACTTTTCGTAACCAACTGATTGTTAGTTGCTTTACAAAGTTAGCCTAGACTTCATATTGAGTGTGCTTAGTTCGATTGTGAAGATTTGTTCATTATAACTGCAATAGGGTTGTTGAATGAGTGTTCATAATCTGAAAATCTCAACACCTCAGAAGATTGCACTATTTTTTGTGAGATTGCAGATTTATCTGGGTCGAGTAGAGATCAGTTTTGAGGGATTGGTCCATTTTGAGTGTTGGTTACTTTCATTGTTAATCTTAGCTTTAGTATTAAGTTTAGGAATCTCTTTGAAACCCTTGTCTTTTTTCTATTTCTTTGATTATTGGGTTAGATCTAGGAATGAAGTATCATCAGATTGTTAGATCTGATAAAATCGATTCAGTATTTTTCTTGTAGTAAGGTCCCATTGTGATTACCAGCATTTTCACATTTTGTTACTAAGTTGTTTATGCACTATCAATACCTGACATTAGAGACCTTGGGGTTATCTCTTGAGGCTTGCCGATAGAGATTTACCTTTCAAGAGAGATAGGATACCATATTCTGTCTGGGTTGTTATTGTGCTGAAAACATGATCAACAAGTAGCTTCAAATATCTAATCATAAAAATTGACAAACATGATATTAAAATATAAAATTTAATGGTTTTTTCAATTACTAATCTCAAAAAAATACATAAAGAAATTGTATTAACCTAGATCACCTAAATTGTGATTTATTAAGAAAACTTTGACATTTTTTTTCGCAATAATAATCTATCATAAAACAGTCATAAATATCTAATCATATAGAATGATAGATAAATAATTAAAATACAAAATTTAAAGGGTTTCTTTGAAACAAAGATTTTTACGACATTCAAAAACTAAACCAATCCAATAAACCAATTAAAATTTGTAATTAAAACATTTATATCCTCTACTTTACAACTAAAAAATAAATCAACAAATAGATTTAGGAGTAGCCAAAAGAGTTGTGATATGTTTCTTTCATCTTCATCCTCTTGCTAACCTACAACAAAAAATTTATAAAATGTTTGCACTTGAAAACAACAATAAAATGAGGAAATCAAGAAATAGCATTTCATATGAAAAACAATCTTCAAAGAGAAATTGGAAAATAGTTGAGGAGACTCATATCTAAGGTATCAAAAGTTAGTTTGAAATTAATTACTTAATTATTATTAATTACTTAGTTAATTAGTGTTTAGATATATATTATCTTCATACTTTTATTTATTCCCTTTTAATTTAGTAATTCATCTCTTCTTCTTAAAGGCTAATTGATCACAATACACAGTCGTAATACAATGTCCTCATAAAATAGGGTTTCCTTCTAGGGAAGTCAAGCTAATAAAATATCAATCGTCGAATATGATCTTCATAATGATGAACCATCCAGATTTATAATAATAAAATATAAATAAAAATTTTCTTTCGGGGGCACTGCCCCTAGACCCCAGCAGGGGGGGATGATCCCCTCAAACACCTCGTGGGAGGGGATCACCCCCACCTCCCCCTCTTGTCATTGGTTGAACAATACCTTATGTAATTGCAAGGTTGAGACACATTTTCTCAACAGTTACGTTTCTCCATTGGCAACGAAGTGTAATGTCTCTGCCTCCCTTGATCACTTTGGAATGGGTCCTTTTGCATCCATTTTGTCATTGAAATGTTCTATCTTGTCATTCATTCATTCTTTCTCGATTCCACTTCATTCTCTCACTCACTCTTAGCTTCATTCTCACACTCTCAAGATTCTACATCACTCTTTTATGGCTGCAACCTATTGGTTCGTGGCTCTGACACTCTTGTTTATTGTAACAATGTTACTATTGGAGGACTTACAATATCTATCCTTCCACCACTTGCTTTGAGTGCTCATGGGTGTGGAGGTGATATTGTTCATTGTTATTTCTCTTTGCATCACTTTGTGTATTTGTGTGGAAATACTTGTTGGTGATTTCTCTTAGCAATTTACTTTATGTTTCTACATCATTTTTCATAGGTTGTTGCTATCTAGCTGTCCATGGAGGTGGAAACGCCAAAGCGGGGGACTAACTAAAGAAATCCTCTAAAAATAGCCCCAACATTTTCCTTGGTCTTGTGTGTGTAGGTGTTCTCGTGTGGAGCTACTTGAAGATCTGACTCATGGGTAGAAAGGTATGCTTTTCCCACTTTCTCTTTGTCAATTCTAGCTTAGCTTAGACGTAGTATTCTTCTTGTTGTACTTCAATTTTGAAATTTTCCAATATTCTTTCATAGTGTAAAACGTCCACAAGTCATACTATTAGCAAGTTTCTTGGTGTTTTAGTCTATTCTCATAACCTTCTATCATATGGATTCCAACACACATCTAAGATGTTAGTGTGCCATGTTGGAGTTTGTAGTCTACGCTTTTGTCCTTAGACAATGAGTTGTCTAGGCAATGGATTGGACCCTTGAAACCAACTCGTTTGGCCCTATGAAACATTTGGTTTAGCAGAAGAATAGTAGCACCTAGATTGCTCTTCCTTTTCAACCTAAACATCATAACCTTTCCAACTCACTTAGCAAACTTGAGGTAGATCAGGGTAACCTATTACTTAGGACTCTCCCATGACCTGGAGTCCCAAAGTAGCCAGTCTCCTCTACATTTTGGTGAAATTGACGTGAACCTCTTGAATCTGTTTCTTTTTTTTCGAGACTTTTCTCTTGTGCCTAGGTGTGTTACATACTTGTGCATTGTAAATATTTATGAGCTTTACAACTCAATCTATGACCTCCAGGAACATTGTTAGAAGGAGCATGTGACATTGAGAAATGGATTTTTATGAAGGTGTGCCATGGCTCCAAGTTTTGATGAGATGGTTTTGGGAACAGACACAAATTCCTTTGGAGAAACCATGTGTTTACCTATCCCTCCCATCTCTCCTATGGCCTCATCTATGGAGGAAGATGAAGCTCTCATGATTCATGCAAAGCAACTCCTTTCCTTAGATCAAAGGCTTCTGTAATTTGGGAATTATTTTGGGAAAGAAAAGATCACAACTAGGGCCACTATGGTAGTTAATGAGATAAGACATATGTTGAATAAGTATCAGGTAGGTCTAGAGTTTCTCTAGGGCCTTATTGATATTATGAAAACTCATGTCCCATCATACAACCCTAGATCAAGAACTATCTGAGGACCTGGGCTTGAGACCACTGAGAGACAGATAGAAATCTCGATGTCCAAGGTGTTGATAAACATGGCTGAAAAAATACCCTCTACCACAGCTCCTGAAGCACCTCCTATCATTAAAGTAAACAAGGTACCTTTGGGATTTAGCTCCACTACTCCTAATGCTCCCAACGGTAATCTCGGGGTCACTATTAGCTTGGGAAGTGTGGCATCTATTGGAAAAGGGGTTGGTGGGTCTAGCAGTCATGGTGGTTTTGGTGGTGGTTCCACTAGTCTTGTCTCGTTATTTGATCTTGTTTTGAACGCCTTGTTACAAAACATGATCTAGATGCAGAACCAGCTAGCGAACTTGTCCCAAGTCACCTCTCAACCCATCTTTCAACCTTTCTTTTATCACAGTCCTTTGTTGATAGCAATTCTAAATACTTGTATCCCTCAGGGGATGGAGATTCTAAAGTTTGAGAAATATGGCGGTAGGGGAGATCCGCAAACACATGTTTTGACATTCAATACCATGTGTATGGATTTCTTCCACCATGATGCATTAATGGATAAGTTGTTTCCCAAATCACTTAAGGACACAACCCTTAAATGGTACTATTCCTTACTTGGCAATTCCATATTCTCGTTTGATCAACTTGTAAATCAATTTCTAAAACAGTTCCAAGAAAACATCAGACCAAAGATGGCCTTCTCTGATCTTGTCTAATGTAAGCAGGGAGAACATGAAAAGATAATTGATTTCATAGCTCGTTATTAGGTTTTATTTTCATAGATTTTGTATCCTTTTCCCAACTCGTATGTCTAGAAGGTTTAATTGGGAACCTGCAAAGATCTTGGCAAGAGAAATTTACCTTGATGAAATATCCTTCTTTTGCACATCTATGTGTCATATTATGAGAGTATCAGCAAACAGTTGCTAAGTTCAAGGGATCCTCCTCACACTCTTGTTCTGAGGGTAGGGCTATAGTGTCGATCTCTGGTAAAAATAAAATCATTGTGAAGGTGGTCTCTTCAACTAATGACAAGGGCTTAAAATGCAATAGGTGCTTTACAAAACTATCTAAATTATATTCTTTTATCTTAAAAAAATTATTAAAAGATAGAGTCTTAATTTTGCCAGATCCTCGACCTCTCACTGAACCCTACCCCGACTAGTATGATTAGCACACATTTTTCCAATACCATCAAGTGCACAGACATGATACCGAAAGATGCATGCACCTACATCATGAGATTCAGGATCACATCAATGATAGTACCATCTGTCTTGATAGGAAGAAGCAAAATGATAACAATTTTGTGGCAAAGGCCAACAATGAATTGCAAATTTACACCAATCCATTTCCATCCCATTTTGCGAACTAAGTTGTCGAACCTTCGAGTTCCACTAAGTTTTTTCCTTCAGAATACGTAAATATGGTTTCATTTACATGCATTTCTCCCACCCATCCTATGAATGGGTCACCAAATATAACTTTCACATCACAAGAACTATCTATGAACAAAGAGCCCTTCCCCTTGTGCATTCCCTCTCACATCAATGGAAACATCAAAAATGGTGTCCTAGTTGACCCTACGAGTTGTGTGAATGTTATAATGGAGGAGACTCTGTTGAAAAACTTTCTAAATAGGGAGAATACGATAAGTTGAAGACCACCATACATATGCATGACAAACTCTCAGTCCCTCCTATTGGTTCCATCACCCTCTTTGTCTTGGTAGGGTCCAAGGTCATAGATACCTCTTTTGATATAATTGCAAAGTCGGATTTGTTCAAGGTGAAACTAAAAATTATGTGGCTAGTTTCCATGAATGGGATCACTTAAATTATTCATAAATGTCTTAAGTTTTCTCATGAGGGATTTTTGCACATTGTGCATGACACCAAATACATACCATTGGTGTCGCGTGGGGGCTACTCATTAGATCACATTTGACCTACCCACGTCAATCCGCTCCCTCCAAGGGAAGACTTGTTATATTGTGTCCATGTCAAGTATAAGCTTGGGGGCATGGCGCTAAAGGTGGCCTACCCTGCATCCCCTACACCATCTTTGTCAAAAGTTGCACGATTGTGTAGTAACAAGCTACCTCCTCTCAAAAAAAGGGGAAGGGGAAGCTTGCTCACGCCCAACATTCTTCCTCTTCTTTTTCGGCTCCATTTGCTTCCACTTCTTGCCTATTGTGGTGCCTTCAGATCCTACTCATATGCCTCGCATAAGGATCCCAATGGTGCCTACTTAGTAAAAATTCAAGTGTCAAGTGTTCAAACTTTTTGTCTTTCCCATGGTGCCCAGACCCCATGTGTCTCAGCCTCTGCTGCCTCCTACCACTCCTTCCCCTCAAACAGTGAATGGGAAGAGGTCGGCTACTAAGGCACCTATGTCTGCTTCTCCACCTGCTATCATTTTTGCTCCCGCATTTCTAGCTCCTGCCCCTATCCAGGAGGTTTCCCTTCCACCGACAACAGTTTTGGAGGACATGCCTATGGAAAAATAGGATCCTCCTATCCCTTCTCAAGTAGTAAATTCTAGCTCTCAAAGCCAATGAAACTGGCTTGCACATGAGCGTAAGTGCCAAAGAAAGTCTCTAGCTATTGAACAAGTTTTCTTGCAAAAGGTAGAAGGGTTACCAGTAGCTCTTATTTTGGAATCTCCTACTATGCCTCCCTCTTTTGCTCCTTTTGCTTCAGTTCCACTTGCCTCAATTCTACTTTCGGCTCCCCCAATGAATGTTGATGATCCCCACCCCAAAATGGTGCAAGTTTTCATCGCTCCCTCGATGGAGACCCTTCTTCTAATGTCCCTTCCAAACATCCCTCCTTTTTCCCAGCCTGTGGACATTTCGAACAACATGGTGGTGTCTATTGTGGTTCTTTCCTCTTCCTCCTTGCCTTCCACTTCTTCTATGGGGATTCTACATCCTCCGTTGAAGTGTAAGTTGGAGGAAAACCTCACTTCAAGTAGAGGTCAGAATAAGGGATCACCTTTTTCGGAAGGGGGTTATGCTTTGTCTTATGTCGTCCTTGTAACAAAGGTAGCCCCAGTGTCCCTTGAATGTTTCATTGTCCCTCTTGATGAGGTTGATGGTGGATCTTGAGCGCCTCCTTCCTCTCCCACTCAATTAACACATGACACTCATGTTAATTTCATGTTTAACTCAGTGGATGATGTCCTAACTCTATCAACAATCTTTATGAGATTAATAACTTTCACCTCACAAGAGCTTGATGAAGAAGACCTCAAGGTGCCTTCTTCCTTGTCCCTTATCATAGGAGAGTCAAATGGTGCTCCCCTCGCTATCCCACCCTTGCAGGATCATCTTCCATCTCCATATAATGATCTAGATTTGGAGAACGATGACCTCCTGGTTGATGAGGACTAGGGGAGTACCTCTTCTTTACCTGTAGATTAGATTTGTGTGTGTGTTGTGTTTCCCTCATTCTTATTTTTATGTGTTCCTAGAGGACCCTTGTCACCCTTGTAGATGCTTGGATACATGAGTGAAATTGTGTCATAAACTTCCTCTATATGTTCCATCATTCTTCTATATGTTGTAATTTTGGTTTTTGACAAGTGGGGATGATGCAAAGTGTTGGGGACATTTAGGCCTTCCTTCCATGTTGACCTAATTTTTTATTTTTGCTTTGTCTTTATGTGATCTTTTTCAAATTTGGGAACTTTGGAGATTGATGATCTTGTGTTCACATACATCACGTATTACCTATAAGAACTGATCTAACCTCAAACTCCTAGATCCACATGTCTCTTGATTTCTTTGTCTCTAATTGTCTCTTGTTCCTTTTTCTTTGCTTGCTTCTCTTTATGCTTGCTTTGTGATGTTGTGATGTTTATGTGTTTCCCCTCATGTGTGTGACAATATTTCCATGTTTACATCTCGCTATGTTCTGTGGGTCACAACATCACTGCCTTTTCTCTCTTTCCTTAGGATTCCACGTGCTCCTTTGATTTTCTTGCACCATCCTTAAGGGGGCTACTTCTCTGATTTTCAATAAGGTGAATTCGGTGGCCAATGAATCACTTACTAAAAATTTTCCATTTTTCAAAAATCGCATCCTTCAACAAATATCCCCTTAGATTTTTCTTTCAAAAGTGAATTCTTTTTTATCAAATTCCTTAATGAAAGAGATCTTTCAAAAGGATTCCTTGATGATAGAATCATTTGTGAAAAATGGTCATGCTTTTCAAATGGGATGTCCCTTTCCATGGACCCCTTGCTATCTTGAAGGGTTCTCAAGTGACCCCTTTGAAAACTTATTCAATTTCTTGCTCTATGGTATGCATGTCTATCTGTTTGAGCTTTTTCTACCTAACATGTTTTTTATGTAGCTTAACATGTTGTTTTACAGGACTGAGCACCTGTAAAACCACTTTCACAATCAAGCTTGGAAGACCGAGCACCTCATCAAGCCTTCCTTGCAGGATTGAGCACCTAAAGGACCTTTCACATTAACTCCTCAGGATCGAGCACCTAGGGAGTCCTTTCACATCAAGCCCCATAGGACCGAGAACATGCAATTCCCCCCTTCGTAGGATCGAGAACCTATGAAGCACTTTCTCTTTGTAGGACAAAGCACCTATAGAGCCTTTGTTCATCTTTTGCGGGACCAAGCACCCATGGAGCCAATTTTGTGGGGCTGAGCACCTGTAGAGCCCTTGTTCACCTTTTGTAGGATTGAGTACCTATGGATTCATCTCTCTCTCTTTCACATCAAGGTTACCCTATAGGACCAAGAACCTGTAAAGCTACTTCCTATACATCCAGGTGTACTAGATTGAATATCTTCTTCCTCGACAGTTCAGGTATAGTCTCTTCAACCTCTTTCTATTTTACCTCACATTCACACCAACACACATGCTCGCTAAAGTGGGGGAAAAATATAATGGAGTGAATTTTTACCCCTAGGAAAATTCTCCATTTGCATCCCCCTAGCTTAGAAAATGAAAATTTGATGATTTCCACATCCACCACCCTTCTCCATCCATTTTACAACTCATTTCTAATTCGATGGAGGAATCCCTATCAGGGACATGCGCATTGTCATCTTGACAGGATTCCTACCTCTGGAATCTTCAAAGGTGTTATGTTTCTCCATTGGTGACGAAGTGTAACATCTCTGCCTCCCTTGACCACTAAGGAATGGATATTTTTGCCTCCCTTTTTTCATTCATTCCTTCTTGATTCCACTTCATTCTCTCACTCACTCTTAGCTTCATTCTCACACTCTCAAGCTTCTACATCACTCTTTTTTGGTTGCAAGTTGTTGGTTCGTGGCTCCTACACTTTGTTTGTTGTGACAACATTATTGTTGGACTTACAAGCTCTCTCCTTATATAACTTTCCTTGAGTGCTCATGGGTGTGGAGGTGATATTGTTCATTGTTATTTCTCTTTGCATCACTTTGTGTATTTTTGTAGCATACTTGTTGGTGATTTCTCTTAGCACTATTTCATTTTGTTTCTATATCATTTTTCATATGCTATTTCTATTTGGTTTTTCATGGAGGTGGAAACACCAAAGCGAGGGACTAACTGAGGCAGTCCTCTAAAAACAACCCCTACAATTTCCTTGATCTTGTGTGTGTAGTTTTTCTCGCATAGATCTACTTGAAGATTCGAATCCTAGGTAGAAAGATCCACTTCTCTCACTTTGTCAATTCTAGCTTAGCTTAGACGTAGTATTATTCTTGTTGTACTTCAGTTCTACACTTTTCCAATATTCTATCATAATGTAAAACATCCATTACTTAAACTATTAGTAAGCTTCTTGTTGTTTCAGTATGTTCTCACGACCTTTTGTCTGTACGAATGTTGGTGCACATATGAGATTTCAGTGCACTGTGTTGGAATCCATAGTCTATGTTGTCATCCTCAAATAGTGAGTTGTCTGGGTAATAGATTGGACCCTTGAAACCAGCTCGTTTGACCCTATAAAACATTCGGTTTAGCAGAAGGACAACATCACCTAGATTGCTCTTCCTTTTCAACCTTAACATTATAACCTTTTCAACTCACTTAGCAAACTTGAGGTAGATCAAGGCAGCCTATTGCTTAGGACTCTCCCATGACCTAGAGTCCCAAAGTAGTCGATCCCCCTCCTCTACAATATTATATTGATATATATATTATGTATTATATTGATATATTATATTATATTATATTATATTATATTACATTATATATATTATAACTTGAGGTAGATCAAGGCAACCTGTTGCTTAGGACTCTCCCGTGACCTGGAGTCCTGGAGTAGCCAGTCCCCCTCCTCTACAATATTATATTGATATAATGTAATATATAATATATCTTATATAATATGATATAATAATATTATATATAATATATATCTTATATAATATATTATATAAGATATAATATAATATATGTGGGCATTAGGGAGGGTGGCCCTCCATCATGGCAGAGGGGATGTGGCAATATTGCCACGTTTTTTGGTGAAGCGGGGTCTTTTGGATGAGGTGGGTGGACTATTTGGAGTTGGCGGTGGTTGGAGACGTCAAGTATTTCATAATAATCACAATGATGGCAAGGTGCGTTTGTCTTTCTCGAGGAAAACTAGAGTGCAATTGCTTTAAGGAACTAGTCCTTTAGGTTGGGTTCGACACATTTGGAGGTGCCTTATTTGGGGAGGTGGCGGCCGATTCATACTTGGCATTAATCCAAGTCGGGCTGGCTTTTAGGCCAACGAAGGCATGTTTCTTTTTCTCATTTTTATGTATTTGGTTGCGGATGGTGTGCTTTCTCCTTTCGGTTGTGTGTGGTCTTCGCTTAGGTGTTGATGGCCAAGCGCTCAAAGTTTGTGCTAGAGGTGTTAGTGGATTGGGTGGCAAAGTTTGGGGCGGATACCCCGATTTCTTTGTAGTCGTCAGCTCGTCAAGATTTGTTCTGAGAAATAACGAACCAACACTTGAAAAGGATTCTTCTTAATAATGATCCTTTGGTGGTGGTGGTGACCAAAATGATCTAGCTATCAGGCATTTAGCGAACAAGGAGTATGAACAAGATAATCTGCATATTTCGTCATGGTTTCTGGCCTCTCTCCTAGATATCCAAGTTGATAAAGCCGAGGAAAAATTATTACTTGAAAAAATGTTCAAGGAGGATTTGGTGGAAGGGGTCGATGATGTTTTGAGGGCAGTGATGGTTGGTAGAGGCGTCACGCATCCTTGCGACCTGAAGCTCCTGCATGGTTTGAACAAGGCCATAAAATTGTACCTGTTTCTTCTTGATTTGAGGGAGTTTGGCCTCATGAAGCATAGGATGGTTGCAGTGGTGGCGATGGAGTTCTTAAAGAATTTGTTTTGGGTTGTTGGCAGCTGGAGGTGTGGAGTGGGAGAAAGATTTCCATGAATTTGCAGAAATGAATCATTTTATGTAAGTCTGGTTTGGTCGGGCTTTGGCATCGTAGGTTAGGGTTATTTGCTTTTAATTGCTTGGTCTTTGCTCTGGTTATGGTGATGGCCTGTTGGCCATTTTGGTGTTAGTATGGATGTAGGTTTTGTATGGGCTAGTTGGTAGAAGTTTTTGGTTAGTACTAGTTTTCTTGGAATTATTTCCTGATGGTTGATGACAGTTTATTTTCCTGCAATGACATTATTTTTTAGTTGAAACTTTTATTTCTAATATATTAAAATATAATATTGTGTATCAAAAAATATATATATTATATAATATATTATATTACATATATATTACTATAATATAAATAAAATATTATTATATTTATATTATATGATATAATATATTAAATGATATAATATATCATATATAATATATTACTATAATTAAAATATTATTATATTAAATATTATATAATTTTATAATATCATTATATATTATACTATTATTATATAGTAGAGTAATATGATGTATATATATATATGTCGAAGGCATTCCATATATGAACATTACCAGTTGACATTAATGATCGACAGTTGAGAATGTAGTAGAATGATGGTTGACCATTGAAAAAGATTTGACCGTTTGATGAAGCCAATATAAAATAAATAAAAATAATATTAAAAAAATAAAACACTTTATACAAAGAATCGTATATTCTTTTACATTTCCATTAGAAAATGTGTTTTACATTCATATTATAAAGGTCAAAAACAAAAAAACTATAATTATTATATTTTACAAATTAAAACCATAATTATATATTACAAATTAAAATAATTATTATTATATTTTACAAAAATATATTTTACTACACTGAACTTACCTTATCTAATTAGTCATTGCACTTTATACAAAGAAAGAAATCAAAGAATTAGATATTGTTTTAATTCCCCACTAATATTTAAAGTGTATAAATCATATTATAAAGGCATTGATGGTTGAGAATGTGTTAGCATGATGCAAGACTATTGAGAAATATCTAATGGTTTGATGAACCCAATATAAAATAATCAAAGAAAGAAAGAAAGCAAAGAATCAGATATTATTTCTACATTTCCACTAGAAAATATGCTTCGCATTCATATTATAAAGGTCAAAAAAATTTAAAAAAAATTAAAAAACCAAATTATTATATTTTACAAATAAAAAATATATATATTTAAATACACTAAATTTAGCTTACCAAAATAATCATTTCACTTTACACAAAGAAAGAAAGTAAAGAATTAAATATTGTTTCTAAATTTCCACTAATATTCACAGTTTATAAATTATATTATAAATATGCAAAACAATTAATTTAATATTTTGAATGTATGCTTAATATTATTCAGCTTCAAATATTATGATAATATATATAATTTATTTTAAATTGTTTTTCTTCTTAGATCAAAACATTTCACAATTACATTCTACTATACTTAATGTCAAATACTAAGCTTTTTGTGCAAGAAACAGATATCTATTTTTTGGTCGGATATCCATTTTTCTAAAAGCGGATATCTATTTTTTTTAAATCGGATATCCAAAATTGAAAATAAAGGAATTCTTATTGATAAAAATTAGTCGGGGGATGGTGTGCATGTGGGGCTGGGTTTTGTAGGCTCGTGACCTGTAATAGCTATGGCCTGCATGTGAGATTGAGCACCTGCATGTGTTCTCCTTTAGTCTATCTTGTTGTGTGGTGAAGTTTGATGAGCTGGGGTGGGTTCTTGTGTGCGGGGAGGTTTTTTGTTTATGTCTTCTCCATTTATTTTCTCTTGTGTTTGTTGGAAATTATAAATCTGCAGTGGGGTTCTTTTGGCTTTTAGGGGTGGGATTCTTTTGTTTGGATTATGGCGGAAAATCTAGTCTCTTATAGTTTGGTGGTGGTTGGCGGTGGTGTGGCTCATGATGGTTCTTCTTCAGGCTTGAAATCTCAGTAGTCAGAGTCATTTTATGTGGGGGAGGGCCCCAAATTGAAGAAAGTGAATGGTTTTCTGCCCAGAAGCCAAGATAGGCTAGTTTTGGTCATTTCTCCTAAATCTGTTGTTGATGATGTTTCTTATCAGGGAAAACATGCTCTTATCTATAAATTTATGGGGATTTGTATACCTTTGACAACTTTGGATGCTTGGATTTGACACACATGGTAGGTTGAGAGAGACATGGAGCTTATGGTGGCTGCAAACAGTTACTTTGTGGTTGTTTTTTCCAATATGGCTGATAGGAATCGAATTTTTGAGGGAAAACCCTACTTTTTTAATCATGTTGGCTTATTTATCAAACCTTGGCATATGGGTTTTAATTCAGCTGAAGACTTACCATCCAGGGTTCCAGTCTGGGTCTGTCTGCTGAGGCTTCCCTTAGAATTTTGGAGAGAAGATATTTTACAATGGATTGTTGTTCTTCTTGGCAAGCCTATTGCAATTTCCCAACAAACCCTTGAAAAAAGGTTATTTCTTTTTCCTAGATATGTGTGGAGATAGATTTGAACAATCCTTTGTTGGATTCTCTAGAAATATTTCTTGGTTCTTTGTCTTGGGTTCAACGGCTTGATTATGAATCCCTTCCTTTTCGTTGTCGGATTTGTCATGAGTATGGATATCTTCAGAAGCAATGTCCTAGGATTTATAAGGATCCTCCTTCTAATTCTTCCCCTTTGTCTTCAGTTCCAAATGTTGTTAAGGAGGATAAAGGGAAATCTCCTACAATGGAGGGTGAATCAAATAAAGATGGCTTTGTTCCTGTCAAGCCTTGGGCTAAGGGTCGTGGCCAAAAGAGATTGTTGAAGGACAAAAAGATTGAAGAGGACTTTAATCGGTTTGAGGTGTTGGACGCTTCAACCTTGGAGGAAGGAATCCCATCAGATGTGCCTTCTAATGTTGTTGGTATGGGTTGTGATGTGGGGCAGGGTTAGGGATCTAGTCATGATCTTCATTTATCACAGGGTATGCAGGATCATCCGGTGTCTCTGAATGGTCCTGTGCAGGATGATGATGATATTGTTTTGGCAGATTTAGCAAAGGAGGGGCTAGTTTTTGGAAAGAGCAAGGGGGCTTCTCTAGCCTTGGGGGTGGAAAAATGCACACTTACAAAGGGATCATCTGAGCACTCTTCTAAAAGTGGCCGCAAGAAGGATCTTGAGAAGATTAAATGTACTAGAGATTTGTTGGTGGAATTTGGGTATGTTAAACCCATTGATGCTCACTTTTCTCCATCTCCTCCATGATTGTTCTCTCCTAGAATGTCAGGGGGTTGAATAGCACCTCCCGTCAAAAGGTTATTCATGATCTGGTTATTTTCCATTCTCCAGATATTTTTTATGTTCAGGAGACTAAACTTTTAGTTGATTTCATGCTTCAATTTGCTTCTCGTATCTGGTATTTTGGTCAGTCTCGGTGCATTGGTTCTAGGGGAGCTCTAGGGGTTGGATCTTTTTTGGGATCCAAGAAAGATTGCTCCTCTTTAGTGGATTTCTATTCATTTTACTATTTCCATGGTTTCCACTTCTTTGGAAACAGGTGAGACCATTTTGGTTACTAATGTTTATGCCCCGACTGATATTCATGGAAAATTCGGCTTTGGGCTCATATAGGGTATGTTAGATCATGTGCTTCATATCCTCCTTGGATCTTAGCTGGTGATTTTAATTTGATGTTGAGCTTGGAGGAGAAAAGAGGTGGGTCACCTCAGCTTGGGCCTACTTCTGATCTTTTTCGGGAGAATGTGGATTTTCTAGCTTTAATTGATGTTAAGCCTTCCAATAGGGTTTTCACTTGGAATAATAGACATAGTGGAGAGGAAGCGATCTTTGAAAGGCTAGATAGATTTCTTGTTTCCTGTTTTTGGGTGGGAGGTAGATTGGTTACTAGTTCTGAGATTCTTGATTGGCGGGGTTCTGATCTTTGGCCAATTCAAATTTTAGTAACCTCTTTTACTGCTCCCAAGAATCCTCCCTTTAAGTTTCAGCTTATGTGGCTTTGGGAGTCTTCTTTGCATGATCTAATGGCCTAGTGGTGGCGTGATGGAAACCATGCTTATGGTACAGCTATGTACACCTTTGTTAGAAAACTTTAGTATGTTAAATTTCACCTTAAGAGATGGAATTAGATGAGTTTTGGTAATCTTAAGGTTATGAAGAGGAATATTCAAGAGTGCCTTGATGTTATTACTCGCCAAATTCATGATTTTGGTTTCTTAGAGGCTTTGGGTCAAGAAAAATCCTAGGCTGCGAGAGTGGGAGCTTCTGTGCAGGCTAATCGCAATAGAAGTTGTATCTCGTCTCTGGTCAACGCGGATGGGATCCGCATTCCTTCTTTGTAGGCTTTGTCTTGTGAGGCTAGACAATTTTATTCTGCTCTTTTTTCTAAGGATTCACCCTTTGCAGAAGAGGAGGAGAATTTGATCCTTGCTTGCATTCCCTCCCTGATCTCCAAGGAGTTGAATGATTTCCTCATTCTCCCAATTTCATTTCCTGAATTGGAAGAGGTTGTCTTTGGGATGAATAAAGGTAAAGCTCCATGTCCTAATGGTTTCCCTATTGAATTTTTTCAGGAATTTTGGGATATTATAAGTTTGGATTTGTTGGAGGTTGCTCGGGAATCTCTTCATAGTAAGCAGACACTTCATGCCTTAAACTCTACTTTTCTGATTCTCATTCCTAAAAAGGAAGGTGCAGATTAGCTCGAATTCTTTATACATATTGCTCTCTGTAATGTGGTGTACAAAATTATTACTAAATTGATTGCAGAGAGGCTCAAACTTTGTCTTCCTTCTGTGATCTTTGAGGAGCAAGGGGGTTTTATTGTTGGTAGACAGATCCTAGATGGGGTGGTGGTTGCCTCTGAAGTCATTCACTTTATGGTGATTTCTAAGGAGAATTCTATGTTCATCAAGTTGGACGTGGCCAAAGCTTATGATAGAGTTAAGTGGTGTTTTTTGCAAAGAATTCTCTTAGGCTTTGGTTTTAGTCTAGATTGGGTCAATTGGACTATGAGTTGTGTTACCTCTTCCTCTTTTTTTGTTCTTATGAATGGGTAACCTTTTGAAATTTTTGAGGCTTCCAGGGGCCTTTGTCAGGGAGATCCACTCTCCCCTTATCTCACTATAGTAGAACAGGAAAATAGTGCCTAAAATAGCATCAGATTTCAGTGTATTTCAGCCCATGAATTGAGCGAGTTGGTCGGCACCAAACATGGCGCAAACAAGCATGGTCATCTTGGCGCCGACTTTTACGCCGAAGGTGGCGCTAGATGTAACGCTAGATTTTTCACCATAATTAGCACTAGAAAACACAGCACCCCGTTAACACCTAAAATAGCACCTCTATTAACGACTAAAATAGCACCGGGAAATAGCGTCGGAAATGGTGCCTAAATTAGCACCTAATTAGGCTTCTGATTTTTCTTCTAGTTTTGCTTCCGGTATTGCTTCTAATTTTGCTTCTGGTTTTGCTTCCAAGATTGCTTCTAGTTTGGCTTCCATTGTTGCTTTCTTTTTTGCTTCTAAAAATACTTCTTGTTTTGCTTCTTTTTTTGCTTCTAAAAATGCTTCTTGTTTTGCTTCCTTTTTTGCTTTTAAAATTGCTTCTTGTTTTGCTTCTAAAAATGCTTCTTTTTTGCTTCCTTTTTTGCTTCTAAAATTGCTTCTTGTTTTGCTTCCTTTTTTGCTTCTAAAAATGCTTCTTATTTTGCTTCCTTCTAAAATTACTTCTTGTTTTGCTTCCTTTTTTGCTTCTAAAAATGCTTCTTGTTTTTCTTCCTTTTTTGCTTCTAAAAATGCTTCTTATTTTGCTTCCCTTTTTGTTTCTAAAAATGCTTCTTATTTTTCTTCCTTTTATTAATATATTTTATTTCAATTTAATTAGTTAAATATATCGTGCCTCTTAAATAACTCATATGATTACAGACTAAGTAATTTAATTATTTAACTCATATGATTAAATAACAAGACAATTTTTTTTTTGGGTCAGTAACACGAAATTTTTGTATTGCTTGTAAAGATAAAAAAGTACATCTATTGTTTTGTGTCATTACCCACCAAAATTCCACAACAAACGACAAAAATCGGAGGAACCTTAACGTGCAGAGTAAAAAATTAAATAAACCCCGTAAACAAAAAATAACCACCATTAACAGTGTTCAGAGTTACATGCATTAATACAACAAAATCAGACACAGACAAACATGACCAGTCTTAATGAGCTCCACACGGACGCTTGGCTATCTCCTTCAGATGCTTCTTCGACTTCCGCCGCTTCCCCAACTTCTTCTTCTGGCGCTTCCTTTTTTCTTCCAATTCCTGCATCTTTTCCTTTGCTTGTGCCAGAACTTCATCAACCTCCATGAGTTCGATGAAGACTTTGAGCACTTTCCATCCCAAATGTGCTTCCTCATGACAACGAGCTTTGCATTTTCCTTCAGGCCAATGAATAAAGGGTTTGAGTCTCGATCTCCCAAATAGATCCTCAATTTCATCATCTACCAGTCCTTCAGAATAATCTAAACCTACACCCGGAACTGACCATTTGAGAATGGACTCCATGCCTACCAGAAAATCTTCATGCACAATTTTTTGCATCACCATCCTCACCATTTCCACTGGTTCACCTAAATCCAAGCCCCACGCCGCAATCATGGAGTAAATTTCCATGTTGGTTCGGTATCTGTGTTTCAGAGAGCCAAAATCCCTGCCACAAATCATTTTTGCACACTGCACTAGCCGCTCGTCATCAACAAGGAAAAGGTCATCCATTCATTTTCCGGACGCCTCTCCATAAAACGGGCCCAAAGATCTTCGTGACCAAAAGGTGAAATTGAATTCCATTTCTCCTCACAACCAGCGCCGCCACCACCAAATTTTGTTGCAATTTTTTTCTCGACCCTTTCCAAATGCAATTAACACATCTTAATCGAGGACTTGCATTTAACACTATCTTGGATTTCCCACACTTTCTATTAATGAAGTACTACTTCACCACCGCCTGCCACCCCTACCTTCTCTTGTCATGTCAAACCTACTTCACTCACTTCACCACCTTGTTCATTTAAGGCATAGTACGCTAACTTAACACCTCTAAAATCCTCCAACCTAAATTCCCCTGTTTCACCAAAATTTAAAGCCCATTTAGATAAGACATCAGCTTCCACATTACCATCTCTTTTAATGTGGCTCACCACAAAACTTTCAATTACGTTCTAGAGGTGCCAAGCATTAATTTTACCTTTCATCACCACCTGAACTATTATTATAACATGATCATCATCTATAATTAAAACAAGGGAGTCAAATATCTATAATTTAATTGAATTTGAAAAGTAAATTAAAATCATCATACATAATAAATATCCATCCAAAATTCATTGACTGCTTTTAATATATATAAATTGACAAGTCAATACTAATAAGATCATCATCATATATAACTAAAACAAGTGAAAGTCAAATATGCCAGTACATAAAAAACATGTCCAACAATTGACATAAGTGAAAATGATACATGTACAAATGATATAAATAAAATTGATAGATTATGTAACTCAAACTAATACAAGTCAAGATGATACATGTCCAAATGATATAGTGAAAATTTGAAAATGATACATGTCAATGTGATACAACTCAATAATATAGTATTGTAGGCCGTGAAAATGATACATATGATAGTAACCATGAAAAGAGTCATCATAACGATATATCAGCAATGATCCATGATGCAGTCTATATGATCATGAATGTCACTGGTTACTAACACCAACTATCTCATCATCATCATCACCATCGTGATCATCATCGTTGTCGTCGTCATCATTGTCACCATCATCATCATTGTCATCGGCCTCAGTGTCTTCCGCATCATTCTTTGCCATGTGATTTGTACTGGAAGTTGAACCATTATTTTGTGGATCTATATCATGTTGAGGATCATCTTGATCTTCTGGAAGACCCGTGCTCTGCAAAAAAAAACATTTAGAATGAAAATTTATTATTTATTTCATGCAATAATTTATTTTTCTATTATATATCTAATATTACAACATATGAGATGAAACCATAATCATATTACATCATATCAAAGTGCACATACCATAATAAAAATTTCACATTCTCTAGCTAATACTTGAGATTGAGATTGTTAACTTTGAGAGAGTATGACTTGGGCAAAACGCATTTGATATGGCTATTATTTTCAAAGACTTCAAGCGAGATGTACTCCGCATTGACGCCATTCCTCAATCTTCACTTGATGGCATCAAGGAATGGCTGAACTCCATGGATATAAAGTATTATGAAAGAAAAATGAACTTGAACTGGTGGCCAATTTTGAAGAGTATTACGATGATCGGATAATTTTTGAAGATGGTGGTTGGGAATTTTTGAATATGGAAGCTAGTGATTTTGATTCTAATAATTCAAAGAGTCGAGATCAAGGATATGAACCCTCGATGTAGAAAGGAATCGAATCAGATTTCATGTAGCCACCATCAAGAGTGTTACAAGCCAACAAGATGGAGGGAATTCTTATATAAGGATAATTTTCAATGTTGCAGGTACCAGCTTTAATGCCAACTACAATGGCAACATTGAAATTCCCTAGCAGTATTTATGTTAAGTAAATTTCCTTTAGATGTAAGGATTCAAAGCACATCAACCATGTGGTACAGATGATTAAATCCCAAGAGATGATCTGTAGCAATGAAAGAGTCTGAAAAGGCAGAGAGAGCTACATTAGTGACTCGGGAGAAACTTCAGCTTTCAAAAACAAAGCCAATTAGGCTGGAAGACATGTGGATCAGGCCAGCATTTGGTGGAAGAGGAAGAAAGATGACGGAACTCTGGAGGCCCACCATATTGGATTTCAATATTCAACCATGAGATCAGAAGAGAGAGTTGATATCATGTATCAAAACATTAAGCATGCATTCTTCCAGCCAGCGGAGAAGGAGATGATTACTTTGCTTCATTTTCATTTGCATAACCATATCAGGGCGTGGGAACCAAGAAGACCAAGGATTTCAAGTTTTATGTGGAGGTAATGGATGTGGTCCAAACTTTAGGAGGGGCAAGAAGGTCAATGTATGATCCTGATGAAATTGAGGAAGAACAATGAGAGAGGGACAAGAAAAATAAAATCAATACAGAGTTTCAAGGATTTGTCAAGCGAGTAAGAGAGCTTATATGGGAGTAGCCTCATCTAAAATATTTTGAACTAGAGTTTGATATACCATTTAGAGAGCTTGGATTTCATGGAGTTCCTTTCAAAGCCTCTACTTTTATTGTTCCTATGGTAAACTGTTTGGTAGAGTTGGTGGAATTACCTTTCTTAGTAATCGCTATTAGTGAGATTGAGATTGTTAACCTTGAGAGAGTACGACTTGGGAAAAAGGCATTTGATATGGCTATTATTTTCAGACTTCAAGCGGGATGTACTCTACATGTGCGCCATTCCTTAATCTTCACTTGATGGCATCAAGGAATGGCTGAACTCCATGGATATAAAGTATTATGAAAGTAGAATGAACTTGAACTGGCGGCCAATTTTGAAGAGTATTACTGATGATCCAGATAAATATTTTGAAGATGGTGGTTGGGAATTTTTGAATATGGAAGCTAGTGATTCTAATTTGATAATTCAGAAGAGTCAGATCAAGGATATGAACCCTCTGATGTAGAAGAGGAATCAGAATCATATTTCATGTAGCCACCATCAAGAGTGTTACAAGCCAACAAGATGGAGGGAATTATTAGATAAGGATAATTTTCATTAATGTTGCAGGTACCGGCTTTAATGCCAACTAAAATGGCAACATTGAAATTCCCTAGTAGTATTTATGTTAAGGAAATTTCCTTTAGATGCAAGGATTCAAAGCACATCAACCATGTGGTACAGTTATTAAATACCAAAGACGATCTGTAGCAATGAAATAATTTGAAAAGGAAGAGAGAGCTACATTGGTGACTCAAGAGAAACTTCACTTTCAAAAATAAAGCCAATTAGGCTGGCAGACATGTGGATCAGGAAAGCATTTGGTGGAAGAGGAAGAAAGATGACTGGAGCTCTAGAGGCCCACCATAATGGATTTCAGTATTCAACCATGAGAGCAGAAGAGAGAGATGATATCATGTATCAAAACATTAAGCATGCATTCTTCCGCGGAGAAGGAGATGATTACTTTGCTTCATTTTCATTTGTATAACCATATCGTGGGAACCAAGAAGACCAAGGATGTCAAGTTTTATGTGGAGGTAATGGATGTGGTCCAAACTTTAGGAGGGGCAAGAAGGTCAATGTGTGATCCTGATGAAATTGAGGAAGAACAATGAGAGAGGGATAGGAAAAATAAAATCAATACAGAGTTTCAAGGATTTGTCAAGCGAGTAAGTGAGCTTATATGGGAGCAACCTCATCTAAAATATTTTGAACTAAAATTTGATATACCATTTAGAGAGCTTGGTTTTCATGGAGTTCCTTTCAAAGCCTCTGCTTTTATTGTTCCTACGGTAAACTATTTGGTAGAGTTGGTGGAATTACCTTTCTTAGTAATCGCTATTAGTGAGATTGAGATTGTTAACCTTGAGAGAGTAGGAGTTGGGAAAAAGGCATTTGATATGGCTATTGTTTTCAAAGACTTCAAGTGTGATGTACTCCACATTGACACCATTCCTCAATCTTCGCTTGATGACATCAAGGAATGGCTGAACTCCATGGATATAAAGTATTATGAAAGCAAAATGAACTTGAACTGGCAGCCAATTTTGAAGAGTATTATTGATGATCCAGATAAATTTATTGAAGATGTTGGTTGGGAATTTTTTAATATGGAAGCTAGTGATTTTGATTCTGATAATTCAGAAGAGTCAAATCAAGGATATGAACCCTCTGATGTAGAAGAGGAATCAGAATCAGATTTCATGTAGCCACCATCAAGAGTGTTACAAGCCAACAAGATGGAGGGAATTCTTATATAAGGATAATTTTCATTAATGTTGCAGGTATCGGCTTTAATGCCAACTACAATGGCAACATTGAAATTCCCTAGTAGTATTTATGTTAAGGAAATTTCCTTTAGATGCAAGGATTCAAAGCACATCAACCATGTGGTACAGATGATTAAATCCCAGAGACAATCTATAGCAATGAAAGAGTCTGAAAAGGCAGAGAGAGCTACATTAGTGACTCAGGAGAAATTTCAAATTTCAAAAACAAATCCAATTAGGCTGGTAGACGTGTGGATCAAGCTAGCATTTGGTGGAAGAGGAAGAAAGATGACTGGAACTCTGGAGGCCCACCATACTAGATTTCGATAGTCAACCATGAGAGCAAAAGAGAGAGTTGATATCATGTATCAAAACATTAATCATGCATTCTTCCAACCAGCAAAGAAGGAGATGATTACCTTGCTTCATTTTCATTTGCATAACCATATCATGGCGTGGGAACCAACAAGACCAAGGATGTCAATTTTTATTTGGAGGTAATGGATGTGGTCCAAACTTTAGGAGGGGAAAGAAGGTCAATGTATGATCCTGATGAAATTGAGGAACGACAGCAAGAGAGGGACAGGAAAAATAAAATCAATACAGAGTTTCAAGGATTTGTCAAGCGAGTAAGAGAGCTTATATGGGAGTAGCCTCATCTAAAATATTTTGAACTAGAGTTTGATATACCATTTAGAGAGCTTGGTTTTCATGGAGTTCCTTTCAAAGCCTCTGCTTTTATTGTTCCTACGGTAAATTGTTTGGTAGAGTTGGTAGAATTACCTTTCTTAGTAATCGCTATTAGTGAGATTGAGATTGTTAACCTTGAGAGAGTAGAAGTTGGGAAAAAGGAATTTGATATGGCTATTGTTTTCAAATACTTCAAGCGGGATGTACTCCGCATGTACGACATTCCTCAATATTCACTTGATGGCATCAAGGAATGGCTGAACTCCATGGATAAAGTATTATGAAAGCATAATGAACTTGAACTAGCGAAATTTTTTGAAGAGTATTACTAGTGATCCAGATAAATTTATTGAAGATGTTGGTTGGGGATTTTTGAATATGGAAGCTAGTGATTTTGATTATGATAATTTAGAAGAGTCAAATCAAGGATATGAACCCTCTGATGTAGAAGAGGAATCAGAATTAGATGAGGAAGGTTCAGAAGATGAATCTCTTGTGGAGTCAGAGGAGGACAAAGAAGAAGAAGAAAATTATGAACGGGAGGAAGGTAAAACATGGAATGAATTAGAAGCCGAAGCCAAAAATGCATATAAGGAAAAAGGAGACGAGTCTCACAGTGAAGAGGAAAGGTGGCAGCGAAAGGTAAAAGCTAGAGGGAAGTCTCAGGCACCTGATTTTAGAGATTCAAGAGGAATTCTTGCCAAGAGGCATAAATTCAGATGAATTGAGTTCATCTACATCCTTCTACTATTTATTCATGCACATAAACGGTCATCTTGTAATCATAAGATTTGAGCTCTATTTACTCATCCTATGCATCAATAAACAACTCAACACAAGAGATGAAAATTGACATATTAACACAACAATATCCAACTAAGTTATTGAAACTCAACTATTGATACCTCGTTCTCCATCCAAATTACAAAATCGTTCCACTTTTTGTTTTGTAACATATTCTTTTCAAATTGCTTTGGATGGCGGCCATATTTCTCCTCCTGTCAAAACATGGCACATGGACTAGTTAAACTAATTAATATGGAATCATTTACTTTTTCCAACAAAATAAAAAATATATATCATTTAACATATTAAATATACTTAAAAATGTACAGATCAAGGCCTGTAACCTTTTTGGCCACTATGATGCATGGCACGAAGTTTCTCAAGCCTAGCCTTGGAGGCCTTGTCCTGAAACATATACTAATTCAATTTAACTATGCACAAATAAAATTTAAATATCGTTTAATAAATTTGATATAATTCTATGAGAAAATTCAAATACCTATGTACTCTCCTCACCGAACTTCCTCCGTGCATTGAACTTCTCATATGCTTTTACAAGCTCTCTCCATACTTTCACACTTACATCAATTGGCCTTTTTTTTTTCCTTAGCTCAGGAGGGATTCTTTTTATCTTCTTTGTTTGGTTGCACCAAAATGTCTTGCAATTTTGAGACATTCGTAGCTTTATCTTCTTTATAGACCAACCTATGCCAAAATCAATCTCCATGTCATGGATAACTGCTTTTTTCAGGTGCATGGGTATCTTTGAGAATGGAAAACGTAGATGGTCTTTGAACCGTTGAAGGCATGATTCCTTCAACCTGTTCACAAACGTTTTCCTAGCATCCATCATTCGTACTTCCCCTAAAACCACCTCGTATTCTATCTTCGTATTGTAGCTACCAATGTAAGATTGATAACATGGCGTGGTGGAACTCTATGTCCTAGGAGTGGAAGTCTTTGCTCCCTATTCCACATTCCTAGAGTTTATTGTCACTGATTTCCTCCTGGATCTTCTGCTTGATCCAGGACTGGTTGGGGAATCAATTGATTCCCTTTGACACAATTGATTTCTCTGCAATGTTTGAGAGGCATTAATAGATTGTTTTTCTATGTATCTGGTAAGTTTTGTCTAGTCCACATTAACCAATTTGTTCACTGCCTCTACCCCCAATATGGAAGCCAATTCCTTTTTATCTTTGTCAGCCTCATGTCCATATATATATATATTTTTTAAATTATATTTCTTCTTTTAAATTTAGAAATAAATAAATAAAAAGTAAAATTCAAAGAAACAATGGAAACATTTACAAATCTATAAATTGACAATGAATTACCTCATTGTGGCTAGAGTTTGCTGTCAATGCTCGCTTCCCTCCATTGCTTGACATTTTGAGGTGACCTAGGGAAAATTATTTCCGTCTAGTTTGTGGAGGAAAATGAAGTACACACTGTCAGGTATGAAAGTTTTCATCCAGTTTGTGGTATGAATGTTTTGTTTTGTGGGAAAATATGTTCGTTGGGTTTGCTTAGTGTTGATAACCTAGGGAAAATATGTTCGCTCGGTTTGCTTACTATTGATAACCTTATCATGAAAACTCTTTCATAATGAAATCTTGCACGAATTTGTCATGGCATCGATGACTATGGCACGGCTAGGAAAAACCAAGTTGTTTCTGCGTTTATTTTCAGTAGTTGCTCAACAGTGACCGACCCAATTCCCAGATTTGCCAAGTAGTTCACTATTTCCTTGATACCCAAGTTACGGAAAGAATACGGAGGCATCCTCACTTCGGCTATAATATTTTGAGCCAAAGCTCAAATGGGTAGGGTAAAATTTTTGTTGGTTTCTCAAAGGTTTTACAATTTATAATGATGGGACAATTTAGAGGTTGCTTGGACTAGTTAGGCCATGAACTAGTAAACAATCACAAATTCAAATGCAATACAAAGAGCAGTAAACAATCACAAATTCAAGAAGAAGAAAAAAATTGTAACCTTACCTTTGGTGTCACAAACTAAATCAAATTTCTCATAAAAATTCAACTTAAAGGCTGACAATTTGCACGAGTTATTTGAGGAGGAGAATATTAGCAAGACAACTAATTTTTTGGTCAAAATTTTTAAAAAAGGTCCAACATGGAAAAGAGTTTGGAGATTCCTTAGCTTTTTGGTTCTCAATCCCTTAGGCCACTTGGTCTCATGGACATCATTAAAAGCTCTCATTCATTCATTCATTCATTCATCAATTGCTAGTAGCGCCCTGCTCTCTTCCTTCGTGCGGTATTTTTCCCTTTTTTTGGTCTGATTTCTTCCCTCACGCGGGAAAGTTTTAAATTTTTGATTTTGATTCATTAGTCATGCTTTAGTCGGCGTTAATTAACGCCAACTTTAGTGCTGACTTTTGGCCATTAATGTAATATGTTTGGGATGTATAAGGCAACGTCAAGTGTGCCTAATTTAGTGCCTATTATTGTTGTATAGTGACTATTTTCATTGTTGTGTATCACAAGACCCAAAGTGTTGGAAATAATTCCAACTCTTACCTTTTTTTTGTGACCACCGCTATCTTGTGGCTCCTTCATCAGCTTGGTGTGGTAAAGCGGTTTTTACCGCGGTCCCGCAAGGTGCTTCATCCTTCTCGGTAGTAGTCCACTGAAAGCTTCTATGGTGGCACATGAGTCTTCCTTTTGTTCCTTGTGGTGTTGTAGTGACTCCCATAGTCCCACAAGTCTTCTACCATTGGCATGCAGTTGTGTGGTAACCACTGTTGTCCTGCGGCTCTTTCATCAGCTCGGTGCGGTAGAGCGGTTTTTACCGCGGTCGCACAAGTTGCTTTTTCCTTCTCGGCGGTAGTGCGGTGAAAGATTATGTGGCGGCATTTTTATTCACAGAGGAGGCCATGGAAATAGATGAGACAATGAAATCTGCAAATACAATAGAGGTAAGAAGAGAAAGCAACCTCAACCAAAGGAGGAAGGTGTTTATGACTTAACTTAGGAAAAAATGATCTGATGGCATTTTGTGATATGTCCATCTTTTTTCACAGTATTATTGAAATTTATAATGTATTATCCAATCTTGACATAAATTAATGCATGTTGTTGATAATTTTAGATGGATATTGGAGCAAATGCAGAGCCTAAGCGTTCAACTAGCAAAAGAACAAGATATGTACATGGACGTGCACCTAAAACTATTAAATCATGTAGACGACAGTGTGTGGAAGAGGATATGCCAATGGATACTGCAGACACAACAAATGATTGCACTGAAGAAGAGGTAGGTCAGGACTATAGTACATGGGATGAATACTTTGAGAAAATTATTGTTTGTGGATGTTCTGTATGTCGTGGAAAGAAACAATTCAAATGAGTGATTGTACAAAGACATTACATATATGACAAACTTCTAGTCAGTAGTATGCCTCCTACAATTGATTCAAATCCAATAGGAATTGTGGTGAGGAATATTCCAATTTGATATAAATAACATGTATACTTCATTTAAACATTGTTTTATATTATTTAAATAACTAATTTTTTCTTAATGGATACTTGTAGGATAAATTTCTTGGTTTAAAGTTTCCTGGAACACTGACTTCCAGCCTAGAGGGAAATGATCATTTATTAGATGATACATCTAACAAAAATATGTGCCAATATACCAACTCGAAAGATGAGGAATTGACGAAAACAAGTAATAGAACAAGAACCGGTGTGAAGATGCATAATTTGCTTAAAGATAAGGAGAAGGTGGACTACATACCCTATGAGAATGAATGTGATGGGGATGATGACTTGCCCCTGAGTTTGAGATCAATTTACAAAGAGACATTTGATCGTTGACTATATTGTGCTTGGCCTAGTGATCAACAACTACCTAGAGTGTACGA
Organism: Sequoia sempervirens; assembly: GCA_007258455.2. Classification (NCBI taxonomy): domain Eukaryota; kingdom Viridiplantae; phylum Streptophyta; class Pinopsida; order Cupressales; family Cupressaceae; genus Sequoia; species Sequoia sempervirens. Next base: position 65,183,804 of record VDFB02270651.1, read on the forward strand.
GGTGTTTCAATTTTGGGGATATAGCTACATGATATGACCCTCCAATATTCATGGAGCGAATCTAGGCCTCTTTATTGTCCAAAATGTACATGTGGGATCGAAACATAGAAACAATTCAGAACAAACCACTAGGAGATTAATGCCATATTATGGTCCATCATATTACAGTGGTGAATGGAGAAGGCTAGCAGAATATAAGCCTAGCATGTCAGCATATGGTCTAAATTCAAATATGTATACACATCGTCTCCAATTGGAAAGTGGAAAAGAAATGAATAGAGGTCATCTTATGTATATAGATGGACGTGCATACACACACAAAAATATTGCAGGATTTATAAATAGTAGTAAGGGAAGGGACCTTAATGTAAGACTAGATTGTCAATTTGTTGAGGTTATAAATGATAAAGATGGAGATATGGAAAGAGAGGTTGATAGATTGATAATGGTTGAGGCTATTATGGACCTTACCATTGGGGATGAGTTATTGATTGATTACCCCTTCTTAAAATGCACTCCTGTGAGAAAGAAGAGGGAAGAACAAGGTCTCCCTAAGGATGTTCTTAAGGGCAGAAAACCAAAGAATAATAAATGAGTGTGGAATGATGTTTTCTAAACTATGTTGTCAAAATTGTGTTTTATAGCAATTATTGTATAAAAAAGGTAGTCTACGAACAGGATATGAAAGTGTGGACAATGATGGTGCTGAAATTGAAAACCCTGATTCTGATGATAGTACTATTTTATGTCATTTGAGATAAAGAGCGCATACAATTTTATATACATAGCAAATGAAGATTTGAAACTAGTAAACTGAAAATGTAAACACTGTAAGATTTTTCCTTAAACAATAATTCACATACTCACTTACAAAAAAGGGTGAAGCATTTTTTATTCAAACTCTATTTTTTTTAATAGACATAACAGTAAAAGAATATTTACAAGTACAAGAATATATACACTATTTCATAGAAAATAAGGAATGTTTTATAGAATATAAAAGTAAAAGAATATATCATCATCATCATATCCTTAATTAATACCTATTGTAATATCCTTAAATTGTTCAATCTTTGGTATGAATTGTTGGCAGAAAAATTAGGATTACTTGGATGCTTCTTCCATTCATTTTGTATCAACATATGTTCGTGAAGACACAAAAGTTAATAAAATATTAATGCATGTAACTCACAATTATTTAAATAAGCAACTTTGTTAAATTTATTATTTTTAAATAGTTTCCATTTTTATGTTGAACATGTAACAAGGCAAAATAAGCTCAAATTTTCAAAAAAATTAGCAGCTCTACCAACATCCAGAATAAATACTTTATTGTATCAGCATATTCATTCACATAAGCACAATATTGAGGCTCAATAACTGATATTCATTCAAATATAAGAAGAAATAAGTATGGAAAACATAAGAAAAATATAGAATGATAACACAGTCATGGAGAATCTCTGATAATAAGATGTTCTCCATTATATTGCTTCAATTGATATATATTAATAACAGAAGTCTTCAAAATGGAAATAATATATGATGATGATAATTTAAAACTAGGCCTTGGTTTCTTATTTATATAGGAAGCAACAAGCTACAGGCCTTTTACAAAAAGAAACGACCTTTTATAACTACTTTTACTAACAACTATTTAATTAGCATAATTAAGGAAATAACAAGACTTAAGACATTTTGACATATGGTTTCATTATTCAATATAGAATACCCGTGATCATTGATCTATCAAATTCTTCCTCTCCATGATGAACGTCCAAATGCTCTCGCCTCAGTGTCCTATTATTTTGAAACCAAATACTTATCCTCCCACTGATACATCATAAAATCTGATGGCCACTTATATTCCTGGATCTTTTGCATGTTTGCAAGATGATTTTTCCATCGACTATCTATTAATTCCTTTGTATCATTGAAAACTTTAGGTATCCTGCATCAAGAACAATCAACCCATCCATGATTTGATTTAGCTTGGGAAGACTGGTATCATCATCCTCCTGTATATGAGTTACGCACTTATGAACAACTTGACTGAATTCTTCTTCCACTTATCCAAGTACTCCAACTGATCACCATCTCTCACGATTTCAGGTATATACCACTGTTTGCAAGTATGGAATAAATCCATTCGTGTTACAATCTTTTTATCAAACCCTTGTACATACTGAAATTCATCAATAATCATCCTCACAGTTTTTTTAGTTGGCTTTAATGCTATGGGTACATCAAGACTACTTTGTAGAACTTTGCATAACTTAGCCAAAGTGTGGTGAATAGGCTTCCACCTTTTGAACAAAGGATCTAATACAAGCATATGTGTCTTTCTTTGTTCCATTTCCCGCTGAAGTGTTTTATAACTATCATGCACATTCTCCAATTTATTCATAACTGATTTTATCCTGTGCTCAAGAATCTTTTCCATAACTTCACAAATTCATCTTTTCACTTCATCTTGGGTTTGATTGCTAGCCTTCTTTATATCATCCACTTCCTTCTCTGGAGTTTTTACCTATTCTGTAGAAATCTTCTTCACAATATCCATTGGAGAAATAGGAGGCTTGTATAACACCATCTCCTTACTTTGTGAGAGTCCTGCTCTTAATTTTTCTTTCAATTTGACATTCTCCACGAACAGTTTATTAACTTCAACATTTAGGAACCTTTATTCCTTTTCATACTCCTTCAATATGTCTTCTAATCCCTTAATAGTTGCTCGAGTGAGCATGGCCGAATGCATGGTCATTGTGGCTACCTCCAAAGGGGTGGTATCTTGTATTGTCCTTACCATCGCTGCCCCTTTCGTCCCTTGAATTACATCCAATAATTTTGGATTTTGTGTATTTTTATGTTTGATCCATATGGCCAGGGTTTCAATCTTTGGGTTATACCCAGTTCCACTCACACCTTCATCGGAATCAAATTCTGCAACTAGCATTGGATCTTCTTGAGCCCGCACTTGATCAAGCAGAAACATTTTCTTTAATTCCAAGCCAGGGAAAATGAGCATATTGCTCTTCAAGACCATTTCTCTAGCCTTTTGGGGGCTAATGCCAATGTTTTCAACTCTTAATTCCTAGAAATTATGTGCTACCATTTCATTTTTCTCTAATTCTTCAATTCCTGCTTGAGCTGATTCCATCCTCTCTTGAAATTCTTTTATCTTCATCTTCATCCAGAAATCCCTAAACTCAGGAGTCTTAATGAATTCATCATCTTCTATGAATCTCCTGGCTGCAATTTCCCTTTCATATTCATGTACCTCTATATTTATTTTTTCTACATTACCCATCCTTTCCTCATGTTTATGGGCACTGGTCTCAAGGATGGGGTGATCAACTTCAATATCACCTTTCAATGACTACAGTACTGTAGCCACTTCCTCAGCATCGCCCACCTCTTCAGTATCCTCATAAGGTACTAATTGTTCAATGCTTCTTGTCTTCTATCTTTTGGGAGGTAACTGCTCCATGGGAGGCTCAAAGGTTTCACCTAGTGTATGCTCTGCAGTTGCACCACTATGATGTTCTTCGAGATATGCTTCCTTCTTTCTATACAATTCTTCAAATCTACCAATTATCAATTCTATCCTCTTGATGGGGTCCTTTTCCTCAAAAAAGTATCCTAGGAAATCGTTGGACCTCCGCTTCGTCCTTTCTTCAACCTTCTTCATATATTCCCATTTTTTCCTTCTACTAAATACATCATTATAAGTAATGCAGTTCCTTATGACATCTTCTTCCAAATCCACTTGATGTGGCACTATCATTTTGGTAAGAAGATTGTGCCTTATGTTGTTCATATGATTTTTAGGGTCAAAGGCTCTTTCTTTTCTAGATTTCCATGCATATCTTGTCTTCAAATAATATTTTAACTCCTCTAGTGTGTCTAAGCCTACAGTCCAATCTTCACACTTGGTTTGGTTTGGCAAGAAAGTGTCTTTCTTTTGCTTGTGCATTACATCTTTCTCCATCCACATCATTTTCCACATAAATTCAAGAAATGTTAATCTGAGGGGCACAAATTTTGGCAGCATGTGTGGAGCAACAGGACATCCATAAACTCTTATTATTGTAACTTCCAGGAGGAAGAACCAATCTCCAAAATTGTGTGTATGAACCTGCTCTAGTCTTAAAGCCAAAGGTCTCACTAGTTGCAACATTTTGGTTGGCAATCTTGGTATTGCATACCCAAGAACTCAAAGGATTATGTGTACAAAGTCTTCGTAGAATACAACAAAGCTTGAATTCTTGCACTGACTATCCCAAATATAGCACCATTTATGGACAGGTGTGGGATTCCCTTGCTCATCTACTGTAGCCAAGTCCATTCTTTTAGTCCATTGGTCCCTATTCTGGTACAATATCAGATGACATAGTAGGGAATAGTGTTTGAATGTAATCGGTGCTCTATCCTCTATAACTTGGGAGAATTCATCATCTAACGCCTTCTCAAGGTATGAAGCAAAGTCATATTCAATATTAGTTTCAGGGTTTTGAATTCTCATGGCCATCATCATTAGGCCTATTGGCATTTTATCTTGAGCATCTATCCCCAACACTTGGCAAAGAGCTAAATATGTATTCACAAAGTAATACTAAAAATATGTCACATTAAATGGTTCAGTAGTAGTAGTAGAGATGGGGAATGTTCTATTACCAATGCCTCTTTCAATATATAGGGGTACCTCATCACTTCTATAAGTCTTTTTTAACCTAGCATAATCCTCCTCACTTTTTTGTAGGTCTATCTTGGTCAGAGCCTACTTGTTTAAGCCAAAACACTCAATGATGGCTTTTTTGGTTACTTCTACCAATACTGTGTCATTTGGAAACCTTACTGTTTTGGTAGCTGTGTGATAGTGTTTGGCTAGCAGTCTGATAAATTCTACATCAACAAACACATTTGGGACAATCAACCTTGCTATATCCAACATCCAAGCGTTTGACACTGGAATCTTCTCATTTCTCTTACTGTAAAAATACCAAAATAGGTCCCATCCAGATTTGGAAATGAGGGAATCCCTACAACTTTGTGCGGTGTCCACGAGAAACTTCTTATTACCCTCTTTAGTAGACTCTGGAATTATCTCTAATATGGACTGATGGAGTGGTCTCTTCTTTACTTTAGATTCTTCATCTTTAATTTTAGGCTGACTATCTTTTACTTATTATTTTCTTTTAGGAGGCATGTTTCAATTTTCTCTACTATGGCTTCAGATGACAAAACCTTGAAAGATTTTTTATATTAACAAATCTCTTTCAAATAGTTTTCGTGCACTTACCTGAGTATTTCATGCTTGCAAGACTTCTTCTTCTTGTATCCTTAGCTCAGGCCACACTAGTGCACTACAATTGAGTGCAATATTGGGAAAACTCACTTATCTTTGGATGGCGCAGTATTCAGTCATATTAGTTTTGGCAACCCTTAATAATTTAATAGCATTTAATTTTGGAAATTGATATGATTTTCTATAAATTGTAATGATGCCACGTTTACCGCACTACCACTTTTCTCAAGGCTTCTTGTTGCGGGGTTGTGGTGTATACCACTCTACCACATATGTTGCTCACCTTCTCAGCGGTATAGCGGTGTATGCTTTTGATCATTACTTGAAGAGTGTCGATGAGACAATCTTATTTGTCTTACCGATATCTCAATGTCTCATCGACATTAGATCTTATGTTCCTCTGATGTTGGTTGTCGGTGTCAATGAGACAAGTTAATATCTCTTGCCAATATGCCACTATCTTATCGATATTTTCCTTCGGTGGCATTTCTTTATATATCGGTGTAACTCTTCCATGTCGGGGAGACTTGTGATTATCATTGCAATATAGCAGTGTTTTTCCCTTCCCTTCTGCTATTTACCGCACTACTTACTTGCTCAAAGCTTTTCGCTATGGGATTGCGGTGTATACCACTCTACCGCATAAAAAATGTTCACCTTCCTGGCAGTATAGCGGTGTATACTTTTGATCATTACTTGAAGAGTCTCGATGAGACAATCTTATTTGTCTTACCAATATCTCATTGTCTCATCGACATTACTTCATTATATCCAAGAGTTGTGTTTCGTCAAGCACTTGTAGATATACCTTGTCGATGTGACATAAGCGATTGTCTCCTTGATATGCCTGTATCTTGTTGAAATTTCACGGTTTTACATCGTTGATGAGACATATAAATAAGTCTCTTCGACATAGGGGTGTCTAAACCGACACTAAATGCAAAGCTAAAGTTAGAGCTAAAAGTGGCACTACACTCAAAGCTACTATTGGCGCTAAAAATGATGTTACTCCGAATGCTAATTAGCGCCGAATTGTACTGATTGGGGCAATAAATGCCAAAAATTGTGCCATCTCAATAAATAGCACCAACTTTTTCAAAAAGTTGCTAAAAAATACATTAAAACGGTGGGTGGAAGCAAAAAATAGAGCAAAAAGTGGAGCAAATCACAGGGATTTTTTGTAGTGTTTGTTTATTATTATGGCTGAGGGTCTGGGCAGATTTCTTAATTCGTAGGTTTCCTAGGGCAAGATTCAAGGTTGGTGTTGGGGCAATGGGTTGTCGCAACTCTCTCATCTTCAATTTCTGGATGACACTTCTCTTATGGGGAGGGCTCGCCTTCAAGGGGTTGTTTCTTTTAAGCGGGCTTTGGATATTTACCTTGCTACTTCGGGTCAGAAAGTCAATGAGAACAAGTCTTCTATCTTCTTTTTTCATACTCCTCAAGCTTTCAATGGCAGATTGCTAATATTTTGAGGTTTTAGATTGGGTCTCTTCCCTTTTTCTATCTAGGAATACCTCTTGCCATTGGTAGGAAGCCTAGGTCTTCTTGGAAAAATTTGCTTCATAAGTTGCGTAGTAAAGTCAATCATTGGACTCATCGTTGGCTTTCCACTACTGCAAGAGTGACTCTTCTGAAGTCTGTTTTCCAGGCTCTCCCTATTTACAGGTGTTTTGTTCAAGCGGCTCCTTTATATTTCCTGAGGGGATTTGATGCTCTTTCACGACAATTTCTTTGGAGTGGTAACTTGTAGTTGGCTAAGTGGAGTCTTTTTAAGTGGGAAACAGTGTGCAGACCGCAGAAAGAGGGAGGCCTTCGATTGCATTTTGTTGTTTTGAATGGGCAAGCTCTTGCAACCAAGTTATATTGGCATTGGTGTATTAGTCAACATCGGCTTTGGGCTCGTATTCTTACCCACAAGTATCTTAAGGATGTTAACACTTTTGATGTTCCTCATTTCCCTTATGAAGGAATAGGATCTATGATATGGAATACCCTCAAATCGAGGGCTCAGTTAGTTAAGAAGGAGCTTTTTTGGATATGTCATACAAGTTCTCAAGCTCTTTTTTGGTGGGATTCTTGGGATGGTCATCCTCCTATTATTTCTACTTACCCTCACCTCCAGCCTCTTTGTGATCACTTTACTGCTATAGGTTGGAATACGGTTGAGCATTATAAGTCTGTTCAGAATATTGGACTGGCTACTAGCCTTAGATGGAAGGACTCCTCAGATTGGCCGCCAGGAGGGTCAGAGGAGGATAGGCAAGAGTTGGCTTAGATTCTTACATTGCGTGAATGCAATTCCATGGAGGGGCAGGATGTCTTGGCTTGGAGTAACAGTGATTTATCTAGTAAGTACTTTGTTTCAGTGGGTTATGCTGAGTTGGTTAGGCAAATGTTTGGGGACATTGAGGTTCCTTGTTGGAAGCAAGTATGCAACAAATTTTCTTAGCCCAAGTGCAATTTTTTTATGTGGCTGGTGGTCCAAAACCAGTGTCTTACATGGGATAACTTGTGCAAGAGAGGGTTCTAGGGTCCCTCGATGTGTGTTTTGTGTTGTAACAGTGAGGAGAGTCTCTCTCATCTCTTCTTCCAATGTTCCTTCTCTAGGAGGCTTTGGCACATTTGGTGGGATGTGTGGAACCAGGCTTGTTGGCATGTCTCTTCTTTGTCAGAGTTATTTGCCCGATGGGGGAAGGTCCCTGTTAAGACCTCTTTTCTTCAAGTTACTTGGGCTCTTGGACCGACCTTTATTATCTGGCATATCTGGCTGGAGAGGAATCGCAGGATTTTCCAAGATGTGAAGTTGGTTGTCCAACATTTGTGGTGGAAGATTCTTCATTCTTTGGGAGAAACTATTTCGACTAAGTGTGACTTGGCTGAGGGTGTGGATCCAGGAGAGGTTGCATGTTGCACTCGTCTTAATCCTTCCCTTCAGAGGGGTGTTGCTCAAAGTGTTGGCCAAATTATGAGAAATAGATGTCGACATCCTCTTTGGAAGATAAATAGGGAGGGGTGTTGGTGTTCTCCTCCTCAAGGTGTGTTGAAAATCAAAACAGATGGTTTTTCTCGAGGAAATCCTAGTCATGCTAGTATTGGGGGTGTTGGGTGGAATAATTCTAGGACCCTTGAGTTCATTTTTTCCATTTATAAGGGTTGGTATACTAACAATGTGATGGAGGCTCTTGCCATTTTATATGTTGTGAAGCGGGGTTGTGCTCGTGGGTGGAGACGGATCATTTGTGAATCCGATTCTCGAGTGGTGGTGACTTTGTTGAAGAGGCGACAGTTAGAGGATGTCAGTTAGCATTTGATTGTTATTATAAAACAAATTCTTAATATGTGTGCTTCCTTGGAATCTATTTCTTTCTGTCATATCCCTAGAGAATGGAATGGGGTTGCGGATTGTTTGGACAAATGGGCTTTTGATCATTTGCAAGATTGGAATATTGTGGAAAGAGGTCAATTACCCCTAGATTTGTCACAAAATTTGGACCAATTAGTGGAGATAGATAGGGTTGTGTAATTCCCTTGCTTTGTATTGCTCTTTTTTGGTTTGAATAAATTTTTACCCCTCTTTTAGTTTAAAAGCAGATATCCATTTTTAAAAGTAGATATTTGTTTTGCTTTACTGTTTACCATAGAAAATTATACATTTTTACCTAACCCAAATATAAAGTCAAAGATGTTTTTCACAATTTTTCTTAACTTTGCTTTAGTGTTTACCATAAAAAATTATACTTTTTACCCAACCCAAGTATAAAGTCAGATATTTTTTGCAATTTTTCCTAACTGAAATCACATTTTTTTCCCATTGCCAATGTTTGACCCATCATGATCCTACACTCACCCAGAACTAGTTAGATAGTGTGCCAGGTTGTTCACACTACAAAGGGTAAAATGGATAGGAAATATCCTTGTTCACACCAACAAATAGTCTCCAGATCGGAGGAGATGTTTGGATAGTTCTGAGCGGATATGAGAAATGAAATAACTAAATTGATTGCAAGTTTGATAAGAAAGTTAGAAAATGCATAAGACCACATGAGTGATGAACAAATCATTATTATAGAACATGAGAGATGAAATGAACCTCTGCAGATGAAGGACAAGAACATTTCCTAAGAGGTCTTTCCAAGATTAGCAAAGGTAATCCAATGGAGGTCCCAATTTTTTCTAGTGCATTAAACCTTGAAGAGTTGATAGACTAAACAGGTGAATTGGAAGAATATTTGTAAGTCTAACACCCAATACAAGTTCTTAATTATAATTGTTATTATGGTTGGAAAATATATTCTTATGCAAAAATAACAAAAAAAATGTAAACTTAACTAATTTATTACATTTTTAAAAGCGGATATCCATTTTGCTTTAGTGTTTACCATAGAAAATTATACTTTTTACCCAACCCAAGTATAAAGTCAGATGTTTTTTGTGATTTTGCCTAACTGAAATCATGTTTTTTTCCCATCGCCAATGTTTGAACCATCATGATCCTGCACTCACCTGGAACTAGTTAAATAGTGTGCCTTGTTCACACTACAAAGGGTAAAATGGACAGGAAATATCCTTGTTCACACAAACAAATAGTCTCCAGAATGGAGGAGATGTTTGGATAGTTTTGAGCAGATGTGAGAAATGAAATAACTAAATTGATTGCAAGTTTGAGAAGAAATTTAGACAATGCATAAGACCGCATGAGTGATGAAAAAATAATTGTTGGAGAACATGAGAGATGAAATGAACCTCTATAGATGAAGGACAAGAACATTTCCTAAGAGGTCTTTCCAAGATTAGCAAAGGTAATCCAATGGAGGACCCAAATTTTTCTAGTGCATTAAACCTTAAAGAGTTGATAGATTGGATAGGTGAATTGGAAGAATATTTGTATGTCTAACACCCAATACAAGTTCTTAATTATAATTGTTATTACAGTTGGAAAATATATTCTTACACAAAAAGAATAGAAAAAATTGTAAACTTAACTAATTTATTAGAATCTCCAACAAAATAACGTAATAAAATATTGTTTTATGTGATGATTTTTTATTTTATATGAACAAGAATCCAAATAAATCACTCTATTTTTATATTTATTGTAAATCACCTCAAATAAAATGATCTATTAACATTTCACTACATTTATTATATTTTAAATAAAATAATATAAAAATTAAATTTATTATATTTATTTGATATTATATGAAAAGAACCTATTTTTTTAAATCACCTTAAATAAAATGACCTTTTTTATAATTTGTTAATTATATTTATTATATTTGGGAATTTGATTAGCTAAAGCAAGGTCACGAGGTCTAGTCTCCCCACTTTCCCTATGGTGCTAGAAGGCGTGTCATAGCATCACCGGTGAAAAATATATATATATTTATTGTATTTTAAATAAAATAATATAGCAAAGCCGACTCTTTCTTTGAACCGTATGTGAACTTTTATATTAAAAGAGAGTATTTATCTCCATATATAACTATTTGTATATATGGGTAACTGAACTTGGAATATTATATATTGCTCACCTTTTCAAACCTGTTAAAGTTGAATCAAAAGAATTTGAGCATGTTTGTAGCTCGAACTCCAATTCAATCTTCTTCAGAGGATGAATGTACACAACCAGTGTTCATGTGATATTTAGTATCACCTGATAAACGTCAAGCTATTAAAGATTATTTCATTGGACAAGTCATTCTTGGAAGAGACACAAATGTTTCATTTGACAATTTTCCACATTACTTGAGGTATGGAATCAAAATATCTATTTTGCCACTAAAAATTGATTTGTTGAGTTTACAGTAAGCCTAGTTTTTTATTTGGGACCTGGATTATTATATAGATCTTTATAATGTATCAAAATTATCAAATCAATCCAATTTACAAAGAGAACAATTTGAGTATTTTTTTATTTTTTAAAATTTTAGATTTTTAATCATTTTCATCAAAATATAGAGTTTAGCTCTTCATCGACAATTCCCTCCCACACCCCCGAGTCCATTTCTTCTTCGCAGCAAATAATCTAGCTAGACCAAAGTCAGCTATCTTGCCATTGAGTTTCTCATCAAGTAAAATGTTTAATATTTATGTGAATAAATTTCAACTGTGAATCCTCGTGAAGATAGAGAAGGCCATGGGCGATTCCAATTATGATCTTATAACACTTTTTCCAACTTATCCTCTCCCCTATATTAATGTTGGAAAAATAATCTCCAGTCAGCATTCTTACCTACCCCCCACGTAAGCTTCTTGCAGCCTGGTTGGCTTGGCTATAATCAATATGGTAGATAAATTTGAATTATTGCAAGAGTTTTCTAGATTAGATTGTGTCAAAAAAAAATTGCATCAACGTTTCGAATCACACTCTGTGATTCATCATCAGGATAGAAGAGAGAAAAGGAATAGAATGAAAGTTGCAGACCAAGAAGGAATAAAAAGGTGAGAGGAGGGAGGGGGGAGGATGGCACGAGAGTCAAGGTGGAAAGGACAACTTGACCAAAAAGTTGGAGAAACAAAGTAGGGAATAAAAAGGGGAAGAACCTTGGAAATAATAAAAAACAAACGAGTGTCAAACTAATGAAACAAGCTTTAAAATTAGGAAAGGAAAGTGAAAAAATAAACAAAATAAATGAGGAAAATAATAAAAATAAGGAAAGGAGCTAAATATATATGCAAAAAAATCAATAAATATATATGCAAAATGCATTAATCAATAAAATATCTAAATTAGATACAAGTTATGGTCAAAAATATAAATTTATAAATATATAATTAAAAATTTAGAAAATAAAATAAAAGTTAAAAATAAATAAATGAAATCTAAAAACCAACATAAATAAATATATATATAATTTGTTTTCTATTATTTCCAAGGTTCTTCCCCTTTTTATTCCCTACTTTGTTTCTCCAACTCTTTGGTCAAGTGTCCTTTCCACCTTGACTCTCGTGCCATCCTCCCCCCTCCCTCCTCTCACCTTTTTATTCCTTCTTGGTCTGCAACTTTCATTCTATTCCTTTGCTCTCTTCTATCTTGATGATGAATCACAGAGTGTGATTTGAAACGTTGATGCAAAAAAAAATTGACACAATCTAATCCAGAAAACTCTTGCAATAATTCATGGATTGTGGAAATCTATTATCACTAGATAAATTTGAATTCAAATTAAGCGCTTGTTTTTGGGCTTGCAATAGCCAACGAATACCTGGAGCATTAAATGAGTTAGGTAAATTTGAAATTTGAATTTGTGCACTCATTCTTATGAACATTTTGAAGTAAGACAAAAGGAATGTCTTGGAAACCGTTGAAAAGAGAAGTTTTTTGTATTGGAGTGGTGACCCTGCAGCAGCAGATGAAAAAGGGAATGTTCAGTAGAAAGTAAGGCAACAGTAGCAGTACAGAAGGAATGTTAGCAGATGCAGCGCATTGACAGTTGTAGCTATAGGATTGTAGCCAATCATTGTTTTTGATGTGAGTGTAGCACTTTGTGTATTGGACATCTATCCAAATAGTTTAGTTTTATTTTGTTCATGGAAAACAGAGCATGTCCTTGTGTTTTTGTAATTTTTGGAAAGAAGAAGGAATATACGCAAATATGATTTTTTGTGCTATCTTTGTGCGTCCTCTGTGTGTTGTTTTTCTGCTCTGTCAGTCATGTAACAGCAGTGAAGTTGTGTAGCTAGAGGTCAGGGTGGAGCCACACAGCTTCACTACTGTTACAGGACTGACAAAACAGAAAAACAACACACAGAGGACGCACAGAGATAGCACAGAAGGAATGTTAGCAGACACAGCGTTGATAGTTGCAGCTATAGGATTGTAGCCAGTCATTGTTTTCGGTGTGAGTGTAGCATCTTGTGTATTGGACATCTATCCAAATAGTTTAGTTTTATTTTGTTTGTGGAAAACATAGCATGTCCTCTGTGCTTTTGTAATTTTTAGAAAGAAGGAATATATGCAAATATAATTTTTTGTGTTGTCTTTGTGCATCCTCTATGTGTTGTTTTTTGCTATGTCAGTCCTGTAACAGCAGTGAAGCTGTGTGGCTCCACTCTGCCTACCAACAATTAATGCTTTTCCCTCTTCTTTCAGTTAAAACACAAAGGAGCATCTGCTTGAATCAACTTTCCTACATTTGAAAGTCCATGATTACAAAATGTCAAGTCTACTTCCCGGTGCCTCCAGAGTAACATTGTTGTCTGGCCCAGCAGGTATGTATCTCTTCTTATATGAAGACATAATTTAATATTCATAAAATGCTTACGGTTGGAATATATCGATGTCATTTGAATTGAATTTTTTTTGCTTTTCTCTAGGCTATGAAATATATCATGAAGTATTAGTGAAGGGATCGGCTGGAATCATTTTGACCCAAAATTACTTTTAAGTGATGGTAGTTTGATACCTGAGGTAAGCATTCTTACTTCTAACATTAGAAGTAGTAATTAAGCAAGGTTGCCAAGAGACTGGTACTGGTACTGGTACTGGTACAAGAGACTGGTACCTTTACCGGTATGGCCATTTTTTGAAAATAGGAAACGGGGGTACTTGGAGACGCCATCTTTTTTCAATATAAATAAAAATTAATAAATTTATAATTTATAAAAAATATCATGACATTGAACTTTCAAAACAAGAGCATGCCCTTTGCTGCATGTTACCATGATATTAAATAGTTATATTGCGTCATCATAGGATGGCCTGGATCTTAAAGTTCTATAAAATCAAGAAGGCTCAAATACTACAAGGTCCAAATGTAGTTCCCATGGTAAGGATTATTGACAAGAGACCAATCCAGATGGGCTTCAGAGTATAAGCTGCTCAGATTATTATCTGAAAAGCAATTGACTCCGAGTCTGGAGGATCCTTGATAATGTCAACATACCATCAAATGTTGGCAATTACTCACTGATAAAACTTAGCAATGTACTCTATTAAAAATGGATACACAATCCTTGCTGCAGATGCAACAGACACAATAAGTGACCAGTTTGTCTCTTTGTCGAGAAATCTGAATGAATACCAAAAAACAGTGATTTTGCCTTGAAGGCTATGAAGAACAGAATCTTCATTTATAATTTTTTAATGTTTTTTTCTAAAATTCTGGTTGGGAGACGCCTTTTTTTTGCTTGGGAGACTGCAGGAGACTCCCGGAAACTTCTGAGCAGCTTACCACCTGATTGGAGGCGTCTCCGGTAGCGGAGACGTGTCCCAGCCTCCGAGACACGTCTCAGGGGGCAGGAGACGCGTCTCCCGGTAACTATGTAATTAAGTGTAGCTGACCTTATTGTAAAAGCTTTCATTCTGATGTTTCCTAATAGGAGTGGTACTCTTGCCATCAAATTTTGTTTGTTAATTATTACTAGGTTACATAAACATTTGGCCGGGTTGGTAGTTTTACTCCTGTCTACATTTTTAGTGACGTTCTTCTTGAATGATATTTTAGGGATTACCATGGATGGACGCACAAACGTACCGAGATTGCCGAAGTGACAAAAGTAGATTTCAATCGTTTAAAATAGGTAATTTTTAAAGGCACTTTGTTGTTTGAGATTTGTATGGATATTTTGGTTTCTCAGTAAATGTTTTGTATTTTTGGCCGTTATGTGATCGCGTGGTATACATTAAATCATCAAAAAACAACAAGGACGCTCTCAGCATCAAGATCTGGGAATGGTGAGGACCAGAGGTCTGAGGAGAACACAGATATAGCAGAGGGGTTTGATGGGTTGATTAATGACATCAAAGCTGGAAACAACATTGATGCGTTGATCCTTTTGATCGAGAAATTCCTCGAAAAGAAAAAGGTCTTCGTAAACTTTTCCATTTAAAAGCTTTCAGTTTTCAGTTTTTCTTACAAGAATAATCGGCTCATTTATTTTTATCATTTGCAGTCTACGCAACAAAATAACCCAGTCAACGACAGCACAAGTTCTCAAGATCCTCAGCAAACGGCAGAAGAAAGATTAAACGCCCTTTACTGATATAGGCTCCAAACTCCAGAATGATAGGTTTTTCAACTGACGTAAACAAAATACAGTGTTGAAGTCCATCAAAACAACAATGAGACAACTACAAGGACTGATAGTACTAAGCTAACAATATTAACACAGTTACAAATACTAAACTAATAACATTAAAATAGCCTACAAAATAGAATTGAAACAAACAACACTAAACATAAAGCCTAGAATAAGGTTAGTTAGATGACTTAAAGTTGCAGAGCTCCAAAGAGCCCTAGATACTAGCAGCAATTATTCTCACTAAATTGCAAAAATCTCTACGGACCAAAAGAACTACTAGAACCCTCATTCTCCATTTTGTTTTTTCTTTGAAATAATGGTGAACAAAGAGGAGACTGGACAACCCACAAAAAATCAAGGCCCTTCAAGCTACCACAAACCTCCCACACTCACCAGCCACCATCATAGTGCTCTCCACGAAAGAAACCAAGTTTTCTTTATGATAAATCCTAACTTTGGAAGGTTTTTTTGTTAAGTTAAGATAGCATCGATCAGATATGAATAATGATTGCGGCTATGCATCATCATTATTCTTAATCGAATTACTCTTACTTATAGACGTATTCAAGGATAAAATAAAACTTTGTTTGCTGTTTGTTAAGATTGGTAACCACCGAAATTACCAAGAGAACCCACGCACTCAAGAGACACGTCCCATGAGCAGACGTGTCTCTATCTTGTGGAGACACATCCTCTCATGAGACGCGTCTCCCTTGAACGTGTCTTCTCCTTTGATACAAATAGGAATTCTATTCTATCTTGCAAACATAGAAATCAATTAATGTTCTACAATCAACACATTCAAATCAGACGCACAAAATCTGACTTAGAATTATTACACAGAATTCCTGTCTTTGAATTTCCATAGGTCTTTTAGGATCCTGCTCTGATAAGATTTGATAACATTAACATGGTATCAAAGCCACGTTGAGTGAATCCAAATCAAATCTAGATATCAGACTCTTAGAAAAAATTCGTATTTTTGAAAAAAAATTGAATTCACATCACATTCTCCATAATGTCAAGTATGATCAGATTTGAAGATCGTCTTGAGGAAGCAAACAACTTCACCTCATGGAAATTCAGAATCATGATGATTCTCAAAGAAAATAAGTTAGACTCATTTGTGAAAGAAAACAAGGGGGAATCAGAGGATAATCCTGAGAAAACTCAATGGATTGAGAATAATGAAAAAGCCATGAAAATCCTAGTAGATGCAGTTAGGGACCACATAGTACCTATTCTAGCAAAACATGAAACTGCATATCTAATGTTCAAATCCCTTGAGAGCACCTACGAGATAAACAACACCTGTAAGACTCTTGCATTAAAGAGGCAAATCAACAATGTCCAAATAAACAAAGGAGAAACTATTAATGCATACTTCATGAGGATCATTGAACTAAGGGATCAATTATCTACAATTGGATATCAAATTGATAGCAAAGAGGTAACACTAATTGCACTAGGAGGCCTACCAAACTCATGGGAGCCATTTGTTCAAGGAATAAGTGCGAGATCTGAACTCCCCAAGTTTGATAGACTAAGAACAAACTGCCTTCAAGAGGAAACAAGACTCTCAACAAAAGAAAACAAACAAAAATCCATAGATGAGGAAATTCAAGTGCTCAACATATCATCTAATAAAAAGGGTAAGAAAAACTCTTACGGGAAAGGATCATTTAAGAGAAAGAGAAATTCCCATGGAAAAGGTTCATTCAAGAAGAAGAAAGACATCTCTCAAATACAATGTTTTAGATGTGATCAATATGGGCACTATGCAATGAAGTGCCCGGACAGATCAAATCAACAAGCATCATTTGCTAAAGTAGGAAAGTCAAATTCAGACCATGATTCTAAGAAATTTGTATTCTATTCAAACTTATCAAATCAAGTATCTAACAATATCAACAACTGGGTGATTGATAGTGGTTCTTTGAGGCACATCACAGGATTTAGAGAACACTTAGACACTATGGCTGAAGAGACTGATGAAGAAGTAACAATTGGGGATGATTCTACACATCAAGTAAAAGGGGTTGGAACTTGTTCCATCACATTGAAATCTGGTCTCTCCCTTCAACTCATTGGATTTTTATTCGTACCTGGAATAAAGAGGAATCTAATATCCATCTCTGCTCTTGAAGACAATGGATATAGGGTTACATTTATGGATGGGAAAGTTCTGGCATGGCCTAAGAACTCAACTATAAATAAAGCTCTAACCATAGGTGTAAGACAACGTTATCTTTATAAACTATGCACTGAAGTCAAGCAAGCCCTTACCCTTGATACTTCTTATTCAAATGAAATTTGGCATAGAAGATTAGGACACCTTCATTTTCGTGCCCTACCATATGTGGAAAAACTTGTAACAGGATTACCCAGGTTAAAACCAACTCATGAAGGAGCTTGTAAAGGTTGCGCCCTAGGAAAGAATACAAAAGGATCATTTCACAATAGCTTGAGTAAAACCCTAAATGTGTTAGAACTGGTTCACTCTGATTTATGTGGACCCATGTTTGTACCCTCCAAGGCAGGCTTCCTATACTATGTCATATTTATAGATGACTTCTCTAGGAAAACCTAGATTTATTTTCTTAAGTGTAAAGAGTCAATAGAAATCCTTAAAAGGTTCAAAGAGTTCAAAGCTCTCTCTGAAAACTTCTCTAGGGAGAAAATCAAAATTTTAAGGACAAACAATGGGAAAGAATACACCTCTGAAATCTTTAAGGAATTATGCATGAATGTTGGGATTAAGAGAGAGTTTATAGTAGCCTACAACCCTCAACAAAATGGGGTTGTTGAAAGGAAAAATAGAACCATTGTAGAAGCTGCAAAAGCAATGTTACTTGACCAGAACATAGAAACCTCATTCTGGGCAGAAGCCTCTAGAACTGTTGTCTACATTCAAAATAGGTGTCCTCATTCTCATCTAGATAACAAAACTCTTGAAGAAGCATTTACTGGCATAAAACCTGATATTAGTCACTTTAGGATTTTTGGTTGCCCAGTCTATATTCATGTGCCCAAAGAGAAAAGATTCAAACTAGAACCTTCCGGAAAGAAAGGGATATTTGTGGGATATAGTGAATCCTCCAAAGCTTACAGGATTTTATATCCAGGCAGGAACAAATTGAATTGAGCAGAGATGTCATCTTTGAAGAAGACATAGCATTCAAAAGGGCAAGAAGTTCAAATGAGATAGAAACTTATTCACCTAGAGTCTTAGACGAATATCCTACCCCTGAGATTCAGAGGGAGAATCCTGAGGAAATATCAAATGAACTTCTATCTACTTCAGATGAGAATACAAATGGCAATGGCAAGAAGAGACCACTTTGGGCTAGAAACATGATCAAAGAAGCTGAGAATCATGCAGCACCCAAAGGAACGTTTAGGGAAAGTAAAAGACCCAAACAATTCTCAAGCTACGTTGCTCTAATGAATGACATCATAAATTCAGAACCCACCAATGTTTCAGAAGCCTTCAGACATCAAGTATGGAAGGACGCAATGACGGAAGAGTATCAGTCCATTCTAAAGAATGATGTATGGGATATAGTGCCTAGACCAAAAGAGAAATCTGTCGTCTCTTCTAAATGGCTCTTCAAAATCAAACATGTTGTTGATGGCAGTATAGAAAAACATAAGGCACGTTTTGTGGCAAGAGGTTTTTCACAAAAGGAAGGCATTGATTATGAAGAAACATTTGCACCTATTTCCCGTTACACATCTGTGAGAGTAGTGATAGCCATTGCAGCAACTAAAGGCTGGAAGATCCATCAAATGGATGTAAAAACTGCCTTCCTAAATGGAACCATTGAAGAGGAAGTCTATCTAGAGCAGCCCGAAGGTTTTGTGATACATAAACCTGACTCACATGTATGCAGACTAAAGAAAGCATTGTATGGACTTAAACAGACTCCCAGGGCCTGGTATGAAAGAATTGACAGCTACCTCTTGGGACTAGGATTCTCCAAGAATGATGCAGACCCAAATCTTTACTTTAAGGTAATTAAAGGTGATATGTTAATAATTATTTTATATGTTGATGACCTGCTGATAACAGGAGAAGATCACCTCATTGCTCAAGGAAAGAAGGATCTAACTTCAGAATTTGACATGAAAGACTTGGGCATTTTACACTACTTTCTAGGTTTGGAAGTCTGGCAGAAACCAGATGGCATCATACTAAACCAAGGAAAGTATACTATTGATATTCTGAAGAGATTTGGAATGTTGGATTGTAGACCCATGTCTACACCTATGGAAACCAACCTTCACAAACTGAAAGAAGCAGCAGCAGAATCCAAGTGTGCAGATTCAACCCTATATAGACAAATGATTGGATCTTTGATGTACCTGGTTAACACCAGACCTGATATTTGCTATGCAATGAATGCTCTAAGCCAGTTCATGTGTGAGCCAAAGGAAATTCACCTTATGGATGTGAAACATATATTGAGATATCTTCAAGGCACTATTGGATATGGTCTTCTTTACAAAAATAATCAACTAGATATACATGGATACTCTGATTCAGATTGGGTTAGAAGTATAACCGATCGAAAAAGCACATCAGGATGTTGCTTCAGTTTGGGATCAGCTATGATCTCTTGGATCTGCAGAAAACAGTCTTCTGTAGCCCAAAGCTCGACAGAAGTTGAATACATTGCAGCCTCTATGGGGGCAAGAGAAGCAGTATGGCTCCGGAAATTGCTTGTGGGACTCTTTGGTGAGCCCTTGAATCCTACCATCATTCATTGTGATAATCAGAGTTGCATCAAACTCTCTGTAAATCCAGTATTCCATGATAGATCTAAGCACATTGAGATCCCCTACCATTATGTAAGAGACATGGTAGAAAGGAATGTGATTTAGTTGGAGTATATTAGTACAAATGATCAAACAGCAGACATTCTCACCAAACCTCTCTCTCGAATCAAGGTTGAACACTTCTGGAAGAAGCTTGGTATGATTGAAATGTAATTTGATATTATGCTTGAAATTCAAAATTGTTTAGAAGTTGTACTAATATATTTAAAGATGTTTAATGTGTAAACTCTTTTGTCATGTGTGTAACTCCATGACCTTATGGGCTCGCTCCCCCTGTGTACATTATTGAAAGGTGACGATCTTTCTAATAATGAACACTTGTATGTGACATTGTAAAGTGACGACTCTACAATGATGAGTTGAACTATCATGATAGATATCATGTGACTTGATATCTGTGGACATGTCATGATAGTATCTCTTGGACACTTTGATGGATATCATGGGACTTGATGTCATTTGAAGATCATTGTGATCCTTAAGAGATAATCATGGTGGATAACTATACATATCTGTGGATATGCCATGAATCATTATGGTAGACATCATGTGACTTGATGTCAATGCACATACCGTGATGAAGATGTGTTATGAAGAATGTCATGTGACTTGACAATATTGAAGAAACATATCATATCTTTGATATCACATGTGAAGGTGATATCTCCTCTTATTTGTCTTGAAGTATCTTCCCTAGCTAAGAGGGAGTGTTAAGTTAAGATAGCATCGGTCAGATATGAATAATGATTGCGGCTATGCATCATCATTATTCTTAATCGAACTACTCTTACTTATAGACGTATTCAAGGATAAAATAAAACTTTGTTTGTTGCTTGTTAAGATTGGTAACCATCAAAATTACCAAGAGAACCCGCGCGCTCAAGAGACATGTCCCATGAGCAGACGTGTCTCCATCTTGTGGAGACACGTCCTCTCATGAGACGCGTCTCCCTTGAACGTGTCTTCTCCTTTGATACAAATAGGAATTCTATTCTATCTTGCAAACATAGAAATCAATTAATGTTCTGCAATTAGCACATTCAAACTAGACGCACAAAATCGGACTTAGAATTATTACACATAATTCCTGTCTTCGAATTTCCATAGGTCTTTTAGGATCCTGCTCTGATAAGATTTGATAACATTAACATTTTTTTATAACACCTTTATTTTTGGATGCATTGTTAGACAACTTTATCCATAGAAACCTAAGGATGACAAAGCTCATTTTTTCCTTATTCATGAATTTTGTTTCCTTGACAAGCAACATAAAAATAGCCATACTCGTAGTACTTTTGGCAAACAACTTAAGACAAACTCATACTCAATTTGCTACACCCACATTTTAAAAAACAATTAATATGAAATAACATACTCATTTAATGTGTCTAAGAGCATAGTGGGTTACTTCAACTCAGAGTATGACTCAACTAGATTCCCTTCAAGCTTGTTTCATGTGCACAAAGAAGAATAACCTATTCATTAAAGATTGTTACTCTTCCTTTGTTTTTTTAGACTCATTATAACTAGTTTAGTTATTTTATTACATAATATATCTATATTACGTCAATAGATATTTTTAATTTATGGAGGGGTTACATTAGAATAATTTTTGACATGTCAATGGAGTTACATAGACACTTTCAATTTAGTAAGTTAAGATCTCTTTTTTTTATTAGTGTGAGAAATTTGAGAGAATAGCTTGGAGCTTACCTTTGATAGAGCGGTCCCCTCACCCACAACTTACACTATCTAAAACGAGAACCAAAATCGAATGAAAAATCCTTTGTAATCTAATGGAAATTGTTCTCCTTTTGCCTTGTTGTCAGGTTTCTATCCTTTGCAATTTCATTTAAAAGGTGGTGAAAGCCTCACAAAGGGCGTATATTATTTCTACTCTCCATGACGCTTTATACAAAATCTATAAAAATAAACGCTGAAAGATATATTCTTACAAATGTTAAAGTTATAGTAATCATCAAATTATTTACATTAATCATATAATAATAGTCCCGTCCAGAATACGATGGCAGGGGCACCATGCCAAACTTGGGTTCCAAAGTGCCTCATTAGTTCAAAGAGTTTAAGTGCATCATTGCTAGAGCCATCCATTGCATATCTGGAGATGATTGCAGTCCATGAGGTCACATCTAGATTATTCATTTTGTCAAACAATGCATGCGCGGATAAATGCCCATTGTCAATTATTTTTCGATGGAAAGCTCCAAGTTTAGCACACGCAGGGAGAATGCTAATAAAGGTTGTTGAATCTGACTTCAAGCCTGCCAATTGTATTTCACTGATCATCTCCAAGACTTTCTTAGTAGGTCCGCTTTGTGCATATCCGACAATAACAACATTCCATGAGACCATGTTAGGTTGAGGCATTACTCGTAAAAGCCTGAAAGCCTCGTGAAAAAGGTTGTCCTGCGCATATCAAACTGCGAGATGGGTTATGGAGACGAAATATACCAAGGCACTTAAGCTTTCACAGTTTAGAGAGAGTTTGTGGAAGGTCATGAGTGGAGCGAATGCTTCTCCCTTGGGTATTTCTCCCTTGGGTATTTCAAAATTCTTGAACAGTTCTCTTATGGAAATATCTACTCCGATATCAATTAAAATCATCTACAAACACAAGCAACGTCGATTAAATTGGGTCCCTTCAGTCCACATCTCTCTTATTGATGGATGGTGTATGCTTATCTTGCAAAATCTAATTTCAACAGACTTTAATCTTCTCTATATCTTTATTTGGTAGGATTTTTGCTAGTTTGGGTAGCATAGGAATTATCCAAACAAACTACACAGGCCAAACTGGAGGACCTCTAACCCAACTCACAGAACTATTTGGCAATTCACAACTAACTCCCTGATCTTTTTGGAGTGATATTGGACTCAGACGACTCAACATCTGATTTCATTAATTTATTTGATGAAGCACAAACAGAATCATCCAACGTCCTGTTGTGACCTTTTTCACACATCGCCCATTGCAAATGGGGACCCCCTAATTTTGGCTTTGCTTTTCGGTCGTTTTGGTTTGTCTCTCTTTTCTACTGTCTGTCTTTTCGGGACAGGCCCGCTGTTGAACCTTAACGTGAACTTTTGGCCAAGTCTAAAAATTAGGGTTTTGAACTTTTCAACCAATTTGAAGACAAACAAGGTGAATAAATTGAGATTTGAGATTAACATTGATGTCAGTATACTTCCAACAGGTTTTCACTGAAATTTCATCAGATTCTGAGTACTTGCTATTTTTAGTAAGTGTGCAATTACAGACAATCCTTCAACATTTTTGTGAATCCGAAAGTCACACTGCGTCCAGAGCACATCAAGGTGCTCGTGTGCAAAATTTTAGCTAAAACGGGCAACTTGCTATTTTTAGCAGTTCAGCTTCCGGGACAAATTTCAGGACTTAGACGCAGAGTTTTTCTTTGCATGTCTGGATATTCCTTCTGGGTTTTTCGAGACCTTCGCAACGGTATAACATGCAAAACGAGACGACAACTTTCAGAATTCAGCGGAGGCTATTTTTAGGGTTATGTCGGGTTTCTTTTGCATGTCGGATGATTCCTTGTGGGTTTTCGAGCTTAGCGATGGTGTGACATGCAAACGGAGATAATCACCAAAACTTACTATTTTTTAGCTCGTCGGCCGCTTTCTTAGAAAGTCGATGCGCAAACGAAAACAACGAGATCATTTGATATGCATGCAAGATGAATTAGGGTTTCCGGACCCAAAAGAGGGTAAAATGTCAGAATTTTTGAAAACCGGGTAAACCACCGCGATCAGCATCTTTCAAAGTCTCTGGTAAAATTTGAAGGCAAACAGTACTTACTATTTATAGTAAGTCATTCCAAACAGGCTAAAAATAGAAAGTCAGTTGGCCAAAAGGTCACGTGGTGAGGAGCACCTCATTCAAATTTCAAGTCAATCGGAGCAGTGGAAGTCTCGGAAGCAAGCAGTTACTATAAATAGTAAGCCACCTCCGAAACATGCTATAAATAGCAGGTCAGCGCAAGGCATCAGCAGGTACAAGTCAAGCAAGTGATGAAGACCCTATGGCACGAATTTCAGATCAAACGGAGTTGCAGAGTATGGAAAATCGGACACTTACTATTTTTAGCAGGCAGGGGCAGAGAAATTAGGGTTTCCTAAAATCAAGGGCAGAACACGACAACCATGCAGAAGCAGCATCCAGTCACGATCAATACCCTTCAGGCAATCGGCACGCAAAATTTGAAGACATTTTGAGCGATTGCTATTTTTAGTAAGTTGCTAAAAGTAGCAGGTGCATGCAAATATCAGGGCCCGACAGCTCAACTACATCCCGAGGTTCAGAACAAAGCAAAATCCAACGTTTTTGGAGCTTGGAACTAGCTTGGAGTGCAAAAATTGACAAACTTTCTAAAAATAGAATATTAGGGTTAGCGTGATCAAGTCACTCCAAATTTGACAATTGATGAATTTTCAGGTCCAGCTAGTGAAAATGCCTTTAAAAGCCGAAGGCAGGTTGAAAATCTTCTGAGTGCTACAAATTGGAAGCTCTGGCCTCAAAATGCGCCTTGAGGAGGAGGAGGTAATGGAAATTTGACTAAGTCTGCTAAATTGGAAGTAGGAGGCCTCAAATGCGCCTTAGGTGATGAGTTGACCCTAAAAAAAATTTCTAAGTCATGAAAATTTGATACTCCATGGGTGAAATGCGCCCTTGGAGTGAAAGAGGTTGAAAAGATTCTAAGGCATGAAAAGTAAAAGCTTCATGGGATATATGCGCCCTTGGAGGGAAAGTGGCATTAAATTTTTTTCTAAGTATACAAAATTTGAAGCAGGACCCTCCAAATGCGCCCAGCTCAAGAGAGGAGATGGAAAAGGCTTCTGAGTGGCAAAAAGTGAAAGTATCACCCATGAAATGCACCCCAAGCTGGAGGAAAGGGTATAAATTCCACTAAGTGCTCTAAATTGGAAGTAGAAGACCCCAGATGCGCCTTAGTTGAAGAGGTGGTCTGAGAGTATTCTAAGTGTCTCAAAATGAAAGCCCCTCCTCTCATTTGCGCCTTAGCTGCTTGGAGTGATAGAAAAATGGTTAAGTGTGAAAAATTGGAAGCCCAGCATGCCAAATGCGCCCTTGAAGTTAAATGTGGAGAATAAAAAATTTCTAAGTGCTTTAAAGTGAAACCTCAGGGGTCCATATGCGCCTAGGATGAAGATGCCATGGAGAAAATATTCTGAGTCGTTGAAATCTGAGGCTCCACCTTCCATTTGCGCCCCAGCTTCAAGAAAGAGATTGATAAATTTCTCTAAGTACTTGAAACTTGAAGTACAAGGGGTTATTAGCGCGCAAGGTAAAGAAGAGATTGATAAATTTCACTAAGTGTTGAAACTTGGAGCACCATGGGTCAAATGCGCCCCTCTTTGAAGGGACTTCAAAATTTCTAAGTACCAAAATTGGAAGCTCAGGGTATGATTTGCGCCTGGCTAGGAAAAGGTTGAAAATATATTCCAAGTCTTTTAAATCTGAAAGTCAAACCTCCTATATGCGCCTGGACTTGCCTGTGGGGGGGCCTTGAAAAATACCAAGTTCCAACACTTGATGGAGAAGACCTCATTTGCGCCCTTGGAAAGAGATGATGATGAATAAAATGTTAAGTGTTCAAAATTGAAAGTGCAACCTCCTAAATGCGCCCAAGGTAATGTGCAGTAGTTGAGAAATATCAACTGGAGAAATCTTCTAAGGCATTGAAATTAAAAGCTCAAGCTATGATTTGCGCCCAAGTTTGATGAATGTAGGAAAATGTTCTAAGTGTCATAAACTTGAGGCTACCCCTCCAATATGCGCCCATGCTTATGATGGTGAGTTAAAAAACGCCCAAGACATGTAAATTGGAAGCTTGGCCAAGTAAATGCGCCCAGCAAGGAGATGACTTAGAAAATTTTGTAAGTGTGAAGAGTTTGAAGTAGAGAGGTTCAAATGCGCCCTTGAAGGATTGAAGTGACTTGAAAATTTCTAAGTGTATGAAAATGAAAGTCCAGACCCCTGAATGCGCCTTTGGTTTGGGGAAGAAATTTGAAATTTTTCTAAGTGTTGAAATTTATTCCACCTCTAGAGAAATACGCCTAAGATGGTTGGGAGATGATGAAATTTACTAAGGCATAGGTAAGTTGACAGGAAGGAAGTCAGTGAGTGCCAGCTTCACAAGGTTGATGAATATTTTCAAGTCAGAGCAAAGAAATACGCTCAAGGGTGAAGAAATGAATTAAATTTGATGAGAAATTATTTTTCTAAGGTTCAAAATTCAAAAAATTAAATGAACCCGTTCGTTGTGCACCCATGAATTCTACACGTTCTGAAGAAAATTTTCTTCTGGGTATTTAAGATCTTCGATGAGGAGTTGATTTTAAAGTCTTCCACACTTTGCCGAGGCCTTCAGGGTGAATATTTTTTGGTGGGCACAGGATTGATGAGTTTTCCTAAGGGAAAATTTAAAAATTTTCTAAGGCAAAGTGAAGAAAATGTGTTTTCAAGGTAAAATACTCCAGATGATGAATTTGAAAGGAACTGCCTAGGTGAATTTGCTCAAGTTCTTCATGAAGATAATTTTCCTGAGCCAGAGATGAATGAGATCAAAGTTGCGAGCACCTCGGCTGGAATAGTAAAGGGGAATACAGTTGAAGTCAAGATGTTGGAAAATCATGAAGAAAGCAAAGTTGTGCTAGAAGAAAAACGATGGACGCTTGGAAGTTAAAACTTGAAAACCTTGGTAAGTAAGTTAAGATTGTATTATGAAGTGTTCTAATGCTCTTCTCCTTGCTTGTTTTGCAGGAGGAACGTCAAGGCCAGAGCACGATGACTTGAAGTGGTGAAGCACGATGATATTACAACCTTCGGAGGAGGATAAAGTTATGAGTTTCACATGAAGGACGAAGAGTCGCAAAAGTTGGCTAAGTGACAAAGGAGCGTTTTCAAAACTCAAGATGGAGAAAAGAGTGGAATTTCAAGCAAGGTCGAGGAACAATGTCAAGAAGAAGATCAAGAGCAGTTGAACCCCAGATTCTATCAAGTTTTATTTGAGGAGTCAATCTTATAGATTCTTTTACCCTCCTCTAAGCAATCAACAGAATTGGCTGAACGCGAAGATCGAGAACAGTGTGAACGCGTCTGCAAAAGGGAATCTTCTAGAAGGAATAATGGACATTATGGCTCATTTATTACCCCTCTCTCTTTTGTGGCGGTTTTTAGGGCGAATCATGTTTAGGGCTGAGGTGGCACGATCTGGGCCATCCAGTCGATTGTAATCTGAGCCGTCCGTTGGACTTGGCCAACTATAAAAGGGGGAGTCCCCCTCATTTGTACCTTCAGTAGACAATTCATGAGACAGTAGAATTAGAGTAGAAGTTAGAATAGAGAGACAACTTAGAAGTGGATTGATAGTGTAGTTTGAAGAAGAGGGAAAGTTTTCCCTTTGAAAACTTTGTAAGAGATTGTCGTGTAAAACTTTCATAATAAAAGATCTTTCATTGATGGTGAAATTCGTCTTTGTTATGGATGGCTAGCGAGGTTTCTTCATCCCTTCTACTTCAAGTAGCGTAGAGTAGCATAAATTTCATTTTCATGCAAGTAGAAGTTAACTGTGGAATGTGGTGTTCGATCTAAGCAACTTCGTCTATCCATACCACTAGTGTATTTGCTGATGGTGAATGCGCCTTGTGTGGTCAACTGGAATATCATGTACTTAACTTCAATCACAGTTTGAATGATGGTATGCGTCGTTGTGATGGTATCTTCGTGTCAAAAGGTGGTTTGAACATCTTTAGTCATCTCCCTTGAAGATTGCACCGACTCCGTGGAAGCTGTCCGAGGCGAGGCAAAGCGAAGTTCGGTTGAAGTTTGCTGAAGTTGAGCTCCATATCCCACGCCTTAGAATATATTTAGACTCTCTTAACCCTACACCATTTCATTCAGTATTTTCTGGTTAGAATAGGAAACCCGCGCTTCACAGACAAATCCTTCGAGCATTTGAATTCCTTTCTCCGCTGTCGAACAATTCGGTAAGTCCCCTTGAAATACCAGCAAATCACATCGAGCCAAACTGAGCCTATTCGCATTGAAAGAACCTTGGAGTTGAACGCACGAACTTTCTTGCAATCTTAGCGTGCGGAATACTTTGATCAAGAGAGAATAGGGAAGCCATTGGCAACTTTATTCTGCGTTGGTGCGGTCACGAAAAACACATCAACACGTCCCAAACTCCAGCGACTCCCCTCTTTTTTCATGGGTTTTCATTTCTGATGAATACGTGGTATTCCAAACAATTTCCACTTTCATTTGACTTGAGGGGCAACTGGATTTCTGTAAATTTTCACTCTCATCTGAAAAATGGCTAGAGTTTTCCAGACCCACATATGCTCTCAAGTCACTTCTTGTCCCCTTTTTCGCATGAGAGAAGGATTGTCGAGGACTGGTCATTTCCAGAGCAGAGAGCTCAAATTTCATTGAATCCTCAGAATTGCAATCATTTGTGTGACCCAAATCCCTTGGATGCGGTATTGCAGAGTGCTTGTTTTTTCTTCTACCTGCGCCCACAGGGACATTCCTGAGAAGCCCACCTGCTGTCCAATATCTCTGACAATTCCTACAAAAACGCCTGGGTTGGTTCACATTGTAATTGTTTTAGTAACAGAATTTAGTATCCATGCTTTCACATCTAGGACAGGGCAGAAGCTTGCTGGGCTTCTTGGGCGTTTCATCTTCTTTTTAATTAATTTCTTCAGACCTCTCTGCAACACTCCCGTTTGGTTTCTCATCACATAACTTTGCCTCCTCTATACTTATTGCACTCCCAATCTGTCATCGCCTGTAGCAGCCTGTCATGACGTCTTCACCTGAAGAAAGGCCCTAACGCAAGCAGTCACCTGAACATCAATTTTAATCGCACGGATAAAAATGTACACGGCAAAATGCTGCTGCAAAATAAATAATTTTGTATTTTTCAAACGAAAAAAAGTGATAGAATAAAGAAGTATTAACAAAGCATTTATTTATTCCGTTTCTATGTACATGGAAAAACTGCCGCAGCAGTATACGCCTATCGGCGTAATAAATATTTGTTTGTGGTTTGATTTTTTATTGTGCCTTATTTACAAACTTATATAAGAGATATCATTAGTTTTTCAATGTTGCAGGATATTAGTTAGGGTTCATTACTGAGTGGGCTTTTTTCACACTATTCAAACATAGTGAATGTGGAAATGCTTAAAGGTACTTCTTTTTGTTATATTTGTTATTAGTATTGTTTTATTTCTTTTAAGGATGTACAAATTATAAATTTTTCTTATTTAATGTAGGATGCAATTCTTCTTATTAATTGGAAAAAACAAATAGAATGGGATGTTGAAATACTTAAAATGAAGGTAAATTTGTTACACATACAAAAAGTAAGTTCTATATTAAAATATACTACGAATTTGTAATTTTGTTGATTACATTTTGAACTTTTTGTTGTCAACATTGCTATGATTTATGGTGCAATTATATAATTTATTTTAATTACTATTATAGGCACTTTCTTGGAATAACTTGTGGTGTGATGGGATTGACTCAATTTGTATAAAAGATCAACTTCTTACCGCTGAGAGTAAGTTCTAAAAATTTATTGTTGAAGTTCATATTCATGTTTTTGAAATATTAGGATTTGTTGCTCTCTTAGATATTTATACAAAGATTATAATTGTTTATGCATAAGATTTTACCTTCTGATGGAATTTGAATTTATTAGATTTATTAAATATTAAATAGTATATACAATATCTTTAACTTTGTATGGTTAGATATTGCCACAAACTCTAATGAGATCAAACATTCTTGATTGTGTAAATAACAGTGCACCCTAACCAACTTTACTAAAATTAAAATACAGCATGCTTTAAGGCATATCATGGATCTCTTTGTTAACATATTTTCATTTATTTATAGGTACAACCATCCTATCCAAATGAGAATTTCAAAATTATGGTACCTTCATATGATACAGATACTAAGGAGAGAAATTTGCTTGCATTTCAGGTGCAGAGAAAGTTGCTAGGTGGGCTCAAAGACATCATTTAGTAAATAACTCTGAAGCCAATATTGAGGATGGAAATTATGTTATCTCCATCGAAAGGTAATTATGGTGCTTTTGTGTGTTTTAATTATTCGTTCTTGAAGACATTTTCAGTAAGTGAAATTACATTTGGGTTAGTGAATTCAATAAGAAAAAAGGATTTTGATACAACTCTTTTATGTCAGTATTCATTTTGGGCTAAGCAAAATACAAGGAACTCCCAAAACCTCGTCTGATGATATTCGAAATATATCACAAAGTTCAAAAAAGTCACTTAAGGTAAATTTTAAAATTTTAGTAGCTTGCTTCTCTTCTCATACTGTTATGACACTTTTTACGTTTATAGAGTTCAATAAAATGTACCTTTCTAGGATGTTGTCACTGAAAATGAGCACGAAAAGAATCTCCTAATCAATGTGATTCCACCAACGGAAATTGAAGTGAGCTTTGAGGACATTGGAGCTTTGGATCATGTGAAAGAAACACTTAAGGAGTTGGTGATTATTCCTTTACAAGGGCCTGAGCTATTTTCTAAAGGAGAACTTGCAAAGGTCAAATTCAGTTCTTAATTGCTTGTTGCAAAAAGTAGAGAACATGTCACAATGTGTAATATACTTAGAGTTATTCCTTAAACATTCCAATAAAAATGTTCTAAGATTTTCACATGCCCGATTTTTTATTTATTCAGTCTGTACAAAGGTTCCTATTTTTCAGATACCAGATACAATTCCTAGGAACCTAAGAGCAGCAAATTGGCTTGCATTCTAAATAAGATTTGACTGTGGTTTGCTCCGATGGTGCCTTTTATTTCATTATAAATTATAATGGAAAAATTAAGATCATGTTTCACTGCAGCCTTGCAAAGGTTTCCTGCTCTTTGGTCCTCCATGTACTGGGAAGACAATGCTTGCAAAAGCAGTTGCAACAGAATGTGGTGCAAATTTCCTAAATATTTCAATGTCGAGCATTACATCAAAGATACAAATTTGAATATGATCACTAGTTGTTAGCTTAAGTGTTTTTTTCAGTTTTTGGAAGTGTTGATTGAAATGCATTTATTGTGGTGGTTGTAGTGGCACAGCGAAGATGAGAAGTACGTCAAAGCTATATTTGCATTGGCAAGAAAAATTGCTCCATGTCATATTTGTAGATGAGGTAAACTCTATAATCAGTAACAGTGCAGAGTATTTTTTCCCATAATTCTATTCTGTTTAATTTATATTTCATTTGTAGTATGTAATTCACCGATTCCTCATCTGCAGATTGACAGTATGTTGGGTCAAAGGGTGACCGGAGAAAGTGAGACCGTGCGTAGTATCAAAAATGAGATTATACTAAACTGGGATGGATCGAACACTAAAGACAAAGAGAGGGTATTAGTTCTTGCTGCTGCCACTAATAGACCATTTGATCTTGATGAAGCTGCCATTCGAAGGTTTTCTCAGAGGTGTGTATTTTTCTTATATGCTGATCTGAATGAGTTCCATTACGTGAGTTGATTGAGATATAACTTGCTGTTTTTCTCTGATTGGACAGTCCTATGAAGATACTTTTTGGTTGTGTTAACGATTTCTATGCTTGATTGGCCCTGCAGAGTAATGGTAACCCTGCCAGATGCACCAAACAGGGCAAAAATATTAAAGAAAATACTTGAAAAAGAGGAATTGGCACCAGGTGTAGACTTCGATGCAATCGCAAATATGACAGAGGGGTATTCTGGATGCGATCTCAAGGTGGTTTCATTTCATTCAAGTTCGCATTTTTTTTCTAAATTTAATTTATGATGAGCGGATGTTTTGTTGGCTTTCTAATACCTGAGGTTTTTTATCTGGAGGACTTGTGTGGCATAGCTGCACATATGCCTATCCGCAAGTTTCTAGAAAAGGAAAAGGTACTTCTCTTTAGCTGATCTTTTATATAACGCACAGTTTAAATTTATCTTATGGGAAGTTAAGTTGCTTACAAAGTTAAATGGTTTAACAATTCACAGGCATCAGCAGTATTAGAGTTGATTATTTGCATGTGAAGAAAAATTATGTGGCTCAATGACTGTTTTGAGTCATCAAACAGAATTTGAGGAAAAAATCTTTTTACAAATTTTGAAGTCATTTTTCATAATGAATTGTGAAATCGTTTGGCAGTAGGCTTACTTTGTCGCTTCAAATCTTCAATTAGAGAGGTCCACGTTTCTACAAGATTTAAATCAATGACTAGGATCTTGTTTCTGTTTTTGTCTTGTGGGGTAACCATAACTTATAAAGAACACAGTGATATTTTCATTTTCCCAGATTTTGTAGGTTTAGCATACTTTGCATGCTCAAAGTGGTTAATGCAAGTAAATCAGTGTTCCACTTCTTACCCTCGTTCACTCAATTATATGACCTTTTGATCTACTTTAAAATTCACCCATGCAAACCCATCATACTTCTATTCATCTCAAGTCTTCTTGTTGAATGATTTTAACATACTGCATTCTTTACATGTTAGATTGTATGACATGTCAGAATGTAATAATGCTCCAGGCATTAGGGTATTGAACGTTTACAAATATCCAATATCCAGATTTATATTTGCATTATAACCAAGCTAGTGCTAATTACTTAAAAAGTTCTTATTTTTTGTGTGAAATCATCGGCATCAAGTGAGGGAAAATCACTTCCATCAAGTGAGACCACTGGTCTTCGTCCTTCAAATATGCATGACATAGTACATGCCCATGGACAGGTGTGTTTGTGAGATACTTTGTTGTTGATTACCGTATGAACTGATCCTTCAAATGTAAGGATTGCCTAGTTCAAACTTTATCCTGACTGCCTCAACTTCTTTCAGGTATCTGCCAGTGTTTGTTCCAACGGGGCAAATATGACCGAGCTACTTAGTTGGAATGAGAAATATGGAGGAGGAGGATCGAGGAAAAGGAGGACACTCACTTATTTTACATAGGCTATGTATACACTAGTTTTTAGTCCTAAACTGAAAAAATATACTTGTACATGAAATTGATCCTTCCACTGCCAGCATCATCAAAGTAATATGAGTATAGACACATCACAATACCAATGTAGCCATCTGCACCTTGTGTATAGTTCGCTTGACTAAAAATGATTGAAGAACATTTAATCAGGAACAAGATGCAGTTTTCAATGTTTACTTAAAGATAAAATGGACTTTTTTCCATGACAAAGGAGACTGTTATGTTCTATAAATATTCTCCTTGTGGTTAAAATGAAATTTTTCCTTATACCCCTCAAGTTTACGCGCTCTAACAACTCTTATTTATTGAACAGTTATAAATGACAAAATAGATACAATCAAAAGATATGGACAACTTTTTATATGGAACACAAGATGTTTGTGAATAAATCCTTCACAGAATCAGGTACAGAATGATGTGTTCAAGGCAAGGATATCAAATTAATGACAGCCTTATCTTGCAGCTAAAACTATTTTAACAATAACTATCAGAGATACACTGAGATGTTTGACAATTACTTAAAATATATATAACAATTGTTTTCTGGCCTTTGAAAGGCATATATGAACTTAGTTTGCAATTAGTTAAAAACTAAGCAAAATAATCACGACAATGGTTATGATAATTCTGGAAATAATGTCAAACTGCTTTAACTCAAACACAATCCACTCAATGTGCGAGCAAGAAAACACTGGAACTCTTTTTCAGGCATGTTGTCAAAACAGTTAGCCTCAATTTTGACAATTAAAATCTGCCCAACATATATTGCTGTTCTAAATTCAAAGATGGATTCTTCTATAAAATAAACCAGTTCATATCTATCCTCGGTTTCTCTTATAACCTTCTGGAACTCTGGATTCTTGATTTTATTGGAATATGGTTTTTTTAAGCTAAAAAACTCAGAATGTTTTTGTTTTCAAAAAATACAGGGAAGTTTTTTATTAATATTTTTCTTGTATGAATCTGGAAAAATAACTCTCGCATAAATTAAGGGACTAATAAAATTAGCTCTTGGATAAATCTGGCAGCAATTATGGCATAGATTTAGGGACAGCAGATGGATGAATTCAAGGCACAAATTAAGGGACTGCAGATAGATGAATTCAATGCACAAATTAAGGGGCTGCAGATAGATGAATTCAAGAAACAAATTAAGGTCTGAAGACAGGTGAATTCAGGACACAAATTAAGGGACTGCAAATAGATGAATTCAGGGAACAAATTAACGAATGCAGACAAGTGAATTCAGGGCACGAATTAAGGGACTACTGACAGCTGATTTATTGAAAAAAAGATCCTTTTTTTGTTGATGTAATTTGCCCCAATGCTCTTGCAATAGACACCTCAACTAGATAAAGACAACATAAACTCCTGTTCATGAAAGTAGGTGAGCTCTCGCATGCAATCAAATCCAACCAACTCTACTTGAATCTCATTCAACAAAAGAACTCTTCCATTTTGTGCATCAAAAATTCTATTGGACTTCCCACTCCTATGCTTAAGCACAAATGTATAGCTTTGAAGAAATTCTACCCACTTCATATGATGTCAATTCAACTTACCTTGACAGTTGATAGACTGCAAAGCTTGAAGATCTGTGTACAAGACAAACTCCTTAGGCAATAAATAAAGTCACCACTTCTTGAGAGCTTGCTTAATGATGTTGAATACTTGGTCACAAACCACATATTTTCTCTTATTATCATTGAGCTTCTCGCTGAAGTATACTAAAGGAAACCACTCTTGACTGAAAACCACATCTATCATTGTCCCACTTGCATCACAGCAAACTTGGAACAGTTTGTTAAAGTCAGACAATGCAAGAATCAGTCGTTCAGTGATCTTTTGTTTCAATATCTCAAAGCTCCCTTACTCTACCACTGTCCATAGAATTTTTTCTTATCACCTCTCATAATTTTCATGATTGGAGCACAAAGCCATAGAAATTATGATTGAAGCACAAAGCTGCAGAAATTTTGGATGAACTTCCTGTAGAAAACTTGCCAAACCATGAAACGTTATCATATCAAAGATACATTTTGGACAAGGTCAATCGCTCATGGCTTTTATCCAGTGTTCCATGGGGTTTCGGGTACGGGGACGGGGGGACGGCAGGGGACACGTTTTGGGGGCGTGGGGATGGGGGGTCTAAGTTTGGGGGTGGCAGGGGCACGGCAGGGGGACAGCGGCGAGGGGAGCAGTGAGGGGGTGGCGCTGAAATACATATAGTACTTGAAAAATTAGTTATAAAAACATGTATAACTGTAGAAGCCTAAGGAATAAGTAAACTTTAAACTTTAAACTTTATACACATTGCAATGATTTCATTGAACTAGTGAACATTGAAAATCAAAATGAAAATATACTTGATAGACATTGGAACGAGAACTAGATGTTTCATAATTTGAATTTCATAATCATCATATCATGATTAATAATTACAATCAACAGTGTATCCCATGAGATGACATCTCTTTGAGGCATTCAGTCTAACATTTCATGTGCCTTGCCTGTGCTTGCACATTTTCAGGGTTCAACCCCTCCCTACCTGTGTGGTTGCGATGTGAATCGGAGCTTTGGGACGGGTATGGACATCCAGCAAAGCATAAACAAAAATAAACAGAAAAAAAAAACCCTACATACCTGTAACTTTCAATTGCCCAAACTCAGACGCCCACAGCTCAGTCGTGTAAATAGCAAAATGAAAATAGAAGAAAAAGTCAAAGGCATGGTCAATTTAGCTTTTTAGGCTTTTAAAAATACTTTAAAATTTATAATTTATAATTTTTACTTTTGTTTTTTTTTTTTAAAATCATCTTTTATTGCATTTTTAAGGGGGACGCTTGGAAGTTTCTTCCAATTTGAGGGACGTCTAGAAGTCTCGAGGACGTCCAAAAGTCCCCTTAGAAGAGAGACGTCTCGGAGGCGGCGGAGAAATGGGGGGACGGCGGGGGGACGTTTCCCTAAAGTCTCTGAGTCTCAAAAACGTCCAAGTCTCAGAAACAGCAAGATTTTTGGGGGGGACACGTCCCCGTGGAACACTGCTTTTATCTTTTATGGATCCATTTTTTAGATAGATCGTCTTCCCTTCCTTCAACCTTTCTAGTACTTGCATTATAAGCAACTTATTTTGTTCTTTCATCCTCAATATAAGAATATCATCAAGGCACACAATTAGAAACTTACCCAAGAATGGTCTCACTTTCAATACTTGGTTCATAAGCCACCCAAAGGTACTTGACACTCTAGTTAGCCAAAAAGGCATTACCAACCATTTGTATAGCCCCTCCTTAGTTTTGGATGCAGTTTTCCATTTATCATCTTCCTAGAGTCAGATTTGATGGTATCCACTTCTGAAATCTATTTTGAAGAAGTATTTAGCTCCACTTAGACAATCCATCAGAGCATCCATACAAGACAATAGAACCAATATTTGGCTATTATCTTATTTATAGCTTTAGAATCAATGCACATTCTCCATTCACCATTTTTCCAGGAACTGTTCACTTGTTGATTTACCTTTAAATTCTTCATTGGAGTCAACTGATATGCTGCCCTATTTAGAAGACTTGATAATGGTATCGAGTCAATGACTAATATTTCTTATTGGCAGAAAACCTTCCGAAAATTGGAAATGACTTCCTCATAATCTTGGAGTAGCTCACTCACTTCAGTACTTCTTGTCTGTTTTGCTGTCCTGACCTTTGTTGGTTTGGGAATGATAGCATAATTATTAATATTCTGTTGCCCTCTCCACTGTCTTCAAAAACTCTGTACCTATTACCACGAGAACCTTGTTGTTGCTGCTTGATTTATCATTCTTTCCTTCGAGGAACTTAGCATGTACGTAAATCCTTTCCCAATTGTAATGGTGTTTGCTCTCCTATCACATGACTTCTTACAGTCATATTGTCAGAGTCTACCCAATAAGACATGACATAACATCAAATAGGCATGACATCACACCATATCTTATCACAATATTAACCAGCTTGAAAATTAATTAAGCTTTGGTCATTTGCTACCAATTGATCACCCTTGGTCATCATGGCAATGGTTATGACAATTCTTCCCAGGTATACCAAATGACTGCAACTCGAACATAATCCACTCACTAAGCAAGCAAGAAAACATTTAAATCTTCTATAGGCATTTTGTCAAACAATTAGGCTCAATTTGGATAATTAAAATCTGACCACTAGTAAATTGTTGCTCTAAATTCAATGATGGGTTCTTTAATAAGATAAAGCTAATCAAATTTGCCCTCAATATTTTTTCTGGTATAAATCTGGAATCTAGAAGACATGATTCTAGCATTCATTAAGGGACTGCAAAAAATAGCTCTTGGATAAATTTGGCAGTGATTTTGACATAAATTTAGGAACAGCAGAAGAATGAACAAAAAGCGCAAATTAAGAGACTGCAGACAGGTGAATTCAGGGTACAAATTAAGAGACTGCTGACGGCTGAATTATTGAAACCAACAAAGACTTCTTTTTGGTTCATGATCTATGACAGGATAAAGATTATTCGTGGACATTTATTAGATGGTCATCCTTTGATGTTGTATTTGATAGAACAAGCCTTTGGTAGTCTTCTTCCTTGGATTGTCGGAAGGGTGAGTGAGACTTTATGTGACTTTTCTGAGATGAAACCCTATTTCAGAATGCATCCCCGGTTCCAATTAGTTCAATTTTTGCAGGAAGATCATTCTTTATATCTCATAATGTACCTCCATAGCCAATGTTCAATTCCCTTGCATGAACAGCCTTGTTAATTAAAAAGGATATAATAATGATTTTTATAAAAAGAGGAAAAATAAAGTTGATGCAGATGTGACCAAGCTTATCCCTGAAGATCCTGCAAGGGACCAACTCACTAGATGGACACACTGATAGCCATTCTCAACATCAGATAAAAACTATTTCCAAGGAAATCAACTTAATAGTTCAGAAAGTAGCTAAAAATGGAAGGCATCTATATTAGCTTGGAAAACCACTAAGTGGGTGAAAGATACAGGTCAAAATATGGTGGGCGCTGGTTTTGTAAAGGCATACGACAAAATATAATGACACTTCATTCAAGATATCCTTGGGTTGCTGGGTTTTGCAAGATTAATCATGATTAATGCTTATAGATCCCCCTACATATATATAGATATACACATACATATACAAATGTCCACTTGTCAAGGAATGTTTATAGATCTCCTCTTATAGATCCCATTTCTCTTTGTCCAGTCTGCAAGTATTTTAAAATATATGTTGGAATCACTATGAATTAATAGATATTACAAACTCCATTTCTCTTTGTCCAATCTCAAATCTGTAAATACTTTAAAATATATGTTGGATTTAATGTGAAGGAATAGAAAGATCTTTAGGTCTTACGATCAAAATACATATAGAAAATTATTTTTACAAATGATATTAAGGAATACTGAAAATTAA
This sequence comes from Sequoia sempervirens, assembly GCA_007258455.2. NCBI lineage: Eukaryota > Viridiplantae > Streptophyta > Pinopsida > Cupressales > Cupressaceae > Sequoia > Sequoia sempervirens. Next base: position 65,222,498 of record VDFB02270651.1, read on the forward strand.
TTATGTTAAGTTAAAATTTACATTATCAGATATGAATTTATAACATCATTTCATGGAGATGCATCTATCTCAAATTAGGGATTTTCAAGATGGGGAGATTTGGAGATGTGGGGGACTTTGAAGAAACATCCCTTTGTCATCCCACCACTGCCACCAAGTACCATGGGACATTTTGGAGATGTCCCCCTATTTTGGAGATGCCACCAAGACACCAAGACATCCTCAAGACAATCAAGGGACTTCCTCACATCTTCCGACCAGATTCAAGAAGCCCAAGTCTCCCTTGCAAAAGTACAGTCAAAAAGTCCATTTTCAAAATTAAAAAAAAAAATTGAACCTCAAGCCACTAACCCTAACCCTAATGGTCTATGGGCCCCACCCACACCCTAAGTAGTCACAAAAAATTTATAAATAGGCATCTACGCTTCATTACAAATCAATCCTAAGTTTCCAAAATAGTAAGGACTTGGTGTTGCAAGAAACAAAGAGATAAAATTGTGAAAATGGCATGTGCTATGAAAGTTAGTATGGTTTTGAAGGCAATAATTTGCACTACCCCTCAACCTCACTAGGGGCTTTGCATCCAAACCCCCTCAAGGGATGTTGTCCCTTGACCCTGCTAGAGGCTCTACCCTAAAATCCCACCCACCACCACCATCTCACTACCATCCCCAAATCTAGGCTCTTGGTCCCCATGTCTTGAGGCTCCATGGAAGATAGGTTTATAAAGCTATTTAATTTCAACCATTTTGTTAACTCCAAACCATGGACTATTACTCACAAATAGTTAAACTGACAAAACATTAATATATATCTAGATGCTAACACTTTGGCAAGACCAAAAGATGATTTAAAACATCCATCAATCTACCTCATCCGAAACCATAAACAATCATCCACAAGCAATTAAACTAACAAAATATTAACATATAATCACATACTAACACTTTGGATTATATAAACTTAACAAAACCCCAAAACTAATAGGGCCAAAAGATGATCTAGAACATCCATCAATTTGCCTCATCTTGCCACTCTATAAACTCGGTCTTTCAACTATAAGTATTAATCAAGCAACATCAACACCAATACACATCCTCATGATGCCCAACCCTTTGCTTCGCATTCTTGTGTTAGCAACACCTGCCAGCCCGTAATTCTAATACCTTGTGCCCCTACCTCCCACAATCTAAAGATCCATGCCTCTTCCTACAACTACCTGCCAAGATGATGGACCATTCCTCCCTCTACCACAATTTCTCATTGTCTTGGTTATCAAAATGCCCAGCTACAATGACCATTGTCCTTATGATCTGTTGTACCCACAGCTCTTAGATACATCCTCAACCAATGACCAACTCTCTAACCACATATATAATAGTTGACCTCACTTTAACTCTTCTTTTCTAACATAGACAACATATATCAAAACTATAAAACTACTTGTTAACTGGTCATGAAGACCTACTTTCCCCTTATTAATCAAGAAGTGTTCCTAACATCTCACCGTCCCAAGGGCATCCCTATCACTAAAAATGACATCCTAAAAGAGGAAATGTCCACATAAAACACTAGTTTCACATTACTGAAATAAGATGGAAATCTTATAGAATTTTTCACTATCAAATGGTTCATTCATCCAGGATTTCAATGTATTCAGGATCTGAGATTTCCTTAAACACTTTTGTGTTTTTACAAGTACTAGGACAGCAGAAAATTTGCTCAGATATGGGAACAGTGAGATACAATAAAAATATTAAAAATATAATAAGAGATCTTCATTTGTGTAAATAAAGTGTTAAATATTATCAAACATTTTTAAATTTTGATACATTCAAATAGCAATAACATCTATAACAGTTAAACTGACAATTAAAATCGAAAATTGTGTGAAACACTGGAATAAGAATGAAAAATGTAAATATGAATATTTGATTTTAGTAGTAGTACAATCAATGATCATGAATATTTGTTTGAAAATCGCCCCTTTTTATTCTTTATATGTTACAAATATGGTTTTAGTTCCTTTTTTAAACAACTGTTGATGTTGAACATATCAGGATGTCTCCGACAAATTGTTGAGGTACCTTGATGTCCAAGGGATGTAAAGATAATACCAAAATACCCATCTAAAACTGGAAATCAATTGTAAGAAAAAGATGCCGATGTGCACAGGTATGTCTGAGACTACTCTACAGCCAGGGTGTTAACATAGTAATCATCAAGTGTTTGTTGATTTGTTTTGACAATTTTTTGCTTTGTTACGCCAACTTTTGGATTTTTGTTTAGGCAGTTTGTTCATGTAGTTTAACCATTTTCTCTGCCTTTTAATTTATTCTCCTTTTTCAGATTTAATACAGGTTTTTGCCTTTTTCCTGTGCCAATCAAATCCTGGACTGACAGTGGTATCAGAGCACAGGCTTTACATCTATTTCCCAAACAAATTCTCAATTCATAAATTCCTATTACCATGCAAAGAGACAATGCATGTTGGTTCTAAAAGAGGCATTTTTAAGTTTAAAAGAAATGTCTGTCTTCTCTCTTAACTACCTGTTGTTGCGTGTTTTATGACACACAAAACATTTTAGAACAAAGTGTCACAGACGCTCTATTCTCTCTTGAAAAACTACTTCCTATGCTAAGATTGCAAGTGAGGTCATAGGGTAATTCCAATGTTTAAGATGAACGCGGATAGGCTCTGTGGTATGGATGTGATTTGCTGTGGGCACAAGTAAGATTTTGCAAGTTATTCGAAGAAGTGGAGACATAAATGCAGTACCATTTTGGGTTTTTTGATTTATATAAAAAAGTGAAAAAGATTTAGGGTTTAGAGACTCTATGCTACTCCTAAGAAATCAAGAGAAGACGAAGACTAAGTGAAACCAAATAAACCATACTCTGTTTCGCCACGTTCAACGACAACTACGCAGAGCAAGTGCAATCTTCTAGGAATGTGCTTGTGATTTTCACGTGATAAATAATTGTCATCAGATCGAACAACAATTATTAAAACAGAAGTTAAGCATCCACAGTAAAGCTCAGTCTAACTTTGCACATTGAGTGAAATCATCCACCCAAAGAAAGTATGAGCTCGGTTTCACTAATCTCCGTTATCAATCAATCATTCTTCTAACATACATTTTAATTCAAATCTGCTAAGTGGGAAAGAAAATATGCGACCATGCAACTATTCAACAATCAAGTACTCAAAGCACCTCATGCATTTGAACTTCATTATCAAAGTAGCTTTTCACAACAATCTCATAAGAACTCTCTCTTTATTTCTAACTATCTCAAATCTGCTCTAACTGCTTAATGAATATCTAACTTCTAAGAATCTAACTATTATCTCCTGTCTAATGAGAAATGAGAGAGTGAGGGGGGGGGGTTTATATAGTTTTCAAGATTACAAAGAACGGCCGAGATTGATTCAAGATCAATGGCCAAGATTAAATAGAACTAAACCCTAATTAGGGTTTCCAAAACCACAATCAGTTAACTGAAGAGAACACTAGATAACTGGAGTGTCATCCTTATCCACTTGTGCAGCTTCACGTTCGGCGAACCTAGACACTATCAGGTCGACCTCCTCCATGGCAATGTCGGGCAGCACGCTGATGTTGTACTCCAGCAAATCCAAGTTCTCGGCACACTCTGCAAAAATATTCGTCCATTCTGGTTCCTGTGAAAAGAAAGAACTTCTGATGGCCATGAAATCGAACACTTTGGTGAAGCCTTCCTTCATGATTGGCCTGGTGGTAGAGAAAACTTTCTGTACTTGCTCTTTCAAACTCCTTGGCCGCAAGTGTTTCCTTTGGATAACCTCCTTGTCGAGCATATCTGCAGCCATCTCATAGATTTTACTTTGAATTTCTTTTACATGTTCTTCAACTCTACCACTATCCTGCTTCACCTTTTCGAGAACTCCTCTCCTTGAGATCAAAGCAAAATACCATCCATTGAAGTCATACGCTGCTCCAGCTTCAATAACCTTGTCTTCAACCAATCTTTGCTTTGAGATGCCCTTCAGTTCTCGAATGCATGGGATGATCCTGCCCTGAATATCCTCGAGACTGCTCCATGACTCTGCAAGATCTGCAACTCGTGAAAGCATGAAGGAAGCCTGCTCATTTATTTGTGCCAACTTTTCTGATGCCAAGAGTCTCCTGGATTGCTGGCTCGGACAAGTAGGCAAGGACCCTTCCGTCAGGAGCTTCTATCTGTCTGTCTTGCGCATTGTAATGCAGTGCGCATTCTGCCATCAGCTCAGGACATTCTTTTGCTGGTGGAAATCCAGCTGCATGGACGATTCCGTTACGCATCATCCTCATGGCGATTGGTGTAGGTAGACGTCCGTCAGTCCCGTACATTCTCTTCCGGAAGTCTTCAAGATCTACGTGGCCAAGATCAGCGTCTAGAACGTGCTCCCACTTGGACTTAATCTTTGATTGAGTTTGGACACCTTTGCTTGCAAATTTCATCTTGGCTGCTTCGAAAAATAGATCTGCAAGAGAAGGAAGAAAGGAAAATCAGAATTCGACATTAAAATCAGTTTGAAAGAACATTCCAGCTGGTAATCAGATTAGACTTCGCGAAAAATAACAAGCTGGAAAGAAAACTAAATGGTGAAGTATCATGTTAACATGAAATGGACAAGAAAAATCTGCCTTGTGACTTCTTGGAGACGTGATCACGATAGCAATGCAAGCTGATAACAGATTATTTCCTTCACTTTGCTGCAAATTTCTTCAACCTTTTGCCTTAAACAATTCCTTTCTCACAACTTTTCTTCTCAAAATCGAGTGATTGCACAAATGAAAAACGAAATCACTTATAGAAGTGAGAGGGTCGATCATTTTAGTAAATTTGCAATGTTTCCTTTGAATCAAGTTTGAACTCATCTTTCACTTTTCTTTCATATGGCAAGTTCTATCCTCAATAAACTCGTCCGGGAAAGTTTCTAATTTCATTTCCAGTTTAACAAAGATCTTTATCTTTCTTTCCAATTTCGAAATCTTCAAGACTTATCTCTTTTTTGGTGTTGGAAAATAAATGATTAAAATAATTAAAATAATTATTTTATGTGTCCATTCCAACCCGTTCGTTTTATGGCCAATAATTTTTTGATTTTTGAAAATTTCCTTGCCAATGCCTTAGGCGAATTTTCATCTTTGTCCCATTTTTCTCGCCAAAATTTCTAGCATCCAATTTGGTTTGGCCATGATTTTTTAACCGTTTTCCAAAAATATTTGGCCATGTCCAATTTTATTTGGCCATAAATATTTCTCGTTTGACATTTTTCTAGCCATGTCCAACTTTTTCCTAGCCATGTCCAATATTTTTTTATCCAAATCCTCTTGATTTTCCGCAATTTATCTTACCATGTCCGATTTTATTTTGTCCATTTGCTTGATTTTTCAACAATCTTCCTAGCCATGGCGAAGATTTTCTTTAGTCACTTGGGCGAATCTTCAAAGTGCCATGCATATTTTAACTTTCCAAAGGTTTGGACTTAGGCAAATTTGATTTTTTTTTCTTTCCTTAACATGGCGGACTTTGGACTTTCTCTTGCCATTTAACATTTTGGCTTGGGCATGCCTTAGCCACATTTCATTTTCCCATGGGCGGACTTCATATATTTTATTGCCACTTCTTCTATGGCTAAGGGCGGACTTTGGGTCTTCCATTACCATTTCTCATTTTGCCTTGGCTACGACTTAGCCATTCTATCTCTTTTGTTGCTTGGCTTGCTATTTTTTCATTTAATCTTGGGCGGACTTTGTCTATTTTGATGCCATCCAATCTTCCTTGGCTATGCCTTAGCCAAATTTCTCTCTTGCTCAAGGGGCGGACTTCAGCTTGTGGTTGACCATTCATAGGGCGGACTTCATGGTTTGCATTGCCACTTGACTATTTTGACTTGGGCGGACTTCATCATATCTTTGGCCATTGCTAACTTTGGAGGGCGGACTTCCTAACTTTGCTTGCCATTGGACTTCTTTCAAGGGCGGACTTCCTCATTTTGCTTGCCACTTGACTCCTTGGCTAAGGGCGGACTTTGGCCTTTGGTTGGCCATTGCTAACTTTTACCCAGCCATACATGGGCGGACTTGGCTGTTGGTCTGGCCATTGCATCCTTTCCTTAGACATTTTCTTCTCTTTCCCTGGGCGGACTTGCCTTGACTGTTTGCCATTCATCATCCTTGACCAGGCGGACCTTGGCTTTTCTTTAGCCATCTCTCCTTTTGGCTAGGCGGACTTGGCTGATGGTCTGGCCATTGCCTCATTTGACTTAGACATTTCCAAGGGCGGACTTCAGCTATGACCTGTCCATTGCTCAGATTTTTGTGCCATTGATACTTGACTTAGAGCGGAATTGCTCAGATCTGTTGCCATTTAACTTCTTGGCTGAAGCTTCATTGACTGGTAAACTCCATTTTCACGCTGGTAAACTTCATACTCAGGCAGATTTCTAGTCTCCCCCATGATTGTTCAGTCATAAACTACCTTCACCGTGATCAGATTGCCATGAATGCTCAGATTTTTTACGAATTTCCAGATTTCTTGACAGACTTCATGAATTTTCAGTCATTATCTCAGATTTTTTGATGAATTGCTCGGATTTCTTGACTGGTTTGTCAAATCTTCAACCATTTTTAGTGCCTTTACCAGATTTCTCTGTGATTTTCCAGAATTTCTCACCATTTTTTGAACAAATTTTCCAGATTTTTGAACTTTTTATGTGATTTTCCAGATTTTCACCAAAATTTCAAAAAAACTTCGAATCGATTTTCTGAGAGTTTCGTTGCTCGTTTCGAACTTCTGAGTGCGTTTTCGAAACTCGTGGCCCTTCTAAAAATAGAAACTTTCTAAAAATAGAAATTTTCCAAAAATAGCAACTTTCCAAAAATAGACCCTAAAAAATAGGGATCCCAGAATTGCCCAAAAGTGCCAAAAAAGTAGGTCCTAAAAAATAGGGGCCCGGGGTGAGAAACCCTAAAAATTTGGAAGTGTCAGAATCGACCGAAACGACAATCGATCTTCGTCTCCCAGGCCTTCTAAGCACGATGGTGATGTTTATTCAGTGATCCAGACTAAAATTCATTGACTCGACTCGGGCGACCGTTCAAAATGCAGACTCAAAACCCCCAAACGAAGAGCAGACAAAACGAAGCACGCGAAAGAAAAAACCCTAAAAAGCAGACAACAAGGGTCCCCATTTGCAATGGGGCGAGGTGTGAATTAGGTCACAACATCTGGCGATTCCACGTGAGGAATGTTCCTGAACATTCCAAAGATAAAGACCTATTCTGAAATTGGAATCTCTAACTAAATCCAACTAACTTACCCCTAGGTTAAAAGGTGTACTCAGAAAGACAAAGAAAACCCTAGATTGGATCAAGACACTTTTCTTTTCAATCACAAGTGTGTGCAAATGCGTTTATTCCCTCTCGTGAAGTCAGTATGACTCTTTGGTTTCATCATGGCAGGCTTTGTAATTTGTCTGAACTCCAAAAGCATCCTTGGATAGAGCCTTGCTGCCAGCGAGCGTCTATAGCCCCGGCAAGGTTATCTTCTATAAACTCACGAAGATTGCTCTACTTCCGGCGATTTATAATTTCTTCTGATTTTCTTGTTTTTCTCTTCTGATGATCGCTTGACTTGAGCGCACGCCTGTAGAGATGTCCGCACACCCAAAAGCCAAATGCTTTGATTTTTTCATTTTTCTTATTTCTTTTCTTTTTGATATTCTTTTCTTTTCATATTTTTCCACATTTTGACTTTGTAAGCAGTGAAGCTCACATGGGTTTGAGTATTATAGTGGCGCTGGAGCCAGACTTTTGATTAGCCTAACCTTGACTTCTCCTAGGAGACCATAATAACTCAGAGAAATTATTAAATGTGTAAAAATATAATGATCTTCAATACTCAGTATCTGGACACAATATACGATTCCCCTTCTAGCCAAGTACAAATCTTAACCTAAAGTTAAACTAGAAGAATTCAATCTCGGATTCTAAATTCCTAATGGGTATTTATCAACGGAATAATCTAACATTACTTTGTGGAATAAGACCAGTGTGTGTTTGGAATACTTCACCTTCTTGCAAATAGAGATCCTTGATTTATTCAAAACAACTAATCTACGGGAAAGCAAACAAAAGCAAACAAACTAATCTAAGAAAACTAATCTAAGAAAGCGGGAAAACCGAAAGCAAAACCAAACCCAAACAGGAAAAGAAATCTAATCTAGCTATGTACAAAGCAAGACCCATTGGGAGTCTAAGACTGGAAGTAATGCTTTAGAAACTGCCCGTTAACGGGCAGTGGAACTTCTTCTCCGGTCAGTGTCTTCAGTTTGAAAGCATTGTCTCCCAAAATTTCCGAAATTTGAAAGGGACCCATCCATAGGTTGTCAAATTTGTTGTGGTCTCCTCTTCTCTCGTGTGCTTTGTCCCAACAAAGGACCAAATCGGAAATTCGAAAAGCTTTGACTCTTGCTCGTTTATCGAACCATCTCTTAACAATGTCTTGATGTTTAGAAAATTTCTCCAAGGCTTGATCTCTCTTCTCTTCCAAAAGGAGTAACTGCGATAATCTGGTTTTAACCCTCTCTTCTTCTTCTAAACACTCTTGCATGAATTGTAGGGTTGGAATTCTCAGCTGTATGGGAAATATTGGATCTTTTCCATAAACCAGGTGGTAAGGTGATGTACCCAAGGAACTCTTTACTCTTACTCTATCCGCCCAAAGAGCGAATCTCAATTGCGTGTGCCAGTCCCTTGGACAATTGAAAAATGTGAAGCTTTTATTCTTGCCAAACAACATAGAGATTCTTTCCCTCACTCCACTTGGCAAGCACATAGAGAATTGCAATTTATACATTCTAATTTATGTGGGACTTTACCCGTGACTTTTGTTGGAGGATGTAAATATTTTATCTTGTTCATTGATGATTATAGCCACATGAATAGGATTTATTTCTTGCAGCAAAAATCTAAAGATTTTGAAACTTTTGAGAAGTTTTGCATTATGATTGAAAATCAAGCACAATCTCAAATCGGTACTCTTCAAACAGACAATGGTGGAGAATTTACTTCCATATTTTTTGAGGATTATCTTTGTCAAAATGGGATTCAACATCATCTCACTATTCCAAGTACTCCTCAACAAAATAGTGTTGTTGAAAGAATGAGTAGAACTATCTTGAATATGGTTTGAGCAATGTTATATTTCAAAGGGGCATATCATACCATAATCACAAGGATCATACACAATGACTATCACAAGTGTGCCTCCATATACACAAGCTAACTAGCTCATAAACATCACAAGTACAACAATGACTAGATCATACACAGATCACAAGTACCATGGTGATTATCTCATATGTACATCACAAGTACAACAATGATTGTCTCATACGCATATCACATTTACATTAGTGACTAGCTCCAGCATATATCGCATTCGCCGATAGACGATGACAAGCTCCAACATTAATTGTCACATCCCTTACATCGAGATTACATGTTGGGTTATGTGTTTTGAATACAATGTTAGTTGCAAATAACTACTTTCATTTGACTGTGACATTGAGAATGCAATAGTTGGTACTTCTGTCGTAATTGCGATTATTAACGAACTCTTTATTTGCAAGTGAAAGTATTGATTTCGTATGAGATCATGAGATTAAATTTAAATGCATATTATTTAGCCGTTGAGAACGATCTAACCCCAGTCCTTGTCAGTGGATGCAAGATTTGCCGCCGTCATGAGAGAAAGGGGAATATCATCAGGGAGAGGACACGATTAACAATGGATCAATTTTATTGTCTATCTCGAGCCGGTGTATGACAAATATCTAAATCGTAACTTGGCCTTAAATAATATAAAGTAATTAATTACTCTATAAGTTAATTTTAAATATATATTTACATATATTAATCTTTAATTATTTTTAAGAGAATTGCAAATTGATTTATAATGCTATAATAAATAATAAATTAGAAGAGGAGCGAACTATGATTGAATATTAATTTAATACTTGTAGATATTAAATATTTGCATCGAATGGTTATAATTAAATGGAATTATTTTGAATTCTCGGGGGAAATCGGAGTTATGAAGAAATCTCTTTCGCTTCCGCACCATCTACTTTCTTGAAACGTCCTTGAGTGGCAGACGAAGGGATGGGGCGTGGGAAGAAGAAGCATTTCATATAGTTGAGTGGAGGAAAGACCCAGGGCTGGGGCTTTTCTCGATAGTTAATCGTTTGAGCTAGTCCTTCAATCGGTATCCACTATTATTATAATCTTTCATTACAAATCTCGAATCTCTGCCTCTGTGCTATAAATCTTTAACCGAATCCGTTTCTTTCACTTCCGTCCCTTGTTCCATTCAGCAACGAACTTGCTTGGTTTCCTTTTACCATCCAGAGTTTTCAAGCCGCATTCTTTTATCAGAGAATGGAATTTGAATTGATTTAAGTGAGGCACTATTAGCAAGTTATCTCGCATTCCAATCTCTGCTTCTTGATATCGTGGAATTTCAGTGGTGTCCTTTGATCAGTCTTGAGGAGGAATTTCCTTACGCCTCTCCTTGTACGGGAATTGTCTGTGGCGCGTAGAGATCTTTTTCGAGCTTGGGGTTTCACCAATTCTTTGAAGGCAAGTAAACAAATCTTTCTTTTGTGAATGAGACTTAAATTCACATTGCTCCATATCTTTGTCGAATAACATTCAGTTGGCAACGAAAATACATGAGAATGATTTAAATCGAATTAGTTACTCTTTGTTGAAAACGTTGGGTTGACACCTAATTTCTTGTATATAATCTTTAGCCTTGTTGGGTTTGGAATCAAGCCGACCCTGAAGGCAGATTCTCATCAAATTTCTTATTTACTTCTTCCTGTCGGTTTAAGGATCTAATTCACAAACCTTGATCCTCTGTTTTGATGATCTTGTGGAGGTTTTTGGACTCTTCTTCATGTTCATTCTGTGAAGTCTCTTAATTTAGAATTCCAATCTCCTGAACTTTGAGTATAACTAAGACATACCGAGTGCATTAACTACTCTGCCTTACTCAAGACTCACATCACTCTCACTAGTCTGATCTGGTTAGGTAAACCTTCTTTACCGTGATCTTAACCTGTCTTTAAAAGATGGGAGTTTGGTGAACACTTAAATTAAACTACGTTCTTACCTTCTCTCTTTCCTTTAAGTCATCAAATAATCTTATTTTATGATTAGATCTAAATCATGATAATATACAAAGAATCCTAAGGTTATGAACCCAAGAGAAGAGAAATGATAAGAATCTGAATGGGATGGAATTATCCTCAGGCCATCATAACTCGTGCATGTATATACCGAAAACTCTTCCCTCTTCTCTATTCTAAAGCTTTAATGGTTGAATAATAAATTACCTGTTCATTCCGGAAATCTTGATGTTTCCTAATTGTGGATGATCTGTTGATATGAATCTGGACATATATATATAACAGCTGGTAAGATGCAGAAAGCTAAGAGCCTTGTGTCTTTAATTCTTCAGTAAAAGCATTAAGTAATCATCAGATATTTAAATTAAGAAGAGAATAACTATGTGCCTAGTCTCTTCAGCTCTATGATTACAATAAGACATCAGCCTAAACTTAAATAAGTGAAAAGGTTCTGAATCTGGGTTCAGTTTGAACCATTTGGAAATCATCTAAGAACTTTATCTTTTTGGTTAAACCAAATTCTCTTTCCTCTAGTTGGAAGTCGGTTAGTGCATATTATTGCTCTCTGAGTCTTTTATGAGATAAATATGAGAGACTTGAAAATCCTTAATGCCTATGAATCTCCTTTATTATGAATGAAACTTAATGGTTAAATTATAACCTCGAACTAAGAAGAAATGGTAATTAAAATAGCTATTATAAATTACAACTTAATCCTGAGAGTTGTCATGCCGAGCAAGGGTGAGTGTGCTGACGGCACAGTAGTGCCAGAGACATCGACACAGTAGTGTCAGAGATATCGGCACAGTGGTGCCAGAGCATTGAAAATCCTTGGCCAAGGTAGATGCCAGTTAGGCAAAGTCAGCTTCCATGATCCAGATATACTCTGGTCAGAATGATCCTTCTGGATAGGAGGAACCTACAGAGGAGGGATCGACCAACAGTATAGGAATCATGGACACCAGGCTCAAAGACATGATGATAATTCGATCCATGTTGATTACCCTCGTGAAGGGCGGGTTCTTCAGTTGAAGAAACTCGGGAGACCAGTAGGTCTTGGTTGGGCGGTAAAGCCCCTGATGATAATTCTCTTTCCCTCATCGCTAAAGAAGCCAAGTATAAAAACAAGATGATGCTGTCAATTGTATTTCTTCCTCACTCGTAAATCCAGGTACATGCAATGCTATTTAAGCTTACTTTCATTTATGCAATGAACGATGTTCTTGTATGTTAAATGTAAGTATTTACAATTAATTAGTTAGACAGTTACTTGTATCATTCAGCTGAAATGAAAGATCTGAAATTAGTTAATGAACAAAGAGAAGCTATTTCCTTTCCTTAGTTCATATATTGGTTAAATGGGAACCCTAGTTTGACAGTTATTTAGTTTAAATCTTCTGTGTGACGATTGATGGAAACAGTTAGATGTTACCTTTCAGCTGAAACGGAAAACTTGGAAGTTAGTTGGAAGTTTAAAATGAACAGTTGAAAACATTTGGAAACCCTAGAATGAAAACAAGTTAGTTGTGCTTCGGCTGAAACCGAAAAATGGTTGAATTTTTAAAACCGTAGTCTGGATAGGTTGTTACATTAATCACATATACATAGTAACAAGCTCCAGCATACATCACAAATACATAGTGACGAGCTCCACCATACATCACATACACAGTGATAAGCTTATACATTACAATGGCTAACTAACACATGTCCATAATGCATCCCAGAGAGAAAGAATATCGATGCATTGTGCACTACACCGTGGGTCCTATCCTTTCCTCCAATCTTCTGCACCATTGGACATTGGACAAATGGGAAGAGGATTCGGTGCATCCCATACTACATCGCAAGTTCATCCTCAACCCCACAAAGCCAAGTAAAGGATTTGACAACTAGGAAGAGGATTCGATGCATCCCATACTACACCGTAGGTCCGTCCACCATCCCAAGGCTTCCACAAGTAGTGAACCTACCATAACCCGGTGGATTCTGACTTCAATCACCTATAGGCCAACAAGTTTGTCCACCCAAGAAGAAGCAGCTCCTAACATATACCACCTTGTGACCTTAGTGATATTGTCAACTATCTTCTTCACAATCCCGGGTAACACTGACCTCGATCACTTCCATGCCCTCTGTGACAGCCAGTGAACCCCCTCGATACAATGGTTAGCCCCACATTACCGTTACCCGCACGGATGGGTCCCTACCTATGCAACCGTTACCGTATCTTAATCATAACCAGGGTAGCCCATAGCAACCTTCACCTCCATGAACCAAGTGAATGCCGACTAGTCCCTAATAGTAGCCCAAACATTGGCCATTGGCACAATCCAATGACTGCCTATCACTACTCAAATATCCCGGAGGTTCAAATTTGTGCAGGTCATATATAACAAGAATCACAATCACAATCAACAAATACACAGGCCTATACATAGAGACCTCTAGATATGGAGTCAGTTTTCATAACACGTAAAAGTTACAAGGAACCAACACGAGATGGACTTTACCTAACATATACTTATATTGAAATACCAATTATAAAGTAGTCGATCTTTGCTTACTATATAAAAGCATATTATGTATTGAATAAACAATATTAGACTTCCTTAACTCGCTTCATACCCATATGGTACCCATTTCAACCTCAAACTGAAGCTTTCGAAGGAGGAAAGGTCGAACCAATTAGGAACAACCCCAAATCCCAGAGTTATCCCCTTGAACCCTCCCCCTTTGGACTTGAGGTCACAAAGGCATCCTTCGCCCAAGGACCGCCTATGTACCTGCTTCCAAACGGATCAAAGTCACACGTAGTTCTCCTTACCAAGTTTCTCTCAAAGAATTCCTACACACAAGTTTCATTAATTATTATATCTTACTCTAACAGGGTTCCTTTAAGGATTCCCATCAGTTAGCAGTTTTTACTGACAAGTAGGGAATTCCGACACCATCCCCAATTTAGCAAGCCTAAACTATAACGCTTCCATCAAAGGACATCAAGATCTCTAATTAGACCTCACCTCCTTTAATATTCATAAATCAACTTGGACATCCCAAGGTTTGTCTTATTAACGTAGGGGTTTGGCTTATTACTTAACTTGAATTACCTTGGTTTCCACAAACCCATAGGAAAGCACTTCCAAGTGAGGGTCCAGTATAACTTACCTTTATTTAAATTCTAGCACACAATAGTGATCAAGGATATAACAGCCTCAAGGACATATACCCAATTTCCCATGCTTCATTGACCATCATTATAATATCTAATGATTTTCCAACTTGAAAAGTTCACTAGTCACATTACCCCGACATAGGAGTATGCAACCGTTAAGATTTTTCCATAAGGGATCAAACACTATGTTTGTTGTTTTCCATGCAAATGATAATTTTTGTATCATCTTATGTTGAGTCCATAAGATAGAGGGTTACATATATATATAGCTCAACTTACATTAATACCCACTTCATATCCAACCTTATAAGGTAAAGGTCAAGCTTCACTATTATCCAGTACGATTCTTTTTACTGTATCTTGAATATTAATAACGCTTAACAATACAAGGAAAGCCAACCCCATTCCCGATTTAACAAACCTATAGGAGAGTACTACCATTCAAAATTCTCATAATGGATTCAATAATATCAAATAAAATAATCTTATTGTATTGTTACATGAACATCTTTTAGATTTAAAGCAAAATGTGCCAAGCTATCGAACCATAGCCCACAATGTTTGTTATTATACATAATTGTTCTATTTTACCATGTGAAATAAGTGGTCTTTTTAGAGTGAAAAGCCACAACAAAACAGAGTCCAACAAAACATAATAGAGCAGAAATTTATTCATAAACAAAACGTGACTGATATTCGTATCTATATAAACATATATATAGTTATTTATAAGTGTGCCCTTCTAAACAAGAAGCTAGTCTAAAATAGGGCGATATCCAAAACAGGGGTTTCTTCTTTAAAATAAAATAGAAGCAACCAAAGCTAACAAAATGTATAAGGTGGTTGTCCATGAAATAAAATAAGGTTCATTACATGCAGAAGTAAATGTTTACAAACATAAACAAATATTGATTTAAAGTGGCGATGTATTGCTATATGAAGCGTTATTGCTATTAATAATATCCTTCCCTGAAAACTTTAGTTGCTGAATGTATAAATCTTCCACTTTCATCTTCAAATGATGTCTATATTCATAATTCTTTCATTTTTAGTTGATATAAATCGCAGCAAATAATAACAGAGGTGAAAATATGTATAAAGGTCACATAAGGGAAATAATAACTTCAAATATTTTTCGCATATTAAAAACTTGTCATTCAGTTTGCAGTCTTTGACTAAATAGGCTTGAGTTGCAGCCATGGTGAGCATATATTTTCTTTCTATCATTTTCTTTTATGGCAGTAAGTCTAGTATTCATGGCAGCACTACGGGCTCTTGCTAAGGCCATTAGATTAGAATACAGGGCAGGTTAAGCTATTATTGTTTTAAATGTACATGGGCCCAAATATTATTCGGAAGTTAATAGACAAAAATCACAAACAATATCAATTTTAAAATGATTGTTATCACCCGTTCACCAGTTCCTTCAATTGTTGGACATCATCCCACAGCCACGCCAAGCCTTGAATCGTGCCTCCAACACTCTTCCCTCTTAGTTTCTCCTCTGCTGCTCACGTTGTGATGGTTTTTGCTTAACTTCCTTTCCCTATAATCTCTCTCTCTCTTTTCACACAATTCATCTATCCTTTTTGCTTTGACGATGGGGGGGTTGTATAACCTGTTCAAGGGCTCTCATTACGGCATAGGTAGGGATGATAAGGACAACAGTTGTGGGATTTGGCTTTAGACCTGCCAATTGCATTTGCCTAAAAGTTTCTAAAGCCTTTTCAATGAAACCATTTCGTGCATATATTCCGACACAAGCAAGAATGATGCTGAGAAAGGACGTGGAGTCTGTTTTTTCTTTTCTCCTCACACCATTCCTTGCCTTCATACATAGCTATAATTCTTTTCTCTCTGTGTGCCAACCCCCAACCCCTTTCTTCTCACATTACTCTGGATTTTCCTTCCCTTTTCTCCAAAATCACAAGTGTGAAGTCAAGATGGGTCATGGAGGGGGTTTAATGGTTGTTGCATCTTATTTTTATCACAAGCAGGAAGGATGCTAGAAATGGCTATGGATTTTGGGGTTATACCTACCAATTGCATTTTCTTGAGACCACATTTTTCTCTCTGTGTGCCCTCTCCATCTTCGGGTCTTCTTGTTTTTTTCACCCCCACAAACTCGAGCATTCACCATCACCCCCTTTCTCTCGCATTCACTTCTCCACGCATTCTTTTTTTTTGGGTCACTCTGCCCTCCAATCCAAACTTGAATGATCAGGTCAGAGAGTCGTAATGGTTTAAATTAACTAAATGCCTTTGTTTTGCACACGACCTGCCATATGGACGACTCAAAGAATTGGGATTCCATGCCCTGCAGCCATTCCCAGCATACCCGAGCCCATTCCCATTTAATTCAAGTTGTCTCCTATTGTGCGAAGGGTAGATAGCTCCATAAATAACACCTTTATCTCTACCGGGTCCTTCGTGAAAAATGTCACGACCTCCACAAATTATTTCTTCATTCTTTATTTATTTTGTTGTCCACGTGAAGGGGGTCCTTTTTGGCAGGATGTGACAGTTTGGATTGGTTATCCTCCATCTGTTCGACATCTTCAATTTTTTGGCTCCACTTTTTATGCCTTGATTCCAAAGGATAAAAAAAGTAAGCTGCATCAAAGAAGTTATAAACGCATTTTTCTTGGCTACTCTAAATCTTCAAAAGCCTATAGGTTGTGTGGTGAAGTTAAGTAATTCTTTATTTCACGAGATGTTGTAATTTGTGAATCTTCCAAAAACGATGCAAATATTGACTACCAGTTAAAAAGCCTTGACAAATTTGCCAAGTTTATTGCTTGGAAAGAACATCCATGTGAGATTCCTCAGTATGGAGGGGGCATAAGCCATTTAGAACCACCTTTGTTGGATCCATCTATAAAATCTCTATCTCACAATGTCCAAACTCAAGATGCTCCATCTCTAAATCTGCAAGAAGAAACCGCCTTTAATGATGATTTCCAATCTTTTGATGAACATGGGAGTTTAGAACAATTAGCCCCTAATGGAGCTTCTAGTCAAGAAAGGGAAGCACCTTTGGTCTGCCCAAAATCTTCCCACAAGTGGGCCAAACAAGTCCAGCAAACTTTAAACGATTTAAGACCCAATGAAATAGAAAAAACGAGCACAAGAAGTTCTTATAAAGCAAGGCAACAAGCTCAATCTACTATTGCAGGTAACTTGGAGTCTATTGATGAACTAAATATCACAATGGACTCAAAAACCAACTTGTTATAAAGAAGCTAAGGATATTGTAGTGTGGAGGGAAGCTATGCAAAAATGAGTATGATACTCTTCTAAAAAATGGCACATGGGAGTTGGTTGATCCACCACTTGGTTTTAAACCTATTGGTTGCAAGTGGGTTTTTAGAAACAAATATAAAGCAGATGGTTCGCTTGACAAACATAAAGCCTGACTTGTTGCAAAAAGTTATGCTCAAAAAGAGGGCATAGATAATGATGAAACTTTTGCACCTAAAATGAAATAGACAACCATTCATGCTTTGTGGGCTCTTTTGGCATGGAATAGGTGAAAAGTCCATCAAATGGATATCAAGTCTGCATTCTTGAATGGTGATTTCAAAGAAACAGTATATACAACTCAACCAGAAGGATATGCATTCAATGGTAAAGAACACCAAGTATGCAAGCTCATAAAATCCTTAAATTGTTTAAAGCAAGCCATCAAGCCTGGTATGAAAAACTCATCAAGCATCTCTTGAAGTTGAATTTCAAGCATTTTGAATTTAATGATGCAACTCTTTTTGCTAAAAAGGTTGATAGCATTGTTGTCTATCTTGTTGTTTATGTGGACGATTTATTTCTCACTAGTAATAATGAGGATTATAATCAAAATGTGAAGGATCAATTGAAGCAATGGTTTGGAATGATTGATTTGGGCCATCTTCATTACTATTTGGGTATTAAGGTGATTCAAAAACCCAAGTATATCTTCATCACCCAGCAAAAATATATTGGTGAACTTCTCAATAAGTTTGACATGGCTGACTGCAAACCACTTAGTACTCCAATGGAGCAAAAATTGAAACTCACATCAACTGAATCTATAGCATTGATTGATGCAACTACATACAAGCAACTTTTTGGTAGTTTGACTTACGCAACAACTACCTGTCAAAATATTTCTTTTGTTGTTGGGATTCTCTGTAGATTCATGCAACAACCTAGAGAAAATCATTGCTTAGCAGCCAAACGTGCTATTCGGTATTTGAGAGGCACTCAAAACTATGAGCTCAAATACTCCAAGGCCACACACTTCTCTTTGCTTGGATATTCAGATTTGGATTATGCAGGTGATTTGGAAGATAGCAAATCTACATCTGGTTTCTTAATGCATCTTAGGTCTACAGTCATTTCTTGGAAATCTAAAAAGCAACCAGTCCCAGCTCTATCCTCTGCAGAAGCCAAATATATGACAGCCTCTGAGGCAACTAAGAAAATCTTATGGCTTTGAAAAAATTTTGCAGATTTATAAGAACAATAAGTTTCATCCACACCACTCTTTGTTGACAATCAATCTGCAATCAAAATGGCAAAAAATCTAGTCTTTCATGATCAAACCAAACACATCAACATCAAGTTTCATTTAATTCAACATCGTCCCACTGCAGATCAGCCCACAGATATTCTTACCAAAGCACATGGATGAGAAAAGTTTGAGAAATTCCAAGGAATGCTTGGTTTAACCCCTTCAGATTAAAAGGGGGATGGATGTTACCGTGTTAATCATCGGGTGTTTGTTTTGATCTGTTATGACACTATTTTGTTCTATTACGCCAGTTTTAGGTTTTCTGTTTAGGCAGTTTGTTCAGGCGGTTTAATTATTTTCTCTGCCTTTTAATGTATTCTTTTTTTCAGATTTAATACAGTTTTTTGCCTTTTTTCTGTGCCATTCAAATCCTGGTCTGGCACGGGGTATATGCCCTAATGGAACACTGTAAATGACAAATCTATTTAGATGTCTGTGTTGCAGGATCTCTGTCTATCATAATAAACATAAAAAACAATTCTTCTGTTACAGTAAAATCTTGTAAGGAAAATCTAAATAACATATATTTCTTCACTTGAAAAGAAGCCAGCATTAACAGAGAGGGCTGGCAGATAGATTTTGCTATAAAAAGTCTCTGAAGTATGTCAATGAAGTAATGGATCTGGTACTAAATAGTTAGTACTGTATGCAGTTAATCCTTAAAATATTTAAAGGATGTATCAACTATACCCACAAAATATATAAATAAAGTATTTAAAGGATGTATCTGTTTTACCCACAAAAATAAATAAAGCTCAATTCGAATTTTCGGCAAAAAAGAAGGTGGTCATATGCAGCATTGTTAGGAGACCGAATCATATCAGAGATTCAGAGGAACTAAATACTAATTTATGATTCATTCGAGAGATCCATGTTCCATACAAACCAGTTGCAGGCAAGATATCTAATAACAAAACACAGTACACCTAATACAAATAAAGGCTGCTGCCAAAAATGTGAACATTAAGGACGCTTATGGGAAGAATTAGCCTCAGAAAAATTACTCCGATCGGTAGGTGCAGCGTGCCGGTTATCCTCTCTCACAAAATCTGAGACATTACGCCTGTGCCGAGCTTGCTTTGGATGAAGCTCAAATCTTTCGCTCGATTCGCAGGATAAACTCCTATACAACCGATGGTCCCGGGGTCGAACCACAGCTTTAAAAATGAGCGGTAGCAGACCTTCCATTGCGGTTACAAAACGCAAAAAAGAACTAAATTTCTGTAAATTATAGTGCAACCAAATCTAGAACTAGCGGGATCCACGCTTTTTAAAACCAATAAACTGCTGTAATCCACAAGTTTGAATTTTGAAAGCTAGCCATTCAAGTTGTATGTCACGGAGCAATACCTAACTCTCCACAGAAGTTTACAGCGACGATGCACACCCCTTCAGAAATCTTGCATGGAACCCATGGACATTTGGCCCAAGTACGAATTCTATGAGACATGGGTAAGGTGTTTTTAAAATGACTTATGTTTTACCTCTCTCTTTCTTTAAAACAAATGAATAAAGTTAAGAGAAATTTAGTTATTTGTGGCAGGATTGTATTGGACCAAAATTTGGTATCACGGACTTCCTGCTTCTTTTCTTTATTCTCTGTTCCAACTTTTTTTTTATATGATTATATAATTTTATTAGATGTGTTATGTACAATTGCATATTCATCTTCAATTTTACAATTTGTTTTCAATTTGTGATATTTGAAAAATAATGGAACTGTAGGCATTGTGGGAAGCTTGTCTTGAGAAAATTATATATATATAGGGTTGTTTTTACTATTTGTACATGGAAATGATATGAATATAAATTAGAGGGAAAAAGTAAGTGTATAAATTGGAAATATCAATGTGTGAAAGTCAGGGATGTGATTGTACATGATCATATCTCGGAGACAAAGCTATAAGCATTATAACATCTAAAGTGATCAAATTATGGAGACTACAATTTAAAATTGATATTTTTAAGTTTAAAAAAGGTTGAATCTAAAACTAGACATCACAACAAAAAATATGTGCTCAAAAAGTAAGGTAATTTTCTAATAAGATAAAAAATTATGTAATCAACTCATTCAAAGAATATTCAAATATGTTTTCACATTGTTCTCATGTTATTCCACTACGAATGTTACTACAACACAAAATTTTGGCATCAAATTCATACGGGTGCATCCTTTTTCATCTTAATTTTATTATTCTAGTGTGTGATGAGGAAAAATTTATTTTTTAAGGCCTTGCTACTAAACTAAAGAAACTTTTGATAAAATTATCTTGTCATGATAGGATCCCATGTTAATTATGTAGCACACTCAAGCTGAAAACACTCAAATGACTCTCACCAATAACAATGTTATATCTTCTTATCACTTTAGTATTGAGTAACACTCAACATTTGAAAGGTAGTCTTAATTGACACTCATATTAGCAAAGTGGTTGAGGTGTCAACCAATTCCTATAATAAACACATGAATATTGAGTTTGATAAACGAACATTGAAATAGAATTTTAGAGCAACTTTACTTGTATATTTTATGTATAAGATTCTATAATAAGCAAGTGGATTTTATGTCATTAATTTTAGAAAATATAGTACATACCTACAATGTACCAATAAAAATATGCAAGCATGTAATAAGATATGAAAAAGGAACTTTAAATCATTTCAAATCCTTCAACTTGTGGATTGTGTGATTTAATCTTCGTTTAGAGAAGATATACAAGAAATAAATAAATTATTGTAATGATATTTTATAGATTCCAAATGTGACTCGCCACTACCATGTATAAATCACTTGTGAGCATGCACATATGTGTTTGCAAATTTTATTGAATTGACGATGGATCACTCCCAATCACATGGCAAAAGCAAGTGGAGTGACAATGAATCTAAAGGACTATCTTATTTGTGTGAAATAAGATCCCTATATGTGGCAATGACATTAATTGTTGCCATTACCTCTCCTATAGGGTTCTTCTTTTCATAAGGGAAAATTTCCCTATGAATTGTATTATTGTTAACTTGAGTGTGGCACTGACATTAAGTAAGGTAACTTTAGTTTACATAATGTAAAGCTCTCAATGAGCATTGTTAAGGGTAATATTTACACAAATAGCCTCTAGCTTAATAAGAGTTTCCAAATATTCTAATTTGATGACTACTCTAGATATCCATTCTCTTGCTTATGTATCTCTAAAGTTGATTCTAATTCAATGGTGTCAATAACTAAAAGGGGGGTAAAAACATGATACTAGGACCCAAACTTGGGACATGAAAAAATTGGGAGGGAGTGACACATATTTCTTCAAATAGTTTTGTTCCAAGATATTTCTTCGAATGAAGGTCCTTCAATCGAAGGTCATTACGCAAAAGCCTTCAATCAAAGATGGACCTTTGATCGAAGGTTCTCATTAATTTAAAAATATATTAAATAATACATTTGATTGAAGATGACCTTCCCTCGAAGGTATTATTTAGAAAAAAAAGGTTTTATGAACCAATAACTCCATTTTGTCAGTTCATTTTGGTAAATGAAGTTTAGCAGAGCAACTAGAAGGTTTGTTAGCGGAGGGCAGTTGTCATTGTTGCAAAATGGTTTGGGTGAAGGAGTGTTTGAGCGAAGGGGTTCAAGCTAAGGTAAGTTGCAGCACCTACCTCCATTTTCGCATTTATAATGCACCTTAAAACCTTGGCATATTAAGAATTTATAGATTGTTGTTTATATGACTGTGACAGTCATTTCTACCCTTGATAACAACCCTGCAAACTATAAAGACCTTGAACACCTTATAACTAGTTAGGGTTTCATGATAAAAAGAGAGATTCATCATGTTTCCACATAGAACAATAGGTTTTTTCTTGTCATTATTGTCATTTAAAACCCTTAGCCATTGTTTTAACTCATAGTTCTACTCTCAAATCTAAAAATTTCAAAGAAAATTTATTTCAATATAGTCACAATTTGTTAGTTTTGATTAAAAAAAATAGTTTAGAGGGTAACTAAATCTAGTAGAAAAACTTTTGGACCAATGTTTACCCCATGCTAGTGGATTATCTCATTGAGATCATCTTTTTGAGTTGATAATTTGATAGATAACTCCATAATTTATACAAGTTGCTTATTGTGTGTGTATAAATATATACACATATATACATGTTTACAAATAAATTGTAACAATAATAAAATTCATTTATTGAATAAGGTGCTCATTGATCTCTCATTGAACTCTAAACATGAACATATCGTGATTGTGGCAATGTACACTTGTATACAAGTTAATATATACTGCTTTAAATGGGTTTTTTAAGAAGGAAGCATAGTTCATTCCATTCTAAATCTATTGATGATGTCAAAATTGGGCATGGGAATAGAATATATCCTACCTAATAGAATTTCCACAATGTCTTCTTAACATATGATGTTGAAATCAATTGTAATAAAGACCCAAGACTGGTTTGTACAATGATATGATCTTTGGTATTAAACATAAAGTATTATATTATGATTCTAGATATGTTATCTATGCATGTCAAATTTGTCTAGGTTGGGAATTCTCCCATTTATTTGATTCTCTTAAATTATGTGTTTTTATATATTTGAGTAATATAGTTGATTCTTGCATTTTTTCTTTATTTATGAATTTACCAATAGATGGTGTTTGTTACTTGAAGAACTTTTATCATTAATTATATTAGGTGGTTGTCGGTCATAAACTATCTGAGGGGTATCTTGGAAAGGATAACACACCTAATTTTTTAGAAATACTTGGAACCTATTTTTTTCCTTTTATGAAAACAAGTACAGTGGATGATAATAATATTAAGATGCAAGAAGGATGTTGGTTGAGAATCTAGGTATGCTCGAAGTAATAGTGTAAAGAGAATGTAAATCCAACTTGCATGTGCATGAACTTATGCCATCTCCAAATTAGAGATTGTGTGTGTTTCAAACTATGAGTGTCATTATATTTTGGATATTGCATGTGTCTAAAATTGTGTGTCATATTATATTTTGGGCATTATGCACATGTCTATGTTGTACCAAAATTAAGAGTGTCATGAAAATGAGTTGGAAATGTTCCTATCTATAATATCTTAGCCATATGGTCATGGATTAATGTTAGTTGTGTTATGGAATCTTTCCACATGGTTAATTTCATCAAGTAGAAGTACACTAGTTGCCTTCATTTTTCCCACATGACTCTCTTGTATAACGCATATGTGAAGTGTAAGGTATTGCCTGATATTGGTGATGCATGGGAGAGTTGTGTAAGTTATATGGTTAGAAAAAAAAGTGGCATCATGATATTCTCTCCCACTTTTAGTAGCTTTGACATAATGCAACACATGGTAAAATTGTAAGTGGTATAGGTGGTTTATTATACAATCTCAATTAATGATACATATATTATTATATATTTAATTTGGTTTACCATGTACCTTATGGTGATTAGATGAATTAACGTGCTTCTATGATTCTAGGTAATACATTATTGATATGTTTGGGTTCTATAGACATAGACATGGCAACATTCTTGATTAACACTTAATAATGATGGTTACATCCTTATGTAATAAGGAGCACTTGCATCTTATTAAATTATTATTATATTAATAAAATTGTATACCTTTATAATTTCACACTATGTTTGGGTCCCTTAATTAATTTCACTTAATCAAGCTCCTCATTTTCCAAATTATGCATTCCAAAACCTTATTTTACCCGTTTCCTAAAAGGGGAACCTATATTTAATTAATGCAAATAATATTTTAATCACCTTGAAATGAATGTGTCTTGGACTTTTGGGCCAAGACCCATTCCCCCAAGGGCGAATGGGTCTTCCTTAGGTCCTATGTCCCAAATTTTAATATGTTTTTGGTGGCATTTTAATTATTCAAATTTCATATGTAAATGTCAACTTTTGGAATCTAATTTATGAGAAATTAGATAAACACCTATAAATACATAGTTTTTTTATCAATTCAAATCTAAGCAACATTATCAAGACTTCATATAAGCAAATATTATTTCCAAGAGCATTCAAGAGCAAGTTTTTCATTCAATTGTTGCAGCATTCAAGATCTTATCATCATGTTCAAGCTTATATGTGTGTTCATGTCATCTTGTCAAGGCTAATATGCATTGTTGATCCTAAGCATCCAAGCATTCATGTATCCAACAAATCAAGCAAAGAAAGATTTGATTCCTTAGAGAGATGTGTTTGACTTTAGTCCTCTAAGGGAATCCATTAAAGGTTTGGTGAGTTGTAACAAGCAAGTGTTCATTCATCATTCCTTCCATTTATCAATTATCATTATTTTTTATCAAGGTTTAATTACCAAGCATGGGGTTTGACTAAGGAAAACCCCCATTCACAACAAACAATTTTTCCTCTTTGTATGTGCAGATTTATAGGTGAAAGAAGGACCGAAAAGATCTCAAAGAACCATTTTGCATTATTGTCAAAGTTGTCATCATTGTTGTCAAGCCCCTAAAACTCAATTGTAGATCTTATTTTTGGCTTTCCAATAATGGGACATGTATAAAACAAAAGCTAAGATCCATTATCTGAGGACTACCAAAACTAATTTTGGACACCCTATCCAGGACCCATTTTCCCTAGGGCGAACCTGTCCTTCTGTAGTGCCAAAAAAGAATTTTTATGCCAGTTACATGTATCTAGACCCTTCTCAGATATGTCTGCAAACTATCAATTTGATTTATGTAGCTTTGGGATCTTGCATTTTATCATCTAGGTCATATAGTTTCACTAGTTTAGTTGCATCAAATCATTTCCACTTAATTCAAAATCCTATTGTCCTAAAGAAACCAAGGGGTTTAGGTCTTATTGGCTCACCTTAAGGTTGAAAGTTAATCTCTACACTTTGTAATCCCCTAGTTTCAATGAAATTTGGGAAAGAGGGACACCATTAGTTCCTAATTTCTTTGTATGAAGGACCTAGGACACCCCATTTTGTGTTAGAATTATGAAACAAGCACAAAACCACAACCCACAGGATCAAACAACAAACTAATACACCTTCCATGCAAGAGAAATGCAAACAAGAATTGCTATATTCATCAACAAGGAAAAGTTACAGAAGAAGCTTTCAAGAAGATATGAAAGTCGTGATATTTCCCGTGAATAATCTCCGAGTGTTATTTACAATAAGGGTTAAATGCTTATAAGAGAAAAGCCCTAAATGAGAAAGGGATCAGATCATGATAAGTGTCAACATCACATGAGATGTGACATAATGATCTAATATTAACTCAACTAATAAAGCATTCATAAGTTTAGCTAAAGTGTGAGAATAAATTAGATTAATAATCAATTAAAGATTAATTAATTATTAGCTGATGTATGATAACTCTAACACCCCCCCTTAAGATGAGCTTAGGGAGTAGCTAAAAACCCTAAAAAGAATGCAAGATGGGTCTTGACAAACAAGGCCAAATAAGGTATCCATGTACAAACAAAAGATCTCTATAATGTGGAGAAATAGAGAAAACCTCATGGGAAAAACTCTACTCCAAAAAGAGATGAAAGCCAAGTGAAGGACTGAAGAAGCCTCCAAACAAGGCAAGGTTGTCCCAAAAGATAGGAACAAAGAGAACACCACAGAAGCATGAAGAAGTTGCAAATATTGTCAAAGAATGATTGTTGAAATGCTGAAAGAAGAACCTCCGCTGAAACATATGATGATCAAGATCAAGAAGACAAGAATCTGTATGAGTGCCCCCAATGACACTACTCGAATCCAATGGAAAACCAAGGCAAACATCTGGAACTCGAAGATACAAATGGCACAAGTACCAATAGTCTGAAGAGTTGATCAAGAAAAAAATGGAAGGTTGCCCCCAGAAATAGGAATGCAAGAGTGTCCATATGGTAAGTGCTCCATCTCACCGAAATGCATGGGTAACCAGCCGCTGCATCCGCCTAGTACATAGGAACAAATACTATATACATAGCTCACTCCAATGCAAAACCAAGGAAGCATTAACACCAACAATAGAAACCCCCCCATAATGCTGACAAGGGAGAGGTATCTACAAGTACACTGAAACTAAATGCCTGAAAGTAGTGCATGAAGAGGAACCAAGAACATCTGAAGGTGCAAACATGAAAGTACAAGCAGATATAAAGGATGTGAAAACAAAATTGACATACACATGAGAAAGGTATGAAGGCAAACAAAGGAAAACATCAACCCTCATGCCACTTTATATCATAGTGTGAGTACAACAAGGCACAAAGTGGTGTGCAAGAATCCCAATACTACACATACAAAGTTGAGGCACTTTATTTCATTGTGTTTACATAAGATAAATACATGCAATGTGAGCCCATAATGTCCAAAAAAGGACAACGGCTGAAAATAAAATTCTTTTATAGAAAATGAGGAAAATGGTAGCACCATGACGAAGTACACAAAAAAACATGCACTTTCAAAAAAAACAACACCCAAAAATGTGTCCAGATGCAGAAGATATGGCTCGTTAACGTCTCCAAAATGAGAATTGAATAGCTACAAAACTGAGAAAACATAATTCTGTAAAAAAATCAAAGTCAAAACTAGAAAATACCTACACCACTGTGAAGAGCGCAAAATTTCACCCCATTTCAAAAAACAATGCACATGAAAAGACCACCGTATGGCCGAGATATGGGCTCTAGAAGTTGAGGTGCAAAACGAAAAAGCCCAACAGAGAGGGGCTGAGCAAGGGTAAAAAAAAAATTCACCAAATTTGTTAAAAACACCTCCAGAAATAGAGGCCCGCCAAATATTGTGATACTAGAAAAAATTCTCCAACTACAGTGCTTTTATTTTGCAAAAAAAATGCAAAATTTGACTTCTTTTTTTAAAGCTAAAAAATGCCAAAAAACTATTACATTTTTTTAAATAAAAAAACATATAAAAATATATTTTTGCTTTTTATTTTTAAAGTAAAAAACATATATAAAAAAATTTACATGTATTTTTTTTATTTAAGAAAAAAAATATAAAAAAACTTTTTGTAATAAAAAAAAATTAAAAAAAGTATGGGAGAACCCCATAGGACAGAGGTACACCTGCACAGGGCCTGTGCAAGTTTCTACCCCTGTGTAGGTACGTGCTATTTCTTTTGACTTTTAAAACCAAAACAAAATTGTGCGAAAGCTTTTAAAAAAAAAATTAAAGCTTTTTTAAAAAACACAATTTTTTTTTACATTTGAAAAATTGTTTGAATTTTTTTTTTTTTTGAAAAAAAATAATGATTTTTTTAATGAAAATTTACCTCGTAATGCGTGTAGGTCGTACGGCCTCTGTCAGGTAAAAAAATGTCTCGGGGTGACTTGCTCCAAAATTGACAAATTATATATGGAAATAGGGGTTTTTGGGCCTTCTAAGCACAATGGTGATGTCCATTTTGGCTCAAAACGCTCTAAAAAATTAGGCACCCCCTGGATCTGGCAAAACAACCCTTTCTTCAAACCCTCACAGATCTGACAAACAGAAGCCGAATTAGGCAAAACAAAAGCCAAATTTGACTTTCTCGATAGCTCTGGATCCAACGGTGAGGTCCTTTTCACACAAAAATGCTTCAAAAAATGCCCACCTCCAAAATTTGCAAAGAAATCAAAGGAGATTTAGATGACTTTCTTGATAGCTCTGGATCCAACGGCGAGGTCTTTTTCACACAAAAATGCTTCAAAAAACGCCCACTTCCAAAATTTGCGAAGAAAGCAAGGGGGATTTAGATTTGAAGCCTGCAACCCTTGTTGAAGAAGAAAACCTCATAAATCGAGAAGGGGTTCGTTGAATACACACTCTAAATACCATGTTAGAATTATGAAACAAGTACAAAACTACGAGCCACATTATCAAACAACAAACTAATACACCTTCCACGCAAGAGATCTGCAAACAAGAATTGTTATAGTCATCAAGAAGGAAAAGTTATAGAAGAAGCTTTCAAGAAGATATGAAAGCCATGATATTTCCCATGAATAATATCCAAGTGTTATTTACAATAAGGGTTGAATGCTTATAAGAGAAAAGCCCTAAATGAGAAAGGGATCAGATCATGACAAGTGTCAACATCACATGAGATGTGACATAATGATCTAATATTAACTCAACTAATAAAGCATTCATAAATTTAGCTAAAGCGTGTGAGAATAAATTAGACTAATAATCAATTAAAGATTAATTAATTATTAGCTAATGTATGATAACTCTAACATTTTGGACCCCCTTTTTCCCTATGTTTCAATCATGCATAACAATACTTGTATTATATGTTTATATATGCATGTCCATGAACACATGATTACTTGTGATATATTTGTGATGGAGAAGAAAGATGTGTTAATAATTGATTTGAATGATGAAACAAGTGATATTACTTAAGGCACATAATCTTATGTGTACAAGAAATTAAAGGAAAACTATATTCTATGAATTTATTTATCTTGAGTTTGGAGTCTTACTAAATGCCTTATTATGTCTTACACAATGTGTTAGGTAAGATTGAGTTGAAATATCCATTTCATGAAATTGGTCACTATTTAGGCATAATCTTAACTCAATATTGGTACATTTTCCTTAAGATCAAACAAAATATTAGTTACCTCAATGAGTGTTATGAAGACGCTTATCAAAAAATAGAAAAATTCTTGAAATTTTGAATTGATCACAAGTTAAATTGGGTTGTGACATTTTCTATTAGAACCTAGGTTGGTCTCCAACCTAGGACCTACTACACTAACTAGGCATTAATTTGAATATCTTTAGCTTAACATTATTCAATGTTGGTACGAAATGGGGATATCACAAAAACCAAAGGGGAACTCTAAAAAATGTTCAATCAAGAACTAGGGAACACCATGCATGCATGCCTATTCTTTGACAAAAAAATGAGGTTATTGTATGGTTATCTAACATTCAAAATTTGGCATCAATATTAAACCATCTTAGTGTCACGTGGCAAGAAAAGTACTCAATAAGAAAAAGTAGAGAAAACTTCCAAGGTTGGTAGCAAGAAACTATTCTAGTTGTTCATGTGAATTTCTATTTGAATGTGGTTAAAATATACCTATCATGGGAAGATAGTTTAATGTCAAAAATTGTACTCCCTTGTAGGTGATAGTACAATTTCACGCTTATTTTGGACCTAATTTAGTGACCATTTCATTTATGCATTTTCAACACCTCCTAACTAGGCCCTAATCTCCTAAATTATGCATTTTGAGGTTTATTTTACCATTTTCCAAGAAATTTCAAGCAGTGAACAAATGCATCCAGTTAATGTCTTTCCCTTGATACTTTATATCCTAGAAAATAGGGCCAAGACCCATATGGACCCCCCCCAGTTTTTCGAGACCCAAATTTTAATATGTCAGTGTCAACATTTTAGCATTCAAAAGTCAATTTGTAAATGTTAACTATCAAGATCTAATCTTGGGGAAATTAGAGAAATGTTGATAAATACCTAGTCTTTTCACCATTTAAGACTAGAGACAAGAAAGAGAATAAGAACTTGAATCTTGGAGTAGTAAGATATCATTGTATTCCGTCATACACACTTGAATTTGCAAGTCTTCAAGCTTATTTGTGGATTTGATCAAGCCATATTCCATGATTGAAGGTGGTTAGGGAGATGCATTTTTCCATTTCCTTCAACCTAATGACCTTTTCCCTAAGTGTTCTCATCTTCAAGCTTCATCTTACTTGTAGCCTAAAGCAAGGTATCATTACATTTCAAATTTCCAAAGGGTGTTTGACTTCCTCTTAGGTAGATCTTGTCATTTTCATATAGGAATCCTTCTCTAACACACTTGAGTAGGGGTTTTATGTATTTTTAGCTCATAAAAACCTTAGACACACTTAAGGTTAGGTCACACACACTATTTCCTATCACATCTTTGACTATTTGTTGAGGTATAAATATCAAAACAAGGGTTTGATTGAGGTAAACTCCTATACAACCACCCTACCATCTCTTTTGTAGATTTATTGCAAGTTTGGATCTAAAGATGAAACTTTACAAGGTAGGTATCAGAGAGCACACATAGGGCTACAAGATCAAGTTTTGAGTTTTAGAAGAGGCCTACAAGGACTCATACGCCTCTAGGAAAATCAATCCTCCTATGCATACCAAATCCATTTTTTTATGATAGGTACACATCATTCTACCCTTCCCAAATCTACCTACAAACTGTTGTTTCAATTTGTGCATTGTCAGAATCTTTCCATTTTCATATTAGGACACATATTTTGATTAGACTAATTAAGAAAAATCATTTCTAGTCGATTTCCAAGGCTCAAAATGATTAGATCCAAGTCTGATTGACTCACCTTCATGGTTGAAAGTCAATATTTACACCTTATGGATTTGCACTCTAATGTATCCTTGAAAAAGGCCCAATTGAATCCTAGGTTTCACTCATTAAACTTAAGGATCACCTTTTTCATATGTTACATTTTGGTGAACCCGACAATTTTGACATCATAGACCTTCTGAAATTTGAAGTGATTCAACCCTAGATCTAGGTTTTGCACGATATTGATTTTCATTTCTCATTTATGGTTTTATTTTTCCATCATAAAAAGTCACAAAAATTCAAAAAATTACTTACATATTGCATCATAGGTTGCATTAGGGTTTATTTCAGACATTTAGATCAATTCTACATTCAAAATTGCATTGATAATTGTCACTTTTTGTTCAAATATTGTCACCAATTTGCACTTGAGTTAAATTGGGAAAATCTTGGAGAAATAGTCACTGTCAAACTAGTTTGTAGATAGAAACATCTTTAAACAACAACATAAACATTCACTTTTTTAGTTTTTAGAAGCCCTTTTCAGGACTTAGATGCCCTTGGGTGCCTCTTTCCTACTAACGGTGACTCAAAAAAACTTTGCATACATCTTTGTCTTTGTACTTTCACTCTATTTTTTTGCAAATGTCTGATTTGAAATTCTAAAACAATGTTATTGCATGTTAAAGAAAGATGTCATTTTGCTTGATTTGTTACAAATTTTAAAAAATTGTTGCATTTCAGTATTGGAAATTATCAAATTAGTAAGACAATTGTTTACATTTTTTGAAGCATTGCATAAATTGGATAAATTAGTTTTCATTTTTGCAAAAATTCAAAACCCTAGGTTGTTACAACAAATTATAAAATCTAGAAACTCACAAAATAGCAACAAAATCAATTCCAAACCTAGGTTTACAAACTGTCACAAAGTTAGTTTTTGTCACTAGTGCCTCTAAAACTAAAATTTCAGAAAGAGCCCTACCATGACCCAAATGCCCTAGGGTGTCCTAGTCCTCCAAAAGCTACCTTAGAACTCAAGAACATATTGTTATTTATTGTCAGTTTTCAAGTCTAGAACCTGATTTTCAGATTTGTAATAGGTCTATAAATATGTTTTTAACCCCAGTTAACTTCAATGTGCATTGGAATTTTATGTTTAGTCTTGGAGAAAGCATAGTCATTTGACCATGTCATATCTCTTTCTACAAGTACACTATATACCTATCAAGCCCTTTAGCTATGATGACTTTGATATGTTAGATGAAGCCCTCGAGGATTTCATCTCACCTAAATCATCCACTAAGGCTTGCAACATTACCACACAAAAAAAAAACAATAAATGCAATCACACCTCAACTTATCATTTACCCACCTAAGCAACAACCTCAGGTCCAAACCAAACCTATACTTATCATAGGACCACCTCAAAACAAACCAAAACCTCAAGGTCATATCTTAAACTTTGTAGAACAACTCACTAGTAACCATGTGTCGTAGCAACCAAGTTACCACACAGTTGCTCATACATATAACAAAAGGAATAAAAAACAACCAAGACAAATGCAAATAATTCCCTCATTGATACCGCTTCCACAACCTATTTTACCTAGTGCCCCTCATTTACCTTGACATAGTGGAAAGGAGTATGATCTTGTTGAAAAAATTTGTAACACTCCTAATAATATTTCCTTATGGGATCTAATTCAAACATCACCTACTTACCATGGTATGCTTCAAAATGCTTTACAAAAAGTTGTGGTCCCTACTAGTGCACAACTAAATGATTTAGAAACCTTAATTGAAGGCATGAATTTGATTAATGTGGATATTGTCTTCCATCAAAGTGATTACCTCCTTTAGAAATGCAAACATAAAATGATGCTTTGATGGTACCAGTTGTTATTAACAAGGTTGGGATTAGGTGTACCCTTATTGACAATAGTTTAGGGCTTAATGTTTGCAATATAAATCTTTTGGATAAAATTGGGGTAAATAAGACTAAGATTCAACCAAAATCTTTGTCTATCTATGGTTTTGACAATGTGGGAAAAAAACCACTTGGTGTAATAACATTACCTATCAAAGTTGGTAAGGTTACATTACAAACTCCTATCCATGTCATGCCTCATGATCTTTAAAATAATCTTCTCTTGGGAAAACCATGGATTCATGAAATGAATGGAGTGCCTTCAATGTTGCATCGTATAATTATATACACTTTCAACAAGGTTTATACAATAAAATCTGGTCCAAAATCTAAAAATTGCTTACAAAATGAGAAAGGAATAAAATTCCTTTAAGAACCTTAATACTAGCTTCAAAAGTAGAACCCTTACAAAGTGAAGATAAAGATGAGTGTCTTTCATTGGTGACAAAAAATTTGGATGATGATTGGGGCTCATTATATTTTACACCTACATTCATGGGAGAATACAAGATCACACAATAAAAATCCAAAAAAAACAAAGAAGCCGCACTGGTATCAACACAATCTATCACTAAATCACCAAAAGCATTTGAATCTACTTATAATGGAAAAGGATGTGGCATAAAAGAACAAGGCGTTTGTGTTCCCATAGAGCTCAACACACAAGAAACAACAAGAGATCTTGGTTATTGTCCTTCAAAAATAATGAAAGCATCAAAAAGACCTTCACTAAATTTCAATGTCATCGGGTGATCCCACAATATTGATTTACAATTTTTGGCCAAACTGGACATTGAATTGATTTTTTCTAACTAAATCTTCACTTTCGAACACCTATAGTGGCTAAACTGTGAAGAATTTGAAGATGATGCAAACTAGTGATTTGTGACTTTTTTTCAGTAGATTCTAAATATTTTTTTTTCAAAGTTTTTGGAATCATATTGCACTTCTTTTTCCATCTCCTTCGAAAACTAGTTTTTTCAGTAAACACCATTTTTAAGCAATGACACTCACCATATAACACAATTTTTTTTCCATGAAGGATAATTTTTATTTTTATTTTAATTTAGATTAGTAACTACAATATCTAGTGCTTCCAATTGGTTTCATTGTGTTTTATTGAATTTTTTTCCTTAATCAAGTTTTGAAGTCAAGCCAATTACAATTCAGACATAGGTAGACTGTATAACACATAACTTTTTTTGTATGTATCAAAATTCAATTTTATTTTTTTGGATCAAGGACTTCAATATCTAGTGCACTCATATTTTTCAATATTTTTTTGATAATCTTCTATTTTTCCACATGTGTAGAACAAAGAGCTTGATTTTCGGTGAAAAACCTACATTCACAAGAAATCAAAAATAAATATAATAATCAAATTAAATTTAATTAAAATTATACTTTTTTGGAAGCTTATAATAAGGACTACATACAAAAAAAAAAATTAAATGAATTCATTTGATCCCCCAAAAGGTAAATCAAAAGTGGTTTTTTATCAACATTTTGATAGGTGTAAAGGAGACTCTGTTATAGGTATGGTTTAAAACTAGCGGAGTTCTATCCAAGGGGGCTTGGTATAAGGTGTTTTGATCAAACCATCTTCAATTGGAATCCTTTAAATGAAACTTTTCAAGGTTTAAATCATTATATTTTCTAAAAATATGTGATTTCAACAAAAATTAGGATCTTCTAGAAAGTGTAGACCACTATTGTGGCAGCACCCCATCACACAAGATTCCCCTAAGAAAACCCTAAACTTGGTGTATCTTTAAATGATAGATACCACAAATAATGATATGTCAATGGATACCTTTCAAAATGATGAATCCCTAGTAGAATTTTTGGGTATGTATGATACACTGCCTAGTCATCATCATAACCGTAGGTTTACATATTTTTTAAATGCTAAGGGATACTTTGGGGAAGAAACATAATCATGTGATAATGAATAAGATGAATCTCAAACAACTCTTGATGTTCCAAATCACAATGTGTTACTTGTAGGAGACACCATAAACATACCAATGGATCCGTCCAATGAAGATAAAGTGATTCAAATAGGAAAATTTCTTGATGATGATGAACAAGAAGATCACACAACATTGCTACATGACTTTCCTGAGATCTTTGTTTGGACTTATTCGAATATGTCAGGTATTGACCCTAAAATAGTCAAAAAATATGCAAGATGAATCCTAAGATAGATTTATTTGTTAAGTTTGAGATTGAAAAGCTCCTACAAGCTATTTTCATCCACCCTATTGATTATTCACCTTGGATATCTAACATTGTTGCAGTAGCAAAACCTGATAATCACATTAGGATGTGTACGGATTTTCACTGATCTTAATAAAGCATCTTTAAAGATAATTTTCCCCTTCCTAATATTGACATGATAGTGGATTCAATTGTGGTACATGCCCTATTATCATTTATGGATGATTTTTTAGGATATAATCAAATCTTCATTAACCCTCAAGATCAATATAAAACAACTTTCACTATATCTTGGGTAACCTTTTGTTGGGTTGTTATGCCTTTTGGATTGAAAAATGTCAAAGAAACACATCAAAGAGCTATGACACTAATATTCCATGACTTCATACATAACATTTTGGAAGATCATGTCAATGATATTTTGACTAAGTCTATAACGCATCAAGATCATGTCAAAATCCTCTGACAAATCTTTGAAAGAATTTGTAAGAACATGAGGTTGAACCTAGAGAAACGTGTCTTTGATAGTGGAAAATTGTTGGGATTTATAGTGTCACATAGAGGAATTGAGGTGGAAATAAAGAAGATTGATGTTATAATAAACATGTCGCCTCCTAAGAACATTTCACAATTACGTATCTTATAAAGAAAGATTCAAGCTATTCATCGTTTTGTCGCATCATTGGCAGATCAAACCCTTCCCTTTACCCAACTCCTTAAGAAAGAATTATAATTTAGATGGAATGAGGATTGTCAAAAAGCCTTCAAAATTTTGAAACAATACTTAGCTAATCCTCCCATCTTACAACTGACCATACAAGGAAAAAAAATTATCCTTTACACATCAACTTCAACCCATGCTCTTGCTATGTTATTAGAACAACAATATGAGAATAGCAAGGACCATCCTATTTATTACAAGTCAAACATTGATTAATTATGAAACTCATCATACAACTATAGAAAAATAATGTTTGGCTCTTGTGTTCACACTAAAAAATTGAGACATTACTTTTTAAATGTAGAAGTGCATGTCATCATAAAATTTGATCCTTTAAAGCACCTTTTCACTAAAATGGATTTATCAGGATGCATAGCTAAGTGGGTTATGTTGTTAATTGAGTTTGAACTTAAGTTTGTTCCTCAAAAAGCAATCAAATTCCAAGCATTGATTGACCATTTAGCTGAGGCTCCTTCACCATTAGCAATACCAAATCACGACTCATTTCCTAATGAAAATGTGTTGAAGATAGATGATAGTGAAACATGGGAGTTGTATTTTGATGGTTATAAGTGTTAAACTGGCTCCAGAGTAGGGTTTATACTAATACCACCTTCAGGAAAGCCAATTCCTTTTTCCTACCATCTAAATTTCTTGTGTACAAAGAACACTACAGAGTATGGGGCCCTCATCGTTGGATTACATGCAACCTTATCTTTAGGTGTTCAACACATTTGTATATTTAATGATTCTCAATTGATTATTAAACAACTTAATGGGTCATATCAATCAAAACATGATAATTTATCTCAATATAAAGACCTCACACTAACATTCTTGGAGTATTTTACATCATACACTATTGACAATGTTTCATAAAAGTATAATCAACATGTAGATGCAATGGCAAGCGCAACTTCCCTTGTTTCTCTTGAAGATTCTTTCGTGAATTTTACATTTGTTGTTCACACTCTCACAACACCATCAATAGGGGAAAAGATGAAGGTTATTTTTATTTCTAATATTGAAACCTCTAATGAATGGTACATGTTGATCTTTAAATACCTAAAAGAAGGAACCTTTCCTGAACCAACCACTAAGAACACTAGAGCTTGTATTCAGAAACTTGCAACTCAATATAATCCTATCAGATGTGTTGTATAGGAAATTATTCAATGCCATTCTCCTTATGTTTCTTAAACAATATGAGATCCCTATAGCTCTTGAGGAAGCTCATACGAGTGCTTGCGAGGGGCATTTCCAAGGTAGATTGTTAGTTCAAAAATTAATCTATATAGAATATTATTGGTGAAATATGGAAAAATATTGTCTTGACCATGTTTAGAAATGTCCTAAATGTCAAGAACATAACAATTTGATTCATGCTCTTACTTCCAAAATTCGTGCTCAAGTGGCTATCTGGACATTTTCGATATGGGATTTGGACCTTATTGGAAAAACTTCTCCTCCTTCCTCTCCAAGACATACATTTATAATTATTGCACTAAAAATTACTTCATGAAATGGGTAGGAGCAATCCCTCTTCATTCCACGAATATTGAGGAAATCTATCATTTTATCCTAGAAAACATCATTGCACAATTTGGCCTTCCCTTAGCCTTAGTTTTGGATAATGGGACACCATTTAAGAATAAGGAGGTGAAGAAGTTTTTGGAAATTTTTCATATTCAACATTTTTCTACACCTTATTACCCACATTCCAATGGTCAAGAAAAAGCAACGAATAAAACAATTGAACAAATCTTACATAAAATAGTTAGCAAACATAACAAGGATCGACACACTCAAATCTCTTATGCTTTATGGGCTTACCACATAAGAATTCATACATCCACAAGAAATAAACCATACAACCTTGTTTATGGTGCAAACGCAGTAATTCCCTTAGAGCTAGAAATTCCCTCTTTAATAATCTCTCTTAGTGGCCTTATTGATAATAACACTTATAGGGAAGATTGATTGCAACAACTTGAAATGCTCGTTGAACAACACATAAACACTCTTGATCTCCAAGCTTATTCCAAAACCATGCA
The DNA here is from genome assembly GCA_007258455.2 of Sequoia sempervirens. Taxonomy (NCBI): domain Eukaryota; kingdom Viridiplantae; phylum Streptophyta; class Pinopsida; order Cupressales; family Cupressaceae; genus Sequoia; species Sequoia sempervirens. Next base: position 65,260,676 of record VDFB02270651.1, read on the forward strand.
ACACAAATATAATGATAACATCATTCCTCATTCATTCAACATGAGGGATTTGGTGTTGTATGAAAAGCAATGCAATGTCAATGCTACTCTAGATGAGAAAGAAAAGTTTAGCTTGAATTGGTTAGGACCCTATATCATTGATGAAGACTATGGGTCTGGAGCATATAAGCTTAAGGCAATGGATGGTACATCTTTCAAAGAACCTATAAATGTTTGCATTTGTATAGATATTACACTTAGCAATCTTTTGAATAGTATGTATATTAAAGCATGTTGTTAGGTTAAGTAGATAGTTTCTATTTTATCTCACATTGCTTCATTCTTGACAAACATTTTTGTGTCTTGAATTATTATAAGTAATTGTTCATTCATTTGAATTATTACTTTGTTATGCATGCTATTCAATTATGTGTGTTATGTTAAATTAGATCATTACATGCATTTAATTTTAACATTAGATCATAAGGGCATCTAGTTTAACATAATTATATTTAAGTTTTAACAAAAAATGTAGCATCTAAGTAGACATAGATGTTTAATTAGATCACATTCATCACATAACAATTAGATCATGGAAGTATTTATTAAATAATCTTATTAAGATTGCTTAATAGATCATATTGACATCTAATTTATACAAGATACAAGAACACATAACTCATATAAATAGAAGCATGCTCATATATATATCATAAGGTTCATATACATCATAGTCACCACAATGTGGTGTATAAAACAAATAAAATCTAAGTAGGTATGTGACTACCAAAATCCTTTAGGCTTGGTGGTGATGCTGCTCATCGAGAGATAGTGGATTAGGAGTGGCTCATAGAGCTCATCTGCTCTCGTAGGCCCTGTTCTTGACCTATTGCTATGCCCTCACATACAAGTGCTATGATGCACTCCTACTCGATTTGGTCCCTGTCCGCCTGCACCTTGCTAATTTTCACCCATAGGGAGGCCTATAACTTGCTCTTGGAAGGAACCCAGGTAGCTCTAAGCTCCTCATGTGCAGCTCTGAGCTTCTCATATGTGACTCTCACTCACTCCTCTCTAGCTTTGAGCTCCTCGTATGTAGTTATCGTCTACTCCTCTCTAGCTCAGATCTCCTCATTTTCAACTCTAACCAAATCAATGGTTCTTATTGCATCCTCATAGGATTTCCTCCACCATACTAAGGGCTTAAACAAGTTAGTATGACACCCTCTTCTTGGTGGTGGCCTATGCTTGACCCGTATTGGTTGGTGTGGGGGCATCAGTGGAACCATATCTGTGGTGACTCGACTTCATCTAAGAATTCAAGCCAATATCATGTCCTGACTATAATAAAGAAAAAATGGCATAAATCAGAATGAGATATAACATGCATAAACATAAGTTAATAACATATAGAAAAATAAATAACATATCACCTTACCTGGATCACCAACTTTCCAATCAAGATCTCAATATGACACTATGGGCATCATATCAGGACTCCCTTGATGGGATGGTAGTGTGGTGGGAGATGCATGGCTACTCCCCAATGCTCATAGGGATGGATACCCTCTATAGCTATAGGATGTGCTCATGTAGCATGAGAACAAGATGTAAGTCTCTCCTCGGGGGCATCTCTGGCCTCTGCTGGCTCCTCGAGATCCTCTCTTGTAGACTGTTGATCCTCCTACTCCAAATCCTCTACTACATCATCATCATGATCATCTATAGTATCCCCATCCACATATTCATTCTCCACCTCTTCATTATCCACTTGATGATGTGGCCAAGGCCTAGGATCACCTATGGGATGATTGATAGGGAAGACACAACGAGGTCATGTTGTCCTCCACCATCTATCATAAGCAGTTGTTGTGCCAACATCATCCTTGTAAGATGTTGGAAGTGCATTTCACTCCTCATCCTCCAAGTCATTGTAAGTGACGTCTACAAGTGTGGGATAATAGATGTCTAGTGGCCTAGCAGGTCACTATGTGTAGATCTCAATAATGTAGTCGCATGCTAGGTGTTGTTAGTAACTAACCAAACTATCTCATCATGTGATCATAATAAAAGGGCATGATGATATAGTAATTATAACCAACCAATTATCTATCCTACTTCATCTTGGCTAGTTGATGTGTTAGACCTAGTCACTATTGGAGAGTCCTATATGGTATCCATGTAATTTTATTGTCCCCTAGACAATTGAATGCAAATCACTAGTACAAAAGATCTCCACACTACTAGACACACCTAAGTGTGTAACAAAAGACTCATGGATAGCTATAGGGCACTGCTGCCATGGGATATTTAGTTGATCTAGTACATGTAATATGGTCAAATGCCCACACCTAAAGAAGAATACAAAGTATGATGTTGTGAGCCTCCTGATAGATGAAGCAACCAAGATTATAATACAAATGTTCCAACATACTTTGTCCCCAGGCATACACTGTGTGATGCTCCTCCACCACCCATATCATATGAAATAGACCCCCATCAAGGTGTGCACCTTGTCCATCAAGTATCAGGGCTAAGGCAACGGTAACACACATGATCTGTTGAACCAATGGTACATTAGCATGCAGGAGCCACTTAAGTTTGATGTAGACTCTAGAGTTAAAAGGGGCTATGTTGCAGCCAATGCAGTACTATATATCACTCCTCATTTGTTGAGGGGTCTGAAACTCATCAAAGTGAACAGTCTCACCTCACATGGGTAATCTGAAGATGTGATATATATCCTCAAGTTTCACTATTATCTCCCTCATTGGAAGATGAAAGATGAATGTGTCTATGTTCCACCACTCAACAAGTGCCATAAGCATGACATCATGATATCTCATAGGTGGCATGAGATATATCCACTATAGTTTGATAGCATGTAGGATCTACTCCTCCTCCTCTAAAAGTTGGGTAAACTAATCTAAAAATAATGGAAATAGTAGTCCCCCTACATGTTGATGGGCACGTGGAGGGACCTTTAAGAATCAATAAGAATCATCATTTGCACAGCAAAATCAGTAATCAATCACCAAAAAGTATAGCAAATATGAATCGAGACATATGTGCCATTTTGAGATAGGGGCACCATCCTAGGACATGGATGCCCAAAGTGGACATTGTCACCTATTTTGGATTGGGATTCCATGAATTTAAAAAAAACATCAAAACAACATAAAATACTAAAATAAATTACAGGGAAAAGGTACAGACAACTCACTACTGGTGTCACTACATCTCGTACGACCTTCGCTCGTAGGATCTTGAGCCTTGGGGGTCGGTATGGACATTGGATCAACATATTTTCTTAGTGAAATGGTCATTATCTCAACACCTTCAAACAACAAAAGTAAAAATGATGGTCAAAAAGGTGATTTTTCTCTAACAATAGTCAAATTTAGTACTAGCACATTGCATTCAATTCACCATAGTGGGCGCTAGCGAACTTCGATTTTGATGTTGTCTATTGTGTTGGATTCGTAGTTCTATCCCCGTTCATATCCAATGTTTACCAATAGTTGGTTTTGTGATCCCATGACCCTATCACAAGAATTCCCCATCACCAAGCTTAGCAATTTGATGCGATTAGATTGCTACCTTGATTCCACCTCCATAAAGCAGGAAAATCAGGGGGTATACATCTACCCTTGAATTTGGTTCTCCTTAGAAGTTGACATGTTTGTTGGCAAGTACAAGATGATTTTACATACCTAATAAATCAGTTTTACAGGATGCGGTTCCTAACATTGTGGTTTTGTAGATGACTACACTAGGGGCTTCATTCTCCCATCCATGAATGATTCATAATATCCTTATGAGTATCCTTTGTGTACGACATGATTTACTTTCAGTACTTTAGCTTGCATATGCATGTAATGTCATATGGCCACTAAAGTGGGGGCTAAATGTAGTGTCAAAAATTGTACTCCCTTATAGGTGATAGTACAATTTCATGCTTAGTTTGGACCTACTTTAGTGACCCTTGCATTTATGCATTTTTAACACCTCCTAACTAGGCCCTAATCTCCTAAATTATGCATTTAGAGGCCTATTTTACCATTTTATGAGAAATTGCAAGTATTGAACAAATACATCTAGTTAATGTCTTACCCCTGATACTTTATATCCTGGAAAATAGGCCCAGGACCCATACACCCTTGGGTAGATGGGTCCCCCTACTTTTTTCGAGCCCAAAATTTGAATATGTCGATGTCGGTATTTTACCATTCAAAATTCAATTTATCAATGTCAACTATCAGGATCTAATCTTTGTGAAATTAGAGAAATGCTTATAAATACCTAGTCTTTTCATAATTTGAGACTAGAGAGAAATAGAATAAGAACTTGAATCTTGGATAAACAAGAGATCATTGCATTCTATCATACACATTTGAATTTGTAGGTCTTCAAGCTTATTTTCAAATTTGATCAAGCCATATTCCATGATTGAAGGTTGATGCCAATAGAAAAGCATGATGGATTCTAGGTTTGGGAGATGCATTTGGCTATTTCCTTCAACCTAATGACTTGTTTCCTAAGTGTTCTCATCTTTAAGCTTCATCCTACTTGTAGCCTAAATCAAGGTATCATTAAAATTCAAATTTCCTAAGGGTTTTTGACTTCCTCTTAGGTAGATCTTGTCATTTTTATATAGGAATCCTTCTCTAATACACTTGAGTAGGGTTTTATGCATTTTTAGCTCATAACAACCTTATACACACTTTTTTTTATAAAAAAGGCATAAAAATTTATTTAATCATATAAGCTCTAAGAATACAAGGAAAAGGGCCAAATCCAACCGAGGCCCAACTAATACCCAACCCAGAAAGACCAACAAACCACAAAACCAAGAACTAGAGATCAAAGACCACGAATATCCTCTTGAATGAGCATCTTCAAATTCTGGGCACAATCACCAAGAAGATGCTCCCAATCATCAACCTTCCAATCACCTTTGAAATCAGAAGCCCATTTAGATAAATAATCAGTAATATTGTTTCACTCCCTTGGGATATGGATGAAGCACACCACCTCAAATAGAGTGCTTAACTAGTGAATTTTTTGCACAATCAAATTCAATTGCCAATTCACCCCATCAAGGCTATGCTTATTCAATAAATTAATCACAATTTGAGAATCAAATTCACATATAACCTTACACCAACGAAGAGCCCAAGGCTTTTCCAAGGCCATAAGGATTGCAAGAACCTCCATGAGATTATTAGATTGGTGACCTTGAAACCTGGAAAAGAAAAAGATGGCAGTCCCAAAGCTATCTCTTCCCACACCAGCAAAACCCGGATTACCTCTAGAAGATCCATTTGTGTTAATTTTCAAGATCCCATCAGGAGGCAGGGACCATCTACCATCATGTTGAATTTTCCTACTAGGGTGTCTCTTCCCATTAGAACCGTGCCTTCTAGAACTCAACCCAATCAGATCCAAGCCCTGCAACACCACTACCTCCCCATCATCCAAAGGAGCCCCATCCTCACAATTGGATGAAATAAACTCCTGAAGCATACCAAGAATCCATTGCCAAACCTAAATCTTTATCAACTGTTTATCTTGAAAGATCCTACAATTTCTCTCCAGCCAAATCTGCCAAAGAATACATCAAGGTCCAATAGTCTAGGCCATTTGGAGAGGGAAAGAGAGAGTAGGGGGCCTTCCCAGGGATCTCTAGAAATCTATAAGGGAAAGAGAATGAACACAAGAGTGTCTCCAAACTATCCACCAAAAATTCCAAATAGCTTTGGAGAAGGCACATTGGAAGAACATATGTGAAGAGGACTCTTCACTACTACCATAGAGGAAGCAAATTGAGGGACCATGAAAACCTCTCCTCTAGATATTATCCCAAGTAAGACACCTATTATGAACAACTAACCAAAGGAAAAATTTACACTTCGGCCATGCAAACTTACTCCAAATGTGTTTTCACCAAGGGACTTTAGCCTCTCCATATTTCCTTCTATCCAGCTCTTGATAACCAACGACCACCATAATCACCCCTTTAGGATTATGAGCCCAAGACAAGACATCCCTCCTCTGCAAGGAGATGCAAGCCCTCCTAGAAAGAGTTTGAGACAACTCAACCTAATCCACATTTGAGCCCTCGAGGGCCACAAGTGGAGCTCTTTCCACTCAAACACCTCCACCTAACCCAAACGCTTCACAACCTTGAAATCACTCACCTTGACCCATCCAGCCTCTTGAAATCGTAAACCAAGATTCTAAAGATGAGGAAAGGTGGTCAATATTGGAGGATGACTATCCCAAGAGTCACACCAAAAAAGAGCATCATCACCCTTGTGACAAATCCAGAACAGACCCTGCTTAATTAAATCAACACCTCTTTTAAGCGTGTCCCAAATCATGGATCCCTTACCAAGCAGGGGTACCTAGGAACATCTTCACCAACAAATCCCCTCAAATATTTAGCACTAATGATTTTGGCCCACCTCTGATCCTGATTAGTGCACCATATCCAATAAAGCTTCATAGCCAAAGCATGCCTAGTAATAGCAATCTGACGAAGACCTAAACCACCCTGTTGAAGAGGTCTATAGATAGAATCCAACTTGACCAAGCTCCATTTCATAGAATCCAATTTTCTAGCACATAAGAATTATCTAGAAAGTGCATCAAGATCTTTGATAAATCCAACATGCACAATTTGAACCATACACCTGTATATAGGGAGAGCTTGGATCATAAATTTAAGAATCAAGATCCTCCCAACAAAAGATAGCCACCTACAAGTCCAGTGATTAACATAGCCCCTAAATTAATCCAAAACACTTTGCCAGGTACCTCTTGGCAATGGGCCAGCAAAAAGGGGAACCCCTTGATATACAAAGGGGAGATTGCCAATCTAAAACCTCAAAATACGAACAATCCTAAATTGAATGAGAGGAGGTGTGTTAAAAAAGAAAATAGAGGACTTCCCTTCATTAATCCACTAACCAGAAGCAGCAAGATAGACATCCAGAACTTGTCTAAATTTGATTGCTTCCCTGATTTTAGCAACACCCAAGAGCGCAGTGTCATCCATGAACTGCAAATGATATTAGGGAAGCAATCCTTCTCCCCAACTCCAACCTTGGATTATCCCATGGCCCAAATGGGATTTTATAATCATTCCCAAACCTTTAGCCATAATGATGAAAATATAAGGTGACGGAGGGTCACCTTGACAAAGACCCCTAGAGGCACCAAACAAAGAGGTAGGCACACCATTAACCAACACAGAGTAAGAAGCTGACATTACACAACTCATAACCTAGTTGATCAATCCTCATCAAAACCAAAATCCCAAAGAACCTTACGAAGAAATGACCATTTGACATGGTCATAATCCTTAGTCATATCCAATTTAACAAACATGGCCTTCTCTTTGGAAATCGCCATGGAATGAATTGCTTCCGCAACTATGACAATGCCATCCTAGATATGTTTTCTAGCCACAAAACCCCCTGCTCCTTCGAGATAACTTGGGCTAACCATGGCTTCAATCTCTTAGCAATAATATTAGAGATGATCTTATAAGTCACATTACAAAGGGCAATAGGCTAAAAGAGATCAAAGGAATTTGCACCTTCTCTTTTGGGAATAAGAGCCAAAAAAGTAGAGTTCATTGCTTTCAACATTTGTTTACTATTCTATGATTCCTGCACTACCTCCAAAAGATCCCACTTAAGAATCTCCCAAAATTCTTGAAAAAATTCAACAGGGAACCCATCTGGATGAGGAGCCTTACCTTTTTTCATACTAAAAATAGTCTCCTCCATCTCGTCTAAAGATATAGGGCGATTGAGTGCAACATTTGCTTCCACGAAAAATAACTAAGGGAATACAAGCCAAAACCTGATTCATATCCCCCTCATCTTCAACAGAGTCCTCATCAAACAAAGAAGAGAAGTACCGAATAGCTTCGTGAGAAATATCCAAAAAAGAGAATAATTGAACACCATGAGAAGACACAATTGAAGAGATCAAATTTCCATGACCCCTGGCCTTAACAAAATTATAGAAGAAGGTAGTATTCCTAACTCCCACCTAAAGCCAGTCAACTCTTAACTTTTGTTTCCAAAATAATTCCTCCCACAATTCCCATTCAAATAACACCTTTAATACCTATATTTCAGCTTTGAGGGACTCTTGGGTAATCCCATGATCTCTATTTTGTCTCGAGATGAGATCCAAATGGTTCTACACTATTGATTTTTCCTTGAAGACATTTCCAAAACATTCCCTATTCGACTTCTTTAACTGAAACTTCACAAATTGAAGCCTCTTGACGAAAGTATACATTATAGTCCCATATGAAGGCAAACCTCTAACCCACCAATCTTGCATAAGGTCTTGAAGAGAAGGCTCATACAACCACATTAAGTGGAACTTGAAAGAGGGGTTCTTGGCACAAATCCTCCCTTGCACTGATAATTTTATGGGTCAATGATATGATCCCCTCCAATCAAGAATTTCTAAACTAGAGATCCACTGATTCCCAATCCAAAAACTAGAAACCAAGAACCTATCTAGCTGCTCAGAGATAAAATTCACCCCACATCTCTTATTACTCCAGGTGAAAAAACCATTGAGAGGATTAATATCAATCAAGTTCAACAAGGCTATATTATCTCTAAACACTAATGAGGAAGCCTCAATATGATCCAATCCACCTCATCAAGACTAACAATAGCATTAAAGTCACCAACCACAATCCAGGGGACCAAGGGAGCAAGAGAATGCACATACCTTATATGATCCCATAGGTGAACTTTACCAACCAAATCAGTCAGAGCATAGACATTGGAAAGCAAAAGTACTTCACTTGATTAAAAGCATGAAGCGACCATGGATAACGAGTGCCTACCTAACACCCACCACAACAGGGAAATATTTTTCTTGTTCCAAAGAAAAGAAATCCCACCAGCACTGCCCTAAGCCCCAATGCACTGACACTAACCTTGCCACCAAAGCTTGGAGGCGATCTTGGCCATACCCTCAACTGACAACTTAGTTTCTTGAATAAACAAAACATCAGGGGAATGAGCTTTAATCATTTCCCAAACAACCTTTTGTCTAGGGATGTTGTTCGACCCCCTCACATTCCAAGAGAGCACAATCATTTT
>VDFB02270651.1:65273141-65504765 GCA_007258455.2 Sequoia sempervirens
AACAAAATAACGTAATAAAGAAGCTGTTGTTTTGTAATTTCTTAATTATAATTATTTATTACAGTTGGAAAAATATATTTTTATGCAAAAGAATAGAAAAAAAAAAAATTGTAAACTTAACTTACAGTTTATTACAATCTATTAAAATAACCTAATAAAATATTGTTTTTATGTATATTGTTTTAATAATGATGATTTTTTTATTTTATATATGAACAAGAATCAAAATAAGTCACCTCAAATAAAATGATCTATTATATTTTAAATAAAATAATATAGCAAAGTCGACTCTTTCTTTGAACCGTATGTGAACTTTTATATTAAAAGAGAGTATTTATCTCCATATATAACTATTTGTATATATGGGTAACTGAACTTGGAATATTATATATTGCTCACCTTTTCAAACCTGTTAAAGTTGAATCAGAAGAATTTGAGCATGTTTGTAGCTCGAACTCCAATTCAATCTTCTTCAGAGGATGAATGTACACAACCAGTGTTCATGTGATATTTAGTATCACCTGATAAACGTCAAGCTATTAAAGATTATTTCATTGGACAAATCATTCTTGGAAGAGATACAAGTGTTTCTTTTGACAATTTTCCATATTACTTGAGGTATGGAATTAAAATATATGTTTTGCCACTAAAAATTGATTGGTTGAGTTTACAGTAAGCCTGGTTTTTTATTTGGGACCTGGATTATTATATAGATCATTATAATGTATCAAAATTATCAAATCAATCCAATTTACAAAGAGAACAATTTGAGTATTTTTTATTTTTTAAAATTTTAGGTTTTTAATCTTTTTCATCAAAATATAGAATTTAGATCTTCATCGACAATCCCCTCCCACGCCCCCCGCCTGAGCCCATTTCTTCTCCGCAGCAAATAATCTAGCTAGACCAAAGTCAGCTATCTTTCCATTGAGTTTCTCATCAAGTAAAATGTTTAATATTTCTGTGAATAAATTTCAACTGTGAATCCTCATGAAGATAGAGAAGACCATGGGCGATTCCAATTATAATCTTATAACGCTTTTTCCAACTTATCTCTCTGCACTTTACAGGATCCGGATGCTCAATTACCAAATCTTCTCCCCTATATTAATGCTTTGCCCTCTTCTTTCAGTGAAAACACAAAGGAGCATCTGCTTGAATCAACTTTCCTACATTTGAAAGGCCATGATTACAAAATGTCATGTCTACTTCCCGGTGCCTACACCCGAGATATCCATGGGGAGGACAAGGTAGCTATGTTATTATATATTTTGATTTTACTTGGCATGGTTCTGAAAGTTGTACAAAAAAAAATTCCTGATATTGAAGGTTAGGGATTTTATTAAGTCTGGTTTTATTTGATAGTGTACAGCTTGAAGTTATTTTATTGAGGTTCAATCTGGTTCTTTAATAAGTATATTTGCACTGTTACAAATTAGTATTTTTTTGAGTTTCAAAATTATTAAAAATATATTCTATTTGTACACTTCATAATTAAATGAAAATATGGAGTGAAATTTCTGCTTAAAAAGTATTAATCTGCTAGAGAGGAAGATCGATACAGTAATCAAATAAGACTTTTTAAACAAGTTCTATTTTGTAAAGTGTAATAATTAAACATAAAAATTATAAAGGAAAATTTTAAATAGATTAAGAAAACAATTTAATTTAATTAAAAAGTAAAGATAGGTTTTTGAACTGGCATAAACAAAATACAGTGTTGAAGTCCACCAAAACAACAATGAGACAACTACAAGGATTGATAGTACTAAGCTAACAATATTAACAGCTACAAATACTAAACTAACAACACTAAAATAGCCTACAAAATAGAATTGAAACAAACAACACTAAACATAAAGCCTAAAATAAGGCTAGTTAGGTGGCTTAAAGTTGCAGAGCTCCAAAGAGCCCTAGATATTAGCAACAATTATTCTCACTAAATTGCTAAAATCTCTACAGACCAAAAGGACTACTTGAACCCTCATTCTCCATTTTGTTTTTTCTTTGAAATGATGGTGAACAAAGAGGAGGCTGAACAACCCACAAAAAATCTTCAAGCTACCACAAACATCCCACACTCACCAACCACCATCATAGTACTCTCAACAAAAGAAACCAAGTTTTCTTTATAATAAATCCTAACTTTGGAAGGTTTATTTTATAACACCTTTATTTTTTGATGCATTGTTGACAACTTTAGCTTTCTCCATAGAAACCTAAGGATGACAAAGCTCATTTTTGCCTTATTCATGAATTTTGTTTCTTTGTATTAACTTGATAAGCAACATAAAAATAGCCATACTCTAGTACTTTTGACAAACAATTAAGACAAACTCATACTCAATCTGCTACACCCACATTTTAAAAAGCAATAGTGGGTTACTTCAACTGAGAGTATAACTCAACTATATTCCCTTCAAGCTTGTTTCATGTGCACAAAGCAGAATAACCCATTCACTAAAGATTGTTATTCTTCCTTTAGTGTTTTTTTAAGACTCATTATAATAAATATTTGTTTGTGGTTTGATTTTTTATTGTGCCCTATATACAAACTTATATAAGAGATATCATTAGTTTTTCAATGTTGCAGGATATTAGCCAGGTTCATTGCTGAGTGGTCTTTTTTCACACTATTCAAACATAGTGAATGTGGAACTGCCTAAGGTACCTCTATTTGTTATATTTGTTATTAGTATTGTTTTATTTATTTTAAGGTTGTATAATTTATAAATTTATCTTCATATTGTAGGATGCAATTCTTCTTATTAATTGGAAAAAATAAATAGAACAGGATGTTAAAATACTTAAAATGAATGTTAAAATACTTAAAATGAAGGCAAATTTGTTACACACATAGAAAGTAAGTTCTATGTTGAAATATATTACGAATTTGTAATTTTGTTGATTACATTTGAACTTTCTGTTTTCAACATTGTTATGATTTATAGTGCAACTATATAATTTATTTTAATTACTATTATAGGCACTTTGTCAGAATAACCTGCAGTGTGATGGGATTGACTCGATTTGTATAAAAGATCAACTTATTACTGTTTGAGAGTAAGTTTAAAAAAAAAAAAAAATCATATTCATGTTTTTGAAATATTAGGTTTTGCCGCTCTCTTAGATATTTATACAAAGATCATAATTGTTTATGCATAAGATTTTACCTTTTGATGGAATTTGAATTTATTAGATTTATTAAATAGTAAATAGTATATACAATATCTTTTAACTTTGTGTGGTTAGATATTGTCACAAACTCTAATGACATCAAACATTCTTCATTGTTAAAGTTAGTGAGTAACATACATGTGTAAATAACAGTACACCCTAACCAACTTTACTAAAATTAAAATACAACATGCTTTAAGGCATATCATGAATCTCATTGTTAACATATTTTCATTTATTTATAGGTAAAACCATGCTATCCAAATGAGACTTTCAAAATTATGGTACCTTCATATGATACAGATACTAAGGAGCGAAATTTGCTTGCATTTCAGGTGCAGAGAAGGTTGCTAGGTGGGCTCAAAGACATCATTTAGTAAATAACTCTGAAACCAATATCATGGATGGAAATTATGTTATCTCCATCGAAAGGTAATTATGGTGTTTTTGTGTGTTTTAATTACTCGTTCTTATAGACATTTTCAGTAAGTGAAATTATATTTGGCTTCGTGAATTCAAAAAGAAAAAAGGATTTTGATACAACTCTTTTATGTCAGTACTCATTTTGGGCTAAGCAAAATACAAGGAACTCCCAAAACCTCGTCTGATGATATTCGAAATATATCACAAAGTTCAAAAAAGTCACTAAAGGTAAATTTTAAAATTTTAGTAGCTTGCTTCTCTTCTCATACAGTTATGACACTTTTTACGTTTATAGAGTTTAATGAAATGTACCTTTCTAGGATGTTGTTACTGAAAATGAGCACGAAAAGAATCTCCTAATCAATGTGATTCCACCAATGGAAATTGAAGTGAGCTTTGAGGACATTGGAGCTTTGGATCATGCGAAAGAAACACTTAAGGAGTCGGTGATGATTACTTTACAAAGGCCTGAGCTATTTTCTAAAGGAGAACTTGCAAAGGTCAAATTCAGTTCTTAATTTCTTGTTGCAAAAAGTAGAGAACATATCACAATGTGTAATATACTTGTTAGAGTTATTCCTTAAACATTCCAGTAAAAATGTTCTAAGATTTTCACATGCCCGATTTTTTATTTATTCAGTCTGTACAAAGGTTCCTATTTTTCAGATACCAGATACAAGTCCCAGGAACCTAAGGGCAGCAAATTGGCTTGCATTCTAAATAAGATTTGACTGTGGTTTGCTCCGATGGTGCCTTTTATTTCATTATAAATTATAATGGAAAAATTAAGATCATGTTTCACTGCAGCCTTGCAAAGGTTTCCTGCTCTTTGGTCCTCCAGGTACTGGGAAGACAATGCTTGCGAAAGCAGTTGCAACAGAATGTGGTGCAAATTTCCTAAATATTTCAATGTCGAGCATTACATCAAAGGTACGAATTTGAATATGATCACTAGTCGTTAGCTGAAGTGTTTTTTTCAGTTTTTGGAAGTGTTGATTGAAATGCATTTATTGTGGTGGTTGTAGTGGCACGGCGAAGATGAAAAGTATGTCAAAGCTATATTTACAATGGCAAGAAAAATTGCTCCATATGTCATATTTGTAGACAAGGTAAACCCTATAATCAGTAACAGTGCAGAGTATTTTTTCCCATAATTCTATTCTGTTTAATTTATATTTCATTTGTAGTATGTAATTCAAAGATTCCTCATCTGCAGATTGACAGTATGTTGGGTCAAAGGGTGATCGGAGAAAGTGTGACCATGCGTAGTATCAAAAATGAGATTATACCAAACTGGGATGGATCGAACACTAAAGACAGAGAAGGTATTAGTTCTTGCTGCTGCCACTAATAGACCATTTGATCTTGATGAAGCTGTCATTCGAAGGTTTTCTCAGAGGTTTGTATTTTTCTTATATGCTGATCTGAATAAGTTCCATTACGTGAGTTGATTGAGATATAACTTGCTGTTTTTCTCTGATTGGACAGTCCTATGAAGATACTTTTTGGTTGTGTTAACGATTTCTATGCTTGATTGGCCCTGCAGAGTAATGGTAACCCTGCCAGATGCACCAAACAGGGCAAAAATATTAAAGAAAATACTTGAAAAAGAGGAATTGGAACCAGGTGTAGACTTTGATGCAATCGCAAATATAACAGAGGGGTATTCTGGATGCGATCTCAAGGTGGTTTCATTTCATTCAAATTCACATTTTTTTTCTAAATTTAATTTATGATGAGCGGATGTTTTGTTGGCTTTCTAATACCTGAGGTTTTTTATCTGTAGGACTTGTGTCATAGCTGCACATATGCCTATCCACAAGTTTCTAGAAAAGGAAAAGGTATTTCTCTTTAGCTGATCTTTTATATAACGCACAGTTTAAATTTATCTTATGGGAAGTTAAGTTGCTTACAAAGTTAAATGGTTTAACAATTCACAGGCATCAGCAGTATTAGAGTTGATTATTTGCATGTGAAGAAAAATTATGTGGCTCAATGACTGTTTTGAGTCATCAAACAGAATTTGAGGAAAAAATCTTTTTACAAATTTTGAAGTCATTTTTCATAATGAATTGTGAAATCGTTTGGCAGTAGGCTTACTTTGTCGCTTCAAATCTTCACTTAGAGAGGTCCACGTTTCTACAAGATTTAAATCAATGACTAGGATCTTGTTTCTGTTTTTGTCTTGTGGGGTAACCATAACTTATAAAGAACACAGTGATATTTTCATTTTCCCAGATTTTGTAGGTTTAGCATACTTTGCATGCTCAAAGTGGTTACTGCAAGTAAATCAGTGTTCCACGTCTTACCCTTGTTCACTCAATTATATGACCTTTTGATCTACTTTTAAAATTCACCCATGCAAACCCATCATACTTCTATTCATCTCAAGTCTTCTTGTTGAATGATTTTAACATACTGCATTCTTTACATGTTAGACTGTATGACATGTCAGAATGTAATAATGCTCCAGGCATTAGGGTATTGAACGTTTACAAATATCCAATATCCAGATTTATATTTGCATTATAACCAAGCTAGTGCTAATTACTTAAAAAGTTCTTATTTTTTGTGTGATAACTAATATATCAGTTTCATTGAAATCTTTTCCAGGAGAAATCATCAGCATCAAGTGAGGGAAAATCACTTCCACCAAGTGAGAGCACTGGTCTTCGTTCTTTAAATATGCATGACATAGTACATGCCCATGGACAGGTGTGTTTGTGAGATACTTTGTTGTTGATTACCGTATGAACTGATCCTTCAAATGTAAGGATTGCCTAGTTCAAACTTTATCCTGACTGCCTCAACTTCTTTCAGGTATCTGCCAGTGTTTCTTCCAACGGGGCAAATATGACCGAGCTACTTAGTTGGAATGAGAAATATGGAGGAGGATCGAGGAAAAGGAGGACACTCGCTTATTTTACATAGGCTATGTATACATTAGTTTTTAATCCTAAACTGAAAAAATATACTTGTACATGAAATTGATCCTTCCACTGCCAGCATCATCAAAGTAATATGAGTATAGACATTTCACAATACCAATGTAGCCATCTGCACCTTGTGTATAGTTCGCTTGACTGAAAATGATTGAAGAACATTTAATCAGGAACAAGATGCAGTTTTCAATGTTTACTTAAAGATAAAATGGACTTTTTTCCATGACAAAGGAGACTGTTATGTTCTATAGATATTCTCCTTGTGGTTAAAATGAAATTTTTCCTTATACCCCTCAAGTTTACATGCTCTAACAACTCTTATTTATTGAACAGTTATAAACAACAAAATAGATACAATCAAAAGATATGGACAACTTTTTATATGGAACACAAGATGTTTGTGAATAAATCCTTCACAGAATCGGGTACAGAATGATGTGTTCAAGGCAAGGATATCAAATTAATGACAGCCTTATCTTGCAGCTAAAACTATTTTAACAATAACTATCAGAGATACACTGAGATGTTTGACATTTACTTAAAATATACATAACAATTGTTTTCTGGCCTTTGAAAGGCATATATGAACTTAGTTTGTAATTAGTTAAAAACTAAGCAAAATAATCATGACAATGGTTATGCTAATTCTGGAAATAATGTCAAACTGCTTTAACTCGAACACAATCCACTCAATGCGCGAGCAAGAAAACACTGGAACTCTTTTTCAGGCATGTTGTCAAAACAGTTAGCCTCAATTTTGACGATTAAAATCTGCCCAACATATATTGCTGTTCTAAATTCAAAGATGGATTCTTCTATAAAATAAACCAGTTCATATCTATCCTCGGTTTCTCTTATAACCTTCTGGAACTCTGGATTCTTGATTTTGTTGGAATATGGTTTTTTTAAGCTAAAAAACTCAGAATGTTTTTGTTTTCAAAAAATACAGGGAAGTTTTTTATTAATATTTTTCTTGTATGAATCTGGAAAAATAACTCTCGCATAAATTAAGGGACTGATAAAATTAGCTCTTGGATAAATCTGGCAGCAATTATGGCATAGATTTAGGGACAGCAAATGGATGAATTCAAGGCACAAATTAAGGGACTGCAGATAGATGAATTCAAGAAACAAATTAAGGGGCTGCAGATAGATGAATTCAAGAAACAAATTAAGGTCTGAAGACAGGTGAATTCAGGACACAAATTAAGGGACTGCAAATAGATGAATTCAGGGAACAAATTAACGAATGCAGACAAGTGAATTCAGGGCACGAATTAAGGGACTACTGACAGCTGATTTATCGAAAACAAGATCCTTTTTTTGTTGATGTAATTTGCCCCAATGCTCTTGCAATAGACACCTCAACTAGATAAAGACAACATAAACTCCTGTTCATGAAAGTAAGTGAGCTCTCGCATGCAATCAAATCCAACCAACTCTACTTGAATCTCATTCAACAAAAGAACTCTTCCATTTTGTGCATCAAAAATTCTATTGGACTTCCCACTCCTATGCTTAAGCACAAATGTATAGCTTTGAAGAAATTCTACCCACTTCATATGATGTCAATTCAACTTACCTTGACAGTTGATAGACTGCAAAGCTTGAAGATCTGTGTACAAGACAAACTCCTTAGGCAATAAATAAAGTCACTTCTTGAGAGCTTGCTTAATGATGTTGAATACTTGGTCACAAACCACATATTTTCTCTTATTATCATTGAGCTTCTTGCTGAAGTATACTAAAGGAAACCACTCTTGACTGAAAACCACATCTATCGTTGTCCCATTTGCATCACAGTAAACTTGGAACACTTTGTTAAAGTCAGACAATACAAGAATCAGTTGTTCAGTGATCTTTTGTTTCAATATCTAAAATCTCCCTTACTCTACCACTGTCCATAGAATTTTTTCTTATCACCTCTCATAATTTTCATGATTGGAGCACAAAGCCATAGAAATTATGATTGAAGCACAAAGCTGCAGAAATTTTGGATGAACTTCCTGTAGGAAACTTGCCAAACCATGAAACGTTATCATATCAAAGATACATTTTGGACAAGGTCAATCGCTCATAGCTTTTATCCAGTGTTCCATGGGGTTTCGAGGACGGGGACAAGGGGACGGTAGGGGACACGTTTTGGGGGTGTGGGGACGGGGGGTCTAAGTTTGGGGATGGTAGGGGCACGGCGGGGGGACGGCGGCAAGGGGGTGGCTCTGAAATACATATAGTACTTGAAAAATTAGTTATAAAAACATGTATAACTGTAGAAGCCTAAGGAATAAGTAAAGTTTAAACTTTAGACTTTAAACACATTGCAATGATTTCATTGAACTAGTGAACATTGAAAATCAAAATGAAAATTTACTTTATAGACATTGGAACGAGAACTAGATGTTTCATAACTTGAATTTCATAATCATCATATCATGATTAATAATTACAATCAACAGTGTATCCCACGAGATGACATCTCTTTGAGGCATTCAGTCTAACATTTCACGTGCCTTGCCTGTGCTTGCACATTTTCAGGGTTCGACCCCTCCCTACCTGTGTGGTTGCGATGTGAATCGGAGCTTTGGGACGGGTATGGACATCCAGCAAAGCATAAACAGAAAAAAAAAACCCTACATACCTGTAACTTTCAATTGCCCAAACTCAGACGCCCACAGCTCAGTCGTGTAAATAGCAAAATGAAAATAGAAGAAAAAGTCAAAGGCATGGTCGATTTAGCCTTTTAGGCTTTTAAAAATACTTTAAAATTTATAATTTTTACTTTTTACTTTTGTTTTTAAAAAAAAAATCATTTTTTATTGCATTTTTAAGGGGGAAGCCTAGAAGTTTCTTCCAATTTGAGGGATGTCTAGAAGTCTCGGGGACGTCCAGAAGTCCCCTTAGAAGAGAGACGTCTCGGAGGTGGCGGAGAAATGGAGGGACAGCGGGGGGACGTTTCCCTGAAGTCTCCGAGTCTCAAAAACATCCAAGTCTCGGAAACGGCAAGATTTTTTGGGGGGACACATCCCCGTGGAACACTGCTTTTATCTTTTATGGATCCATTTTTTAGATAGATCATCTTCCCTTCCTTCAACCTTTCTAGGACTTGCATTATAAGCAACTTATTTTGTTCTTTCATCCTCAATATAAGAATATCATTAAGGCACGCAATTAGAAACTTACCCAAGAATGGTTTCACTTTCAATACTTGGTTCATAAGCCCCCCAAAGGTACTTGACACTCTAGTTAGCCAAAAAGGCATTACCAACCATTTGTATAGCCCCTCCTTAGTTTTGGATGCAGTTTTCCATTTATCATCTTCCTAGAGTCAGATTTGATGGTATCCACTTCTGAAATCTATTTTGAAGAAGTATTTAGCTCCACTTAGACAATCCATCAGAGCATCCATACAAGACAATAGAACCAATATTTGGCTATTATCTTATTTATAGCATTTAGAATCAATGCACATTCTCCATTCACCATTTTTCAAGGAACTGTTCACTTGTTGATTTACCTTTAAATTCTTCATTGAAGTCAACTGATATGCTGCCCTATTTAAAATACTTGATAATGGTATCGAGTCAATGACTAATATTTCTTATTGGCAGAAAACCTTCCGAAAATTGGAAATGACTTCCTTATAATCTTGGAGTAGCTCACTCACTTCAGTACTTCTTGTCTTTTTTGCTGTCCTGACCTTTCTTGGTTTGGGAATGATAGCATAATTATTAATATTCTGTTGCCCTCTCCACTGTCTTCAAAAACTCTGTACCTATTACCACGAGAACCTTGTTGTTGCTGCTTGATTTATCATTCTTTTCCTTCAAGGAACTTAGCATGTACGTAAATCCTTTCCCAATTGTAATGGTGTTTGCTCTCCTATCACATGACTTCTTACAGTCATATTGTCAGAGTCTACCCAATAAGACATGACATAACATCAAATAGGCATGACATCACACCATATCTTATCACAATATGAACCAGCTTGAAAATTAATTAAGCTTTGGTCATTTGCTACCAATTGATCACCCTTGGTCATCATGGCAATGGTTATGACAATTCTTCCCAGGTATACCAAATGACTGCAACTTGAACATAATCCACTCACTAAGCAAGCAAGAAAACATTTAAATCTTCTATAGGCATTTTGTCAAACAATTAGGCTCAATTTGGATAATTAAAATCTGACCACTAGTAAATTGTTGCTCTAAATTCAATGATGGGTTCTTTAATAAGATAAAGCTAATCAAATTTGCCCTCAATATTTTTTCTGGTATAAATCTGGAATCTAGAAGACATGATTCTAGCATTCATTAAGGGACTGCAAAAAATAGCTCTTGGATAAATTTGGCAGTGATTTTGACATAAATTTAGGAACAGCAGAAGAATGAACAAAAAGCACAAATTAAGAGACTGCAGACAGGTGAATTCAGGGTACAAATTAAGAGACTGCTGACGGCTGAATTATTGAAACCAACAAAGACTTCTTTTTGGTTCATGATCTATGACAGGATAAAGATTATTCGTGGACATTTATTAGATGGTCATCCTTTGATGTTGTATTTGATAGAACAAGCCTTTGGTAGTCTTCTTCCTTGGATTGTAGGAAGGGTGAGTGAGACTTTATGTGACTTTTCTGAGATGAAACCCTATTTCAGAATGCATCCCCGGTTCCAATTAGTTCAATTTTTGCAGGAAGATCATTCTTTATATCTCATAATGTACCTCCATAGCCAATGTTCAATTCCCTTGCATCAACAGCCTTATTAATTAAAAAGGATATAATAATGATTTTTATAAAAAGAGGAAAAATAAAGTTGATGCAGATGTGACCAAGCTTATCCCTGAAGATCCTGCAAGGGACCAACTCACTAGATGGACACACTGATAGCCATTCTCAACATCAGATAAAAACTATTCCCAAGGAAATCAACTTAATAGTTCAGAAAGTAGCTAAAAAATGGAAGGCATCTATATTAGCTTGGAAAACCACTAAGTGGGTGAAAGATACAGGTCAAAATATGGTGGGCGCTGGTTTTGTAAAGGCATACGACAAAATATAATGACACTTCATTCAAGATATCCTTGGGTTGCTGGGTTTTGCAAGATTAATCATGATTAATGCTTATAGATCCCCCCTACATATATATAGATATACACATACATATACAAATGTCCACTTGTCAAGGAATGTTTATAGATCTCCTCTTATAGATCCCATTTCTCTTTGTCCAGTCTGCAAGTATTTTAAAATATATGTTGGAATCATTATGAATTAATAGATATTACAAACTCAATTTCTCTTTGTCCAATCTCAAATCTGTAAATACTTTAAAATATATGTTGGATTTAATGTGAAGGAATAGATAGATCTTTAGGTCTTACGATCAAAATACATATAGAAAATTATTTTTACAAATGATATTAAGGAATATTGAAAATTAATTATGTTAAGTTAAAATTTACATTATCAGATATGAATTTATAACATCATTTCATGGAGATGCATCTATCTCAAATTAGGGATTTTCAAGATGGGGAGATTTGGAGATGTGGGGGACTTTGAAGAAACATCCCTTTGTCGTCCCACCACTGCCACCAAGTACCATGGGACATTTTGGAGATGCCACCAAGACACCAAGACATCCTCAAGACAATCAAGGGACTCCCTCACATCTTCCGACAACATTTAATAAGCCCAAGTCTCCCTTGCGAAAGTACAGTCAAAAAGTCCATTTTCAAAATTAAAAAAAAAAATTGAACCTCAAGCCACTAACCCTAACCCTAATGGTCTATGGGCCCCACCCACACCCTAAGTAGTCACAAAAAACTTATAAATAGGCATCTACGCTTCATTACAAATCAATCCTAAGTTTCCAAAATAGTAAGGACTTGGTGTTGCAAGAAACAAAGAGATAAAATTGTGAAAATGGCATGTGCTATGAAGGTTAGTATGGTTTTGAAGGCAATAATTTGCACTACCCCTCAACCTCACTAGGGGCTTTGCATCCAAACCCCCTCAAGGGGTGTTGTCCCTTGACCCTACTAGAGGCTCAACCCTAAAATCCCACCCACCACCACCATCTCACTACCATCCCCAAATCTAGGCTCTTGGTCCCCATGTCTTGAGGCTCCATGGAAGATAGGTTTATAAAGCTATTTAATTTCAACCATTTTGTTAACTCCAAACCATGGACTATTACTCACAAATAGTTAAACTGACAAAACATTAATATATATCCAAACACTAACACTTTGGCAAGACCAAAAGATGATTTAAAACATCCATCAATCTACCTCATCTGAAACCATAAACAATCACCCACAAGCAATTAAACTAACAAAATATTAACATATAATCACATACTAACACTTTGGATTATATAAACTTAACAAAACCCCCAAAACTAATAGGACCAAAAGATGATCTAGAACATCCATCATTTTGCCTCATCTTGCCACTCTATAAACTCGGTCTTTCGACTCTTAAGTATTAATCAAGCAACATCAACACCAATACACGTCCTCATGATGCCCAACCCTTTGCTTCGCATTCTTGTGTTAGCAACACCTGCCAGCCCATAATTCTAATACCTTGTGCCCCTACCTCCCACAATCTAAAGATCCATGCCTCTTCCTACAACTACCTACCAAGATGATGGACCATTCCTCCCTCTACCATAATTTCTCATTGTCTTGGTTATCAAAATGCCCAGCTACAATGACCATTGTCCTAATGATCTGTTGTACCCACAGCTCTTAGATACATCCCCAACCAATGACCAACTCTCTAACCACATATATAATAGTTGACCTCACTTTACCTCTTCATTTCTAACATAGACAACATCTATCAAAACTATAAAACTACTCGTTAACTGGTCATGAAGACCTATTTTCCCCTTATTAATCAAGAAGTGTTCCTAACATCTCACCGTCCCAAGGACATCCCTATCGCTAAGAATGACATCCTAAAAGAGGAAATGTCCACATAAAACACTAGTTTCACATTACTGAAATAAGATGGAAATCTTATAGAATTTTTCACTATCAAATGGTTCATTCATCCAGGATTTCAATGTATTCAGGATCTGAGATTTCCTTAAACACTTTTGTGTTTTTACAAGTACTAGGACAGCAGAAAATTTGCTCAGATATGGGGACAGTGAGAAACAATAAAAATATTAAAAATATAATGAGAGATCTTCATTTGTGTAAATAAAGTGTTAAATATTATCAAACATTTTTAAATTTTGATACATTCAAATAGCAATAACATCTATAACAGTTAAACTCACAATTAAAATCGAAAATTGTGTGAAAGACTGGAATAAGAATGAAAAATGTAAATATGAATATTTGATTTTAGTAGTAGTACAATCAATGATCATGAATATTTGTTTGAAAATTGCCCCTTTTTATTCTTTATATGTTACAAATATGGTTTTAGTTCCTTTTTTAAACAACTGCGATGTTGAACATATCAGGATGTCTCCAACAAATTGTTGAGGTACCTTGATGTCCAAGGGATGTAAAGATAATACCAAAATACCCATCTAAAACTGGAAATCAATTGTAAGAAAAAGATGCCGATGTGCACAGGTATGTCTGAGACTACTCTACAGGCAGGGTGTTAACATATTAATCATCAAGTGTTTGTTGATTTGTTTTGACAATTTTTTGCTTTGTTACGCCAACTTTTGGTTTTTTGTTTAGGCAGTTTGTTCATGTAGTTTAACCATTTTCTCTGCCTTTTAATTTATTCTCCTTTTTCAGATTTAATACAGTTTTTTGCCTTTTTCCTGTGCCATTCAAATCCTGGACTGACAGCGGTATCAGAGCACAGGCTTTACATCTATTTCCCAAACAAATTCTCAATTCATAAATTCCTATTACCATGCAAAGAGACAATGCATGTTGGTTCTAAAAGAGGCATTTTTAAGTTTAAAAGAAATGTCTGTCTTCTCTCTTAACTACCCAAGAAATTGCTTAAGAAGACAGGGTAGATATTAAGGTGAAATCTATTTTTTGTTATTTATCTCTTGTCACAAAGATTGTTCATCTTGCTTTTTTTATTTCACATTTAAGCAAAAAAAATTAAGTAGTTTTGATTCTGCAATTTGTGCAAGTTGTGTGCAATTTTTTACCATTCACAATGCAGTCTGTTTTATAAATGATTGGGGAAACGTTAGCTAGAAAAGATAGTTGGATAAAATGTATAGAAAAATAGAAAACACACTCTTTTTCAATGATCTATGGTGTAATATTTGTGATGGAGATGTCCAACCTTCAGCACCTACTGCTGTAAAAGAAAAAGAAGTATCACAGTAAAAAAATTCAAAAGTCTTGGCTTTGATAAGGGCTTCCATCAATGGAGATGTGTTTAGACACATAGAAGGGTGTAAATTTGCTTGGGATGCCCTTCAAAAATAGAAAGATCTATGTGATTCTCATTTTGAATTGGAGTTTATTCAGTAACAATTGAAGTTATTCAATCTTGAATTGAAATATGGAGATGTTATGAGTTTGGCTTCTGAAATTCGAGCTATAAAACAAGATGTTGATGCTGCTGGTGGGAAAGTTGACATCTATCTCACAGCCTTCATAAAGGCCCTTCTTCCAACACATTCCACAAATTTGGAGTCTCTTCAAGCAAGTAACCAATTGAAAACCATCACTTTTGATCAATTGGTTGAAAAATTGGTAGAATGTGAGAAAGCTTTTGGAAGAAAATTTGATGACATTGGTGAAAATGTTTGTCCTGCCCACCAAAAAGACAAGCCTCCTAATAAGAACTCTTTTAGAGGTGGTCAAAGTGATAGATGTAAAGGTAGATGGAAGAATAGAAGAAGAGGAGATGCATATAGAAAAAGTCACTCCCAACATGACAACCAAAATGATAGGCACTAGTTGTATTGTAAACGATGTGGTCAAAAAGGTAGCCATGAAGCACATGAATGCAAGCTCTCATGGGATAAGATAGAAAATTATTTTAAACAAAAAGATAAAACACATAATGATTATAAAACTTCAAGAGCAGCCCAATTTGCAAGTGGTAGTTATAATGATCAATATCGGCTTTTTGTTTCAGATTTTGCCTATTATAATTCATTTAAAACTTCATGGCATGATGCTTTGGTGTTAGATACTGGAGCCACACAGCATATGACATTTCAACATGATTATTTTGAAGAATTTCATGAAGGTGTTTGTGGTACAATCTATTTGGCAGATAAATCAAGCCTCAAGCCTGCTGGAAAAGACTCAAATGGCCTGGCCTTCCAGATTTTGTACTTCATGATGTTTTGTATCTTCCTCAATTGCAGTGTAATTTGTTGTCACTAATATTGATTCGACAACAAAGCCACTCCATTTTGTTGGAAGATGGACAAGTGATTGTTAGGAAGAAGTCAAATAATCAAATTGCGTTTACTGGTTGTGAAGATGGCAAGTTATAAACCTTCATGGCACTTCAGCCCTTTCTAGGAGTTTTGTATATCTTACAAAAGAAGGTAATTTATCTTCTAGTCTTTTATGGCACGCCAGATTTGGACATGTTAATTATGATAGCATATGCATCATGAAAAAGAATGGTATTGCAGGTTTGCCTACTATGCCTAAGACAATTGAAAAATGTGAAGCTTTTATTCTTGCCAAACAACATAGAGATTCTTTCCCTCACTCCACTTGGCAAGCACATAGAGAATTGCAATTTATACATTCTAATTTATGTGGACCTTTACCCGTGACTTTTGTTGGAGGATGTAAATATTTTATCTTGTTCATTGATGATTATAGCTGCATGAATAGGATTTATTTCTTGCAGCAAAAATCTAAAGATTTTGAAACTTTTGAGAAGTATCGCATTATGATTGAAAATCAAGCACAATCTCAAATCGGTACTCTTCAAATAGACAATGGTGGAAAATTTACTTCCATAGTTTTTGAGGATTATCTTTGTCAAAATGGGATTCAGCATCATCTCACTATTCCAAGTACTCCTCAACAAAATAGTGTTGTTGAAAGAACGAATAGAACTATCTTGAATATGGTTCGAGCAATGTTATATTTCAAAGGGGCATATCATACCATAATCACAAGGATCATACACAATGACTATCACAAGCGTGCCTCCATATACACAAGCTAACCAGCTCATAAACATCACAAGTACAACAATGATTGGATCATACACAGATCACAAGTACCATGGTGATTATCTCATATGTACATCACAAGTACAACAATGATTGTCTCATACGCATATCACATTTATGTTAGTGACTAGCTCCAACATATATCACAAATACATAGTGACGAGCTCCACCATACATCACATACACAGTGATAAGCTTATACATTACAATGGCTAACTAACACATGTCCATAATGCATCCCAAATAGAAAGAATATCGATGCATTATGCACTACACCGTGGGTCCTATCCTTTCCTCCAATCTTCTGCACCATTGGACATTGGACAAATGGGAAGAGGATTCGGTGCATCCCGTACTACATCGCAGGTCCATCCTCAACCCCACAAGGCCAAGTAAAGGATTTGACAACTAGGAAGAGGATTCGGTGCATCCCATACTACACCGCAGGTCTGTCCACCATCCCAAGGCTTCCACAAGTAGTGAACCTACCATAACCCGGTGGATTCCGACTTCAATCACCTATAGGCCACCGGCGACAAGTTTGTCCACCCAGGAAGAAGTAGCTCCTGACATATACCACCTTGTGACCTTAGTGATATTGTCAGCTATCTTCTTCACAATCCCGGGTAACACTGACCTCAATCACTTCCATGCCCTCAGTGACAGCCAGTGAACCCCCTCGATACAATGGTTAGCCCCACATTACCGTTACCCGCACGAATGGGTCCCTACCTGTGCAACCGTTACCGTATCTTAATCATAACCAGGGTAGCCCATAGCAACCTTCACCTCCATGAACCAAGTGAATGCCGACTAGTCCCTAACAATAGCCCAAACATTGGCCATTTGCACGGTCCAATGACTGCCTATCACTACTCAAATATCCCGGAGGTTCAAATTTGTGCAGGTCATATATAACAAGAATCACAATCACAATCAACAAATACACGGGCCTATACACAAAGACCTCTAGATATGGAGTCAGTTTTCACAACACGTAAAAGTTACAAGGAACCAACACAAGATGGACTTTACCTAACATATACTTATATTCAAATACCAATTATAAAGTAGTCGATCTTTGCTTACTATATAAAAGCATATTATGTATTAAATACACAATATTAGACTTCCTTAACTCGCTTCATACCCATATGGTACCCATTTCAGCCTCAAACTGAAGCTTTCGAAGGAGGAAAGGTTGAACCAATTAGGAACAACCCCAAATCCCAGAGTTATCCCCTTGAACCCTCCCCCTTTGGACTTGAGGTCACAGAGGCATCCTTCGCCCAAGGACCGCCTATGTACCCGCTTCCAAACGGATCAAAGTCACACGTAGTTCTCCTTACCAAGTTTCTCTCAAAGGATTCCTACACACAGGTTTCATTAATTATTATATCTTACTCTAACAGGGTTCCTTTAAGGATTCCCATCATTTAGCAGTTTTTACTGACAAGTAGGGAATTCCGACACCATCCCCAATTTAGCAAGCCTAAACTATAACACTTCCATCAAAGGACATCAAGATCTCTAATTAGACCTCACCTCCTTTAATATTCATAAATCAGCTTGGACATCCCAAGGTTTGTCTTATTAACGTAGGGGTTTTGGCTTATTACTTAACTTGAATTACCTTGGTTTCCACAAACCCATAGGAAAGCACTTCCAAGTGAGGGTCCAGTATAACTTACCTTTATTAAATTCTAGCACACAATAGTGATCAAGGATATAACAGCCTCAAGGACATATACCCAATTTCCCATGCTTCGTTGACCATCATTATAATATCTAATGATTTTCCAACTTGAAAAGTTCATTAGTCACATTACCCCGACATAGGAGTATGCAACCGTTAAGATTTTTCCATAAGGGATCAAACACTATGTTTGTTGTTTCCCATGCAAATGATAATTTTTGTATCATCTTATGTTGAGTCCAATAAGATAGAGGGTTACATATATATATAGCTCAACTTACATTAATACCCACTTCATATCCAACCTTATAAGGTAAAGGTCAAGCTTCACTATTATCCAGTATGATTCTTTTTACTATATCTTGAATATTAATAACGCTTAACAATACAAGGAAAGCCAACCCCATTCCCGATTTAACAAACCTATAGGAGAGTACTACCATTCAAAATTCTCATAATGGATTCAATAATATCAAATAAAATAATCTTATTGTATTGTTACATGAACATCTTTTAGATTTAAAGCAAAATGTGCCAAGCTATCGAACCATAGCCCACAATGTTTGTTATTATACATAATTGTTCTATTTTACCATGTGAAATAAGTGGTCTTTTTAGAGTGAAAAGCCACAACAAAACAGAGTCCAACAAAACATAATAGAGCAGAAATTTATTCATAAACAAAACGTGACTGATATGGGTATTCTATATAAACATATTTATAGTTATTTATAAGTGTGCCCTTCTAAACAAGAAGCTAGTCTAAAATAGGGCGATATCCAAAACAGGGTTTTCTTCTTTAAAATAAAATAGAAGCAACCAAAGCTAACAAAATGTATAAGGTGGTTGTCCATGAAATAAAATAAGGTTCACTACATGCAGAAGTAAATGTTTACAAACATAAACGAATATTGATTTAAAGTGGCGATGTATTGCTACATGAAGCGTTATTGCTATTCATAATATCCTTCCCTGAAAACTTTAGCTGCTGCATGTATAAATCTTCCACTTTCATCTTCGAATGATGTCTATATTCATAATTCTTTCATTTTTAGTTGATATAAATCGCAGTAAATAATAACAGAGGTGAAAATATGTATAAAGGTCACATAAGGGAAATAATAACTTCAAATATTTTTCACATATTAAAAACTTGTCATTCAGTTTGCAGTCTTTGACTAAATAGGCTTGAGTTGCAGCCATGGTGAGCATATATTTTCTTTCTATCATTTTCTTTTATGGCAGTAAGTCTAGTATTCATGGCAGCACTACGGGCTCTTGCTAAGGCCATTAGATTAGAATACAGGGCAGGTTAAGCTATTATTGTTTTAAATGTACATGGGCCCAAATATTATTCGGAAGTTAATAGACAAAAATCACAAACAATATCAATTTTAAAATGATTGTTATCACCCGTTCACCAGTTCCTTCAATTGTTGGACATCGTCCCAAAGCCACGCCAAGCCTTGAATCGTGCCTCCAACACTCTTCCCTCTTAGTTTCTCCTCTGCTGCTCACGTTGTGATGGTTTTTGCTGAACTTCCTTTCCCTATAATCTCTCTCTCTTTTCACACAATTCATCTATCCTTTTTGCTTTGACGATGGGGGGGTTCTATAACCTGTTCAAGGGCTCTCATTACGGCATAGGTAGGGGTGATAAGGACAACAATTGTGGGATTTGGCTTTAGACCTGCCAATTGCATTTGCCTAAAAGTTTATAAAGCCTTTTCAATGAAACCATTTCGTGCATATATTCCGACACAAGCAAGAATGATGCTGAGAAAGGACGTGGAGTCTGTTTTTTCTTTTCTCCTCACACCATTCCTTGCCTTCATACATAGCTATAATTATTTTCTCTCTGTGTGCCAACCCCCAACCCCTTTCTTCTCACATTACTCTGGATTTCCCTTCCCTTTTCTCCAAAATCACAAGTGTGAAGTCAAGATGGGTCGTGGAGGGGGTTTAATGGTTGCTGCATCTTCTTTTTATCACAAGCAGGAAGGATGCTAGAAACGGCTATGGATTTTGGGGTTATACCTACCAATTGCATTTTCTTGAGACCACATTTTTCTCTCTGTGTGCCCTCTCCATCTTCGGGTCTTCATGTTTTTTTCACCCCCACAAACTCAAGCATTCACCATCACCCCCTTTCTCTCGCATTCACTTCTCCATGCATTCTTTTTTTTTTGGGTCACTCTGCCCTCCAATCCAAACTTGAATGATCAGGTCAGAGAGTCGTAATGGTTTAAATTAACTAAATGCCTTTGTTTTGCACACGACCTGCCATATGGACGACTCAAAGAATTGGGATTCCATGCCCTGCGGCCATTCCCATTTAATTCAAGTTGTCTCCTATTGTGCGAGGGGTAGATAGCTCCATAAATAACACCTTTATCTCTACTGGGTCCTTCGTGAAAAATGTCACGACCTCCACAAATTATTTCTTCATTCTTTATTTATTTTGTTGTCCATGTGAAGGGGGTCCTTGCTGGCAGGGATGTGACAGTTTGGATTGGTTATCCTCCATCTGTTCGACATCTTCAATTTTTTGGCTCCACTTTTTATGCCTTGATTCCAAAGGATAAAAAAAGTAAGTTGCATCAAAGAAGTTATAAACACATTTTTCTTGGCTACTCTAAATCTTCAAAAGCCTATAGGTTGTGTGATGAAGTTAAGTAATTCTTTATTCACGAGATGTTGTAATTTGTGAATCTTCCAAAAACGATGCAAATATTGACTACCAGTTAAAACAGCTTGACAAATTTGCCAAGTTTATTGCTTGGAAAGAACATCCATGTGAGATTCCTCAATATGGAGGGGGAATAAGCCATTTAAAAACCACCTTAACTGGATCCATCTATAAAATCTCTATCTCACGATGTCCAAACTCAAGATGCTCCATCTCTAAATCTGCAAGAAGAAACCGCCTTTAATGATGATTTCCAATCTTTTGATGAACATGGGAGTTTAGAACAATTAGCCCCTAATGGAGCTTCTAGTCAAGAAAGGGAAGCACCTTTGGTCTGCCTAAAATCTTCCCACAAATGGGCCAAACAAGTCCAGCAAACTTTAAAAGATTTAAGACCCAATGAAATAGAAAAAACGAGCACAAGAAGTTCTTATAAAGCAAGGCAACAAGCTCAATCTACTATTGCAGGTAACTTGGAGTCTATTGATGAACTAAATATCACAATGGACTCAAAAACCAACTTGTTATAAAGAAGCTAAGGATATTGTAGTGTGGAGGGAAGCTATGCAAAAATGAGTATGATACTCTTCTAAAAAATGGCAGATGGGAGTTGGTTGATCCACCACTTGGTTTTAAACCTATTGGTTGCAAGTGGGTTTTTAGAAACAAATATAAAACAGATGGTTTGCTTGACAAACATAAAGCCTGACTTGTTGCAAAAGGTTATGCTCAAAAAGAGGGCATAGATAATGATGAAACTTTTGCACCTACAATGAAATTGACAACCATTCATGCTTTGTGGGCTCTTTTGGCATGGAATAGGTGAAAAGTCCATCAAATGGATATCAAGTCCACATTCTTGAATGGTGATTTCAAAAAAACAGTGTATACGACTCAACCAGAAGGATATGCATTCAATGGTAAAGAACACCAGGTATGCAAGCTCATAAAATCCTTAAATTGTTTAAAGCAAGCCATCAAGCCTGGTATGAAAAACTCATCAAGCATCTCTTGAAGTTGAATTTCAAGCATTTTGAATTTAATGATGCAACTCTTTTTGTTAAAAAGGTTGATAGCATTGTTGTCTATCTTGTTGTTTATGTGGATGATTTATTTCTCACTAGTAATAATGAGGATTATAATCAAAATGTGAAAGATCAATTGAAGCAAGGGTTTGAAATGATTGATTTGGGCCATCTTCATTACTATTTGGGTATTACGGTAATTCAAAAACCCAAGTATATCTTCATCACCCAGCAAAAATATATTGGTGAACTTCTCAATAAGTTTGACATGGCTGACTGCAAACCACTTAGTACTCCAATGGAGCAAAAATTGAAACTCACATCAACTGAATCTATAGCATTGATTGATGCAACTACATACAAGCAACTTTTTGGTAGTTTGACTTACGCAACAACTACCCGTCAAAATATTTCTTGTGTTGTTGGGATTCTCTGTAGATTCATGCAACAACCTAGAGAAAATCATTGCTTAGCAGCCAAATGTGCTATTCGGTATTTGAGAGGCACTCAAAACTATGAGCTCAAATACTCCAAGGCCACACACTTCTCTTTGCTTGGATATTCAGATTTGGATTATGCAGGTGATTTGGAAGATAGCAAATCTACATCTGGTTTCTTAATGCATCTTAGGTCTACAGTCATTTCTTGGAAATCTAAAAAGCAACCAGTCCCAGCTCTATCCTCTGCAGAAGCCAAATATATGACAGCCTCTGAGGCAACTAAGAAAATCTTATGGCTTTGAAAAAATTTTGCAGATTTATAAGAACAATAAGTTTCATCCACACCACTCTTTGTTGACAATCAATCTGCAATCAAAATGGCAAAAAATCTAGTCTTTCATGATCAAACCAAACACATCAACATCAAGTTTCATTTAATTCAACATCGTCCCACTGCAGATCAGCCCACAGATATTCTTACCAAAGCACATGGATGAGAAAAGTTTGAGAAATTTCAAGGAATGCTTGGTTTAACCCCTTCAGATTAAAAGGGGGATGTTACCATGTTAATCATCGGGTGTTTGTTTTGATCTGTTATGACACTTTTTTGTTCTATTACGCCAGTTTTAGGTTTTCTGTTTAGGCAGTTTGTTCAGGCGGTTTAATTATTTTCTCTGCCTTTTAATGTATTCTGTTTTTTTCAGATTTAATACAGTTTTTTGCCTTTTTTCTGTGCCATTCAAATCCTGGTCTGGCACAGGGTATATGCCCTAATG
This sequence comes from Sequoia sempervirens, assembly GCA_007258455.2. Lineage (NCBI taxonomy): Eukaryota > Viridiplantae > Streptophyta > Pinopsida > Cupressales > Cupressaceae > Sequoia > Sequoia sempervirens. The sequence goes on from VDFB02270651.1 coordinate 65,296,470, forward strand.
GAACACTGAAAATGACAAATCTATTTAGATGTCTGTGTTGCAGGATCTCTGTCTATCATAATAAACATAAAAAACAATTCTTCTATTACAGTAAAATCTTGTAAGGAAAATCTAAATAACATATATTTCTTCACTTGAAAAGAAGCCAGCATTAACAGAGAGGGCTGGCAGATAGATTTTGCTATAAAAAGTCTCTGAAGTATGTCAATGAAGTAATGGATCTGGTACTAAATAGTTAGTACTGTATGCAGTTAATCCTTAAAATATTTAAAGGATGTATCAACTATACCCACAAAATATATAAATAAAGTATTTAAAGGATGTATCTGTTTTACCCACAAAAATAAATAAAGCTCAATTCGAATTTTCGGCAAAAAAGAAGGTGGTCATATGCAGCATTGTTAGGAGACCAATCATATCAGAGATTCAGAGGAACTAAATACTAATTTATGATTCATTCGAGAGATCCATGTTCCATACAAACCAGTTGCAGGCAAGATATCTAATAACAAAACACAGTACACCTAATACAAATAAAGGCTGCTGCCAAAAATGTGAACATTAAGGACGCTTATGGGAAGAATTAGCCTCAGAAAAATTACTCCGATCGGTAGGTGCAGCGTGCCGGTTATCCTCTCTCACAAAATCTGAGACATTACGCCTGTGCCGAGCTTGCTTTGGATGAAGCTCAAATCTTTCGCTCGATTCGCAGGATAAACTCCTATACAACCGATGGTCCCGGGGTCGAACCACAGCTTTAAAAATGAGCGGTAGCAGACCTTCCATTGCGGTTACAAAACGCAAAAAAGAACTAAATTTCTGTAAATTATAGTGCAACCAAATCTAGAACTAGCGGGATCCACGCTTTTTAAAACCAATAAACTGCTGTAATCCACAAGTTTGAATTTTGAAAGCTAGCCATTCAAGTTGTATGTCACGGAGCAATACCTAACTCTCTACAAGGACAGCCAACAATCAATCCATTCAGTTGGGCAGTAGTGGGGAGGAAGACAACAACCCTCTTTGGCTTGAGGAGGTGGAGGTTCAGACTTGGGAAAGGACCTCACAAGATGGCAATGGGGGTGTGTCACATTTTGGAGTGGAGTTACTTGGTTTATGTAGCTTATATGGCATGGTAATCTGTAATGGTATGAAAATGTGGCCAAAGTCGGGCGGTATCACTTGCAAAACCTACAATGGGCAAAGTGTTGTAGATTATGTGTTATGTTCTCAAAATTCGGTCTCTAGGCTGCTGGAGTTCAATATTGGGTGCTGCCCTATTGGTCTAAATTCTGATCATATGCCTCTTCTTGTTAAATTTAACATTCATGATGACAACCAGCAAGATAGCAAAAATCAGTATTCTCATAAGAGGGCTCACTCACAAGGAAAAATCCTTGTGAATCATGAAAATCAAGAAATCTTTGTGGCTGCGTTGGATCATCACCTCCAAGAAAGAAAAAACATACCATGCAATGAAAGCAATGAAAAAAATAAATACATTAGCAGCAATATGTTGGTTCCGCTAATTCAGAAGGCTCTAGAAGGTTGTAAGAGATCCCAAACCAAGAAAGGGATTTCAAATACTTTTCCTGCTAACCCATGGTATGATGAGGAGTGCAAAGCGGCAAGAAGACTGGCCAAAAAGAATATGTCAAACAAAGAAAGTAAAGTAAACTACGAGAAGTTGGTAAAATCTAAAAAAGAAATTTATGTGGATTTAAGAAGGAAAGAGTTAATTGCTTTGGGTAAACACAATCCCAAAAGTTTTTGGAGAGAGCTGCAACAAAAGAAGAGTCAGATAGAAAATAATATCACTGGGAAGCAGTGGTTAGAGTATGCGAAGCTCTTGTATGAACGACCGGTGGAGAAAATCAAGCCCCCTTTAATGCATGCCTCAAGTGAACTCTTTTCGGAGGAGGATATCAAGAAAGGCATAAAAAAGCTAGCAAGCGGTAAGGCTCAAGATATTGATGGGATGCAGGCTGAATTCTTAAAATGGGGCTGTGAGCTCCTCACACCTCACATCAAATACCTCTTTAATAGCATCACTCAAAATGGCTTTCCGGCTGAATGGGCTACCAGTGTGGTCATCCCCTTACATAAAAGTGGAGATATCAATAATCCCTCTAACTATCGTACTATAATGGTCAATCCTCTTCTTGGTAAACTCTATGGGAGCATGTTAGAGCGCAGAATCAGTAATTGGGCCGAAAGGGAAGGTAAAAGGGCAAAGGGGCAGGCTGGTTTCAGATCAAGACATTCTACCATAGATCACTGCATCACGCTTAGGCACTTCATTGAGAAAGTTTGGGACACCCAAGGGGCTGAAGCTTTTTGTTGTTTTGTTGATTTCAAAAAAGCCTTTGACACGGTACCTAGGGACAAACTATGGATCAGAATGAAGGAACTTGGTATCCCTGATGAACTTAGAGCAGCAGTCCATAAACTTTATGAGAAAGTTAGTGCTAAAATTAGAACAAAAGATGGTATGTCGGAATGCTTCGGTAGTGACATCGGGGTCAAACAGGGTTGTCCCTTATCTCCCACTCTGTTTGGGTTATATATTGATAAGCTTGAAGAATGGTTAAACAAAACTGATGGGGAGGGCATTCAACTTGCTAGTTATGTGGTGAAGTTACTTTTATATGCGGATGATCTAATCTTAATTGCAAAATCTGCTCTTGGTTTGAGAGATCATTTAAAGGCTCTCGAGCTCTTTTGCCAAGAGGTCGGTATGCAAGTTAACACCAGCAAAACTAAAATCATGATCTTCTCTTTGAAAAGGAAGAAGTAGCAATTTAATTTCATCTTTGAGGGCAGTCCTTTGGAGGTGGTGGAAGAATACAAGTATCTTGGGATTGATTTCCATAATAGGCTCAGCTGGGAGACTTGCAGGGCAAAAAGGATTCAGGGTGGCTGGAAGGCGTCTTATTTACTACAAAACAGATGTAGGAAAGCAGAGTTATGGGATTGGAAAACCAAGAAAACTCTTTTTGGTTTGTTGGTGGCACCGGTTGTCCTCTATGGTTGTGAGGTTTGGGGGGGTAGCATGTCAAACCACAAGTGGAGGCAAGTTGAAAGAATTCAAAAACATTTGATCACTACTAACATCAAAGTCAAATCTTCGGTTCCGTATGAGATTCTCTTGGCTGAAACTGGTATGTTCCCGTTGGAGGCATCTGCTGTCATCCGGTTAATAAGTTATTTAAAAAAAGTTGAGAACATGGATTTGCACCGCTGGCCCAAAATGGTTGTTGGGGAGGAGCTAAACCGTAGAAAGAAGACTTGGATGAAGCAAAATAGCAAGTGGTTGAACAAATGGAACATTAAACTACATGAGTGCCCCAACACTAATGCTGAGATAAAAAAGTTTGTGCTAGAAAAGTTTAGGTCTACTATGTGGACTAAGCAGGTTGGCCGTAAAAAGTCTCATTATATCCAGGAATTCAACCCCACGTGGGAGCATGATGAGAAAGACTATCTAAAGGTTACAATTAAAGGCAAGGCTAGGCTTTTGATCGCTCAATTAAGAACCGGGTCACACCATCTTAGATGCGAGACAGGTAGGTGGGTTGTCCCCAAGGAGGCTTGGGAACAACGAACTTGTATTTTTTGCAACAAAGGGACTGTCGAGACTGAATGGCACTTCATGATTGAGTGTGCTGCTTATGATGATATCCGTATCCAATATGAAGACATTTTGAAGGTGGATAATCTAAATGAACTTTTTAGGGAAGCTAGGCTCCTCAAGATTGCTAGCTTTCTGATCAAGATCTACAATAGAAGGGCTGACATGGAAAAGAACTTGAAAATGGTTAAAGTTTCAGTGCTTGGTCCCATAGACTGATGGTCTCGTGGACGTCATTAAAAACCATTCATTCATTCATTCATACGAAGTTTACGATGGACACCCCTTCAGAAATCTTGCATGGAACCCATGTACATTTGGCCCAAGTACGAATTCTATGATGACATGGGTAAGGTGTTTTTAAAATGACTTATGTTTTACCTCTCTCTTTCTTTAAAACAAGTGAATAAAGTTAAGAGAAATTTAGTTATTTGTGGCAGGATTGTATTGGACCAAAATTTGGTATCACGGACTTCCTGCTTCTTTTCTTTATTCTCTATTCTCTGTTCCAACTTTTTTTTATATGATTATATAATTTTATTAGATGGTGTTATGTACAATTGCATATTCATCTTCAATTTTACAATTTGTTTTCAATTTGTGATATTTGAAAAATAATGGAACTGTAGGCATTGTGGGAAGCTTGTCTTGAGAAAATTATATATATAGGGTTGTTTTTACTATTTGTACATGGAAATGATATGAATATAAATTAGAGGGGAAAAAGTAAGTGTATAAATTGGAAATATCAACGTGTGAAAGTCAGGGATGTGATTGTACATGATCATATCTCGAAGACAAAGCTATAAGCATTATAACATCTAAAGTGATCAAATTATGGAGACTACAATTTAAAATTGATATTTTTAAGTTTAAAAAAGGTTGAATCTAAAACTAGACATCACAACAAAAAATATGTGCTCAAAAAGTAAGGTAATTTTCTAATAAGATAAAAAATTATGTAATCAACTCATTCAAAGAATATTCAAATATGTTTTCACATTGTTCTCATGTTATTCCACTACGAATGTTACTACAACACAAAATTTTGGCATCAAATTCATACGGGTGCATCCTTTTTCATCTTAATTTTATTATTCTAGTGTGTGATGAGGAAAAATTTATTTTTTAAGGCCTTGCTACTAAACTAAAGAAACTTTTGATAAAATTATCTTGTCATGATAGGATCCCATGTTAATTATGTAGCACACTCAAGCTGAAAACACTCAAATGACTCTCACCAATAACAATGTTATATCTTCTTATCACTTTAGTATTGAGTAACACTCAACATTTGAAAGGTAGTCTTAATTGACACTCATATTAGCAAAGTGGTTGAGGTGTCAACCAATTCCTATAATAAACACATGAATATTGAGTTTGATAAACGAACATTGAAATAGAATTTTAGAGCAACTTTACTTGTATATTTTATGTATAAGATTCTATAATAAGCAAGTGGATTTTATGTCATTAATTTTAGAAAATATAGTACATACCTACAATGTACCAATAAAAATATGCAAGCATGTAATAAGATATGAAAAAGGAACTTTAAATCATTTCAAATCCTTCAACTTGTGGATTGTGTGATTTAATCTTCGTTTAGAGAAGATATACAAGAAATAAATAAATTATTGTAATGATATTTTATAGATTCCAAATGTGACTCGCCACTACCATGTATAAATCACTTGTGAGCATGCACATATGTGTTTGCAAATTTTATTGAATTGACGATGGATCACTCCCAATCACATGGCAAAAGCAAGTGGAGTGACAATGAATCTAAAGGACTATCTTATTTGTGTGAAATAAGATCCCTATATGTGGCAATGACATTAATTGTTGCCATTACCTCTCCTATAGGGTTCTTCTTTTCATAAGGGAAAATTTCCCTATGAATTGTATTATTGTTAACTTGAGTGTGGCACTGACATTAAGTAAGGTAACTTTAGTTTACATAATGTAAAGCTCTCAATGAGCATTGTTAAGGGTAATATTTACACAAATAGCCTCTAGCTTAATAAGAGTTTCCAAATATTCTAATTTGATGACTACTCTAGATATCCATTCTCTTGCTTATGTATCTCTAAAGTTGATTCTAATTCAATGGTGCCAATAACTAAAAGGGGGGTAAAAACATGATACTCGGACCCAAACTTGGGACATGAAAAAATTGGGAGGGAGTGGCACATGTTTCTTCAAATAGTTTTGTTCCAAGATATTTCTTCGAATGAAGGTCCTTCAATCGAAGGTCATTATGCAAAAGCCTTCAATCAAAGATGGACCTTTGATCGAAGGTTCTCATTAATTTAAAAATATATTAAATAATACATTTGATTGAAGATGACCTTCGCTCAAAGGTATTATTTAGAAAAAAAAGGTTTTATGAACCAATAACTCCATTTTGTCAGTTCATTTTGGCAAATGAAGTTTAGCAGAGCAACTAGAAGGTTTGTTAGCGGAGGGCAGTTGTCATTGTTGCAAAATGGTTTGGGTGAAGGAGTGTTTGAGTGAAGGGGTTCAAGCTAAGGTAAGTTGTAGCACCTACCACCATTTTCACATTTATAATGCACCTTTAAACCTTGGCATATTAAGAATTTATAGATTGTTGTTTATATGACTATGACAGTCATTTCTACCCTTGATAACAACCCTGCAAACTATAAAGACCTTGAACACCTTATAACTAGTTAGGGTTTCATGATAAAAGAGAGATTCATCATGTTTCCACATAGAACAATAGGTTTTTTCTTGTCATTATTGTCATTTAAAACCCTTAGCCATTGTTTTAACTCATAGTTCTACTCTCAAATCTAAAAATTTCAAAGAAAATTTATTTCAATACAGTCACAATTTGTTAGTTTTGATAATAAAAAAAATAGTTTAGAGGGTAACTAAATCTAGTAGAAAAACTTTTGGACCAATGTTTACCCCATGCTAGTGGATTATCTCATTGAGATCATCTTTTTGAGTTGATAATTTGATATATAACTCCAGAATTTATACAAGTTGCTTATTGTGTGTATAAATATATACACATATATACATGTTTACAAATAAATTGTAACAATAATAAAATTCATTTATTGAATAAGGTGCTCATTGATCTCTCATTGAACTCTAAACATGAACATATCATGATTGTGGCAATGTACACTTGTATACAAGTTAATATATAATGCTTTAAATGGGTTTTTTAAGAAGGAAGCATAGTTCATTCCATTCTAAATCTATTGATGATGTCAAACTTGGGCATGGGAATAGAATATATCCTACCTAATAGAATTTCCACAATGTCTTCTTAACATATGATGTTGAAATCAATTGTAATAAAGACCCAAGACTGGTTTGTACAATGATATGATCTTTGGTATTAAACATAAAGTATTATATTATGATTCTAGATATGTTATCTATGCATGTCAAATTTGTCTAGGTTGGGAATTCTCCCATTTATTTGATTCTCTTTAATTATGTGTTTTTATATATTTGAGTAATATAGTTGATTCTTGCATTTTTTCTTTATTTATGAATTTACCAATAGATGGTGTTTGTTACTTGAAGAACTTTTATCATTAATTATATTAAGTGGTTGTCGGTCATAAAGTATCTGAGGGGTATCTTGGAAAGGATAACACACCTAATTTTTTAGAAATACTTGGAACCTATTTTTTTCCTTTTATGAAAACAAGTACAGTGGATGATAATAATATTAAGATGCAAGAAGGATGTTGGTTGAGAATCTAGGTATGCTCGAAGTAATAGTGTAAAGAGAATGTAAATCCAACTTGCATGTGCATGAACTTATGCCATCTCCAAATTAGAGATTGTGTGTGTTTCAAACTATGAGTGTCATTATATTTTGGATATTGCATGTGTCTAAAACTATGTGTCATATTATATTTTGGGCATTATGCACATGTCTATGTTGTACCAAAATTAAGAGTGTCATGAAAATGAGTTGGAAATGTTCCTATCTATAATATCTTAGCCATATGGTCATGGATTAATGTTAGTTGTGTTATGGAATCTTTCCACATGGTTAATTTCATCAAGTAGAAGTACACTAGTTGCCTTCATTTTTCCCACATGACTCTCTTGTATAACGCATATGTGAAGTGTAAGGTATTGCCTGATATTGGTGATGCATGGGAGAGTTGTGTAAGTTCTATGGTTAGAAAAAAAAGTGGCATCATGATATTCTCTCCCACTTTTAGTAGCTTTGACATAATGCAACACATGGTAAAATTGTAAGTGGTATAGGTGGTTTATTATACAATCTCAATTAATGATACATATATTATTATATATTTAATTTGGTTTACCATGTACCTTATCGTGATTAGATGAATTAACGTGCTTCTATGATTCTAGGTAATACATTATTGATATGTTTGGGTTCTATAGACATAGACATGGCAACATTCTTGATTAACACTTAATAATGATGGTTACATCCTTATGTAATAAGGAGCACTTACATCTTATTAAATTATTATTATATTAATAAAATTGTATACCTTTATAATTTCACACTATGTTTGGGTCCCTTAATTAATTGCACTTAATCAAGCTCCTCATTTTCCAAATTATGCATTCCAAAACCTTATTTTACCCGTTTCCTAAAAGGGGAACCTATATTTAATTAATGCAAATAATATTTTAATCACCTTGAAATGAATGTGTCTTGGACTTTTGGGCCAAGACCCATTCCCCCAAGGGCGAATGGGTCTTCCTTAGGTCCTATGTCCCAAATTTTAATATGTTTTTGGTGGCATTTTAATTATTCAAATTTCATATGTAAATGTCAACTTTTGGAATCTAATTTATGAGAAATTAGATAAACACCTATAAATACATAGTTTTTTTATCAATTCAAATCTAAGCAACATTATCAAGACTTCATATAAGCAAATATTATTTCCAAGAGCATTCAAGAGCAAGTTTTTCATTCAATTGTTGCAGCATTCAAGATCTTATCATCATGTTCAAGCTTATATGTGTGTTCATGTCATCTTGTCAAGGCTAATATGCATTGTTGATCCTAAGCATCCAAGCATTCACTTATCCAACAAATCAAGCAAAGAAAGATTTGATTCCTTAGAGAGATGTGTTTGACTTTAGTCCTCTAAGGGAAGCCATTAAAGGTTTGGTGAGTTGTAACAAGCAAGTGTTCATTCATCATTCCTTCCATTTATCAATTATCATTATTTTTTATCAAGGTTTAATTACCAAGCATGGGGTTTGACTAAGGAAAACCCCCATTCACAACAAACAATTTTTCCTCTTTGTATGTGCAGATTTATAGGTGAAAGAAGGACCGAAAAGATCTCAAAGAACCATTTTGCATTATTGTCAAAGTTGTCATCATTGTTGTCAAGCCCCAGAAACTCAATTGTAGATCTTATTTTTGGCTTTCCAATAATGGAACATGTATAAAACAAAAGCTAAGATCCATTATCTGAGGACTACCAAAACTAATTTTGGACACCCTATCCAGGACCCATTTTCCCTAGGGTGAACATGTCCTTCTGTAGTGCCAAAAAAGAATTTTTATGCCAGTTACATGTATCTAGACCCTTCTCAGATATGTCTGCAAACTATCAATTTGATTTATGTAGCTTTGGGATCTTGCATTTTATCATCTAGGTCATATAGTTTCACTAGTTTAGTTGCATCAAATCATTTCCACTTAATTCAAAATCCTATTGTCCTAAAGAAACCAAGGGGTTTAGGTCTGATTGGCTCACCTTAAGGTTGAAAGTTAATCTCTACACTTTGTAATCCCCTAGTTTCAATGAAATTTGGGAAAGAGGGACACCATTAGTTCCTAATTTCTTTGTATGAAGGACCTAGGACACCCCATTTTGTGTTAGAATTATGAAACAAGCACAAAACCACACCCACAGGATCAAACAACAAACTAATACACCTTCCATGCAAGAGAAATGCAAACAAGAATTGCTATATTCATCAACAAGGAAAAGTTACAGAAGAAGCTTTCAAGAAGATATGAAAGTCGTGATATTTCCCGTGAATAATCTCCGAGTGTTATTTACAATAAGGGTTAAATGCTTATAAGAGAAAAGCCCTAAATGAGAAAGGGATCAGATCATGATAAGTGTCAACATCACATGAGATGTGACATAATGATCTAATATTAACTCAACTAATAAAGCATTCATAAGTTTAGCTAAAGTGTGAGAATAAATTAGATTAATAATCAATTAAAGATTAATTAATTATTAGCTGATGTATGATAACTCTAACACCCCCCCTTAAGATGAGCTTAGGGAGTAGCTAAAAACCCTAAAAAGAATGCAAGATGGGTCTTGACAAACAAGGCCAAATAAGGTATCCATGTACAAACAAAAGATCTCTATAATGTGGAGAAATAGAGAAAACCTCATGGGAAAAACTCTACTCCAAAAAGAGATGAAAGCCAAGTGAAGGACTGAAGAAGCCTCCAAACAAGGCAAGGTTGTCCCAAAAGATAGGAACAAAGAGAACACCACAGAAGCATGAAGAAGTTGCAAATATTGTCAAAGAATGATTGTTGAAATGCTGAAAGAAGAACCTCCGCTGAAACATATGATGATCAAGATCAAGAAGACAAGAATCTGTATGAGTGCCCCCAATGACACTACTCGAATCCAATGGAAAACCAAGGCAAACATCTGGAACTCGAAGATACAAATGGCACAAGTACCAATAGTCTGAAGAGTTGATCAAGAAAAAAATGGAAGGTTGCCCCCAGAAATAGGAATGCAAGAGTGTCCATATGGTAAGTGCTCCATCTCACCGAAATGCATGGGTAACCAGCCGCTGCATCCGCCTAGTACATAGGAACAAATACTATATACATAGCTCACTCCAATGCAAAACCAAGGAAGCATTAACACCAACAATAGAAACCCCCCCATAATGCTGACAAGGGAGAGGTATCTACAAGTACACTGAAACTAAATGCCTGAAAGTAGTGCATGAAGAGGAACCAAGAACATCTGAAGGTGCAAACATGAAAGTACAAGCAGATATAAAGGATGTGAAAACAAAATTGACATACACATGAGAAAGGTATGAAGGAAAACAAAGGAAAACATCAACCCTCGTGCCACTTTATATCATAGTGTGAGTACAACAAGGCATAAAGTGGTGTGCAAGAATCCCAATACTACACATACAAAGTTGAGGCACTTTATTTTAGTGTGTTTACATAAGATAAATACATGCAATGTGAGCCCATAATGTCCAAAAAAGGACAACAGCTGAAAATAAAATTCTTTTATAGAAAATGAGGAAAATGGTAGCACCATGACGAAGTACACAAAAAAAATGCACTTTAAAAAAAAACAACACCCAAAAATGTGTCCAGATGCAGAAGATATGGCTCGCTAACGTCTCCAAAATGAAAATTGAACAGCTACAGAATTGAGAAAACATAATTCTGTAAAAAACCAAAGTCAAAACTGGAAAATACCTACACCACTGAAGAGCACAAAATTTCACCCCATTTCAAAAAACAATGCACATGAAAAGACCACCGTATGGGCCAAGATATGGCCTCTAGAAGTTGAGGTGCAAAACGAAAAAGCCCAACAGAGAGGGGCTGAGCAAGGGCAAAAAAAAACTTCACCAAATTTGTCAAAAACACCTCCAGAAATAGAGGCCCGCCAAATATTGTGATACTGGAAAAAATTCTCCAACTACAATGCTTTTATTTTGCAAAAAAATGCAAAATTTGACTATTTTTTTAAAGCTAAAAAATGCCAAAAAACTATTACATTTTTTTAAATAAAAAAACATATAAAAAAATATTTTTTCTTTTTTATTTATTTTTAAAAGTAAAAAAGCATTAAAAAAACTTTATATAATTTTTTTTAAACATATATAAAAAAATTACATATTTTTTTATTTAAGAAAAATATAAAAACACTTTTCGTAATAATTTTTTTTTAAAAGTAATGGGGAGAAACCCATAGGACATAGGTACACCTGCATATGGGGTTTGCCAAGTAGGTACTGCTCTTCCTTTTGACTTTTTAAAAAAACCAAAATTGTGCAAAAGCTTTTAAAAACACATTTTTTTTACATTTGAAAATTGTTGGAATTTTTATTTTTATTTTTTTCAGATTTTTTTTAATTTTTTCACAAAATTTACCTCATGCGGCGTAGGAGGCGACGCCCCCTAGGTAAAAAAATAAGACCGGGCTGCCTCCAAAATTGACAAATTATATATGGAAATAGGGTTTTGGGCCTTTTGAGTCAATGGTGATGTCCGTTTGACTCAAAACGCTCTGAAAATCAGGCACCCCGGATCCGCAAAAAACCTTTCTTCAAACCTCACGGATCTTACAAACGAGAAATCAAGTGAAACAAAAAGCCAAATTTGACTTTCGAGATAGCTCTGGAACCAACGGCGAGGTCTTTTTCACACAAAAATGCTTCAAAAAATGCCCACTTCCAAAATTTGCAAAGAAAGCAAGGGGGATTCAGATTTGAAGCCTACAACCCTTGTTGAAGAAGAAAACCTCATAAATCAAGAAGGGGTTCGCTGAATACACGCTCTAAATACCATGTTAGAATTATGAAACAAGTACAAAACCACGAGCCACATTATCAAACAACAAACTAATACACCTTCCACGCAAGAGATCTGCAAACAAGAATTGTTATATTCATCAAGAAGGAAAAGTTACAGAAGAAGCTTTCAAGAAGATATGAAAGCCGTGATATTTCCCATGAATAATATCCAAGTGTTATTTACAATAAGCGTTGAATGCTTATAAGAGAAAAGCCCTAAATGAGAAAGGGATCAGATCATGACAAGTGTCAACATCACATGAGATGTGACATAATGATCTAATATTAACTCAACTAATAAAGCATTCATAAATTTAGCTAAAGTGTGTGAGAATAAATTAGACTAATAATCAATTAAAGATTAATTAATTATTAGCTAATGTATGATAACTCTAACATTTTGGACCCCCTTTTTCCCTACGTTTCAATCATGCATAACAATACTTGTATTATATGTTTATATATGCATGTCCATGAACACATGATTACTTGTGATATATTTGTGATGGAGAAGAAAGATGTGTTAATAATTGATTTGAATGATGAAACAAGTGATATTACTTAAGGCACATAGTCCTATGTGTACATGAAATTAAAGGAAAACTATATTCTATGAATTTATTTATCTTAAGTTTGGAGTCTTACTAAATGCCTTATTATGTCTTACACAATGTGTTAGGTAAGATTGAGTTGAAATATCCATGTCATGAAATTGGTCACTATTTAGGCATAATCTTAAACTCAAGAGTGGTACATTTTCCTTAAGATCAAACAAAATATTAGTTACCTCACTGAGTGTTATGAAGACACTTATCAAAAAATAGAAAAATTCTTGAAATTTTGAATTGATCACAAGTTAAATTGGGTTGTGACATTTGCTATTAGAACCTAGGTTGATCTCCAACCTAGGACCTACTACACTAACTAGGCATTAATTTGAATATCTTTAGCTTAACATTATTCAATGTTGGTACGAAATGGGGATATCACAAAAACCAAAGGGGAACTCTAAAACATGTTCAATCAAGAACTAGGGAACACCATGCATGCATGCCTATTCTTTAACAAAAAAATGAGGATATTGTATGGTTATCTAACATTCAAAATTTGGCATCAATATTAAACCATCTTAGTGTCACATGGCAAGAAAAGTACTCAATAAGAAAAAGTAGAGAAAACTTCCAAGGTTGGTAGCAAGAAACTATTCTAGTTGTTCATGTGAATTTCTATTTGAATGTGGTTAAAATATACCTATCATGGGAAGATAGTTTAATGTCAAAAATTGTACTCCCTTGTAGGTGATAGTACAATTTCACGCTTATTTTGGACCTAATTTAGTGACCATTTCATTTATGCATTTTCAACACCTCCTAACTAGGCCCTAATCTCCTAAATTATGCATTTTGAGGTCTATTTTACCATTTTCCAAGAAATTTCAAGCAGTGAACAAATGCATCCAGTTAATGTCTTTCCCTTGATACTTTATATCCTAGAAAATAGGGCCAAGACCCATACGCACCCCCCCCAGTTTGTCGAGACCCAAATTTTAATATGTCGGTGTCAACATTTTAGCATTCAAAAGTCAATTTGTAAATGTTAACTATCGAGATCTAATCTTGGGGAAATTAGAGAAATGTTGATAAATACCTAGTCTTTTCACCATTTAAGACTAGAGACAAGAAAGAGAATAAGAACTTGAATCTTGGAGTAGTAAGAGATCATTGTATTCCGTCATACACACTTGAATTTGCAAGTCTTCAAGCTTATTTGTGGATTTGATCAAGCCATATTCCATGATTGAAGGTGGTTAGGGAGATGCATTTTGCCATTTCCTTCAACCTAATGACCTTTTCCCTAAGTGTTCTCATCTTCAAGCTTCATCTTACTTGTAGCCTAAAGCAAGGTATCATTACATTTCAGATTTCCAAAGGGTGTTTGACTTCCTCTTAGGTAGATCTTGTCATTTTCATATAGGAATCCTTCTCTAACACACTTGAGTAGGGGTTTTATGTATTTTTAGCTCATAAAAACCTTAGACACACTTAAGGTTAGGTCACACACACTTTCCTATCACATCTTTAACTATTTGTTGAGGTATAAATATCAAAACAAGGGTTTGATTGAGGTAAACTCCTATACAACCACCCTACCATCTCTTTTGTAGATTTATTGCAAGTTTGGATCTAAAGATGAAACTTTACAAGGTAGGTATCAGAGAGCACACATAGGGCTACAAGATCAAGTTTTGAGTTTTAGAAGAGGCCTACAAGGACTCATATGCCTCTAGGAAAATCAATCCTCCTATGCATACCAAATCCATTTTTTTATGATAGGTACACATCATTCTACCCTTCCCAAATCTACCTACAAACTGTTGTTTCAATTTGTGCATTGTCAGAATCTTTCCATTTTCATATTAGGACACATATTTTGATTAGACTAATTAAGAAAAATCATTTCTAGTCCATTTCCAAGGCTCAAAATGATTAGATCCAAGTCTGATTGACTCACCTTCATGGTTGAAAGTCAATATTTACACCTTATGGATTTGCACTCTAATGTATCCTTGAAAAAGGCCCAATTGAATCCTAGGTTTCACTCATTAAACTTAAGGATCACCTTTTTCATATGTTACATTTTGGTGAACCCGACAATTTTGACATCATAGACCTTCTGAAATTTGAAGTGATTCAACCCTAGATCTAGGTTTTGCACGATATTGATTTGCATTTCTCATTTATGGTTTTATTTTTCCATCATAAAAAGTCACAAAAATTCAAAAAATTACTTACATATTGCATCATAGGTTGCATTAGGGTTTATTTCAGACATTTAGATCAATTCTACATTCAAAATTGCATTGATAATTGTCACTTTTTGTTCAAATATTGTCACCAATTTGCACTTGAGTTAAATTGGGAAAATCTTGGAGAAAATAGTCATTGTCAAACTAGTTTGTAGATAGAAACATCTTTAAACAACAACATAAACATTCACTTTTTTAGTTTTTAGAAGCCCTTTTCAGGACTTAGATGCCCTTGGGTGCCTCTTTCCTACTAACGGTGACTCAAAAAAACTTTGCATACATCTTTGTCTTTGTACTTTCACTCTATTTTTTTGCAAATGTCTGATTTGAAATTCTAAAACAATGTTATTGCATGTTAAAGAAAGATGTCATTTTGCTTGATTTGTTACAAATTTTAAAAAATTGTTGCATTTCAGTATTGGAAATTATCAAATTAGTAAGACAATTGTTTACATTTTTTGAAGCATTGCATAAATTGGATAAATTAGTTTTCATTTTTGCAAAAATTCAAAACCCTAGGTTGTTACAACAAATTATAAAATCTAGAAACTCACAAAATAGCAACAAAATCAATTCCAAACCTAGGTTTACAAATTGTCACAAAGTTAGTTTTTGTCACTAGTGCCTCTAAAACTAAAATTTCAGAAAGAGCCCTACCATGACCCAAATGCCCTAGGGTGTCCTAGTCCTCCAAAAGCTACCTTAGAAATCAAGAACATATTGTTATTTATTGTCAGTTTTCAAGTCTAGAACCTGATTTTCAGATTTGTAATAGGTCTATAAATATGTTTTTAACCCCAGTTAACTTCAATGTGCATTGGAATTTTATGGTTAGTCTTGGAGAAAGCATAGTCATTTGACCATGTCATATCTCTTTCTACAAGTACACTATATACCTATCAAGCCCTTTAGCTATGATGACTTTGATATGTTAGATGAAGCCCTCGAGGATTTCATCTCACCTAAATCATCCACTAAGGCTTGCAACATTACCACACAAAAAAAAACAATAAATGCAATCACACCTCAACTTATCATTTACCCACCTAAGCAACAACCTCAAGTCCAAACCAAACCTATACTTATCATAGGACCACCTCAAAACAAACCAAAACCTCAAGGTCATATCTTAAACTTTGTAGAACAACTCACTAGTAACCATGTGTCGTAGCAACCAAGTTACCACACAGTTGCTCATACATATAACAAAAGGAATAAAAAACAACCAAGACAAATGCAAACAATTCCCTCATTGATATCGCTTCCACAACCTATTTTACCTAGTGCCCCTCATTTACCTTGACATAGTGGAAAGGAGTATGATCTTGTTGAAAAACTTTGTAACACTCCTGATAATATTTCCTTATGGGATCTAATTCAAACATCACCTACTTACCATGGTATGCTTCAAAATGCTTTACAAAAAGTTGTGGTCCCTACTAGTGCACAACTAAATGATTTAGAAACCTTAATTGAAGGCATGAATTTGATTAATGTGGATATTGTCTTCCATCAAAGTGAATTACCTCCTTTAGAAATGCAAACATAAAATGATGCTTTGATGGTACCAATTTTTATTAACAAGGTTGGGATTAGGTGTACCCTTATTGACAATAGTTTAGGGCTTAATGTTTTCAATATAAATCTTTTGGATAAAATTAGGGTAAATAAGACTAAGATTCAACCAGATTCTTTGTCTATTTGTGGTTTTGACAATGTGGGAAAACAACCACTTGGTGTAATAACATTACCTATCAAAGTTGCTAAGGTTGCATTACAAACTCCTATCCATGTCATGCCTCATGATCTTTAAAATAATCTTCTCTTGGGAAAACCATGGATTCATGAAATGAATGGAGTGCCTTCAATGTTGCATCGTATAATTATATACACTTTCAACAAGGTTTATACAATAAAATCTGGTCCAAAATCTAAAAATTGCTTACAAAATGAGAAAGGAATAAAATTCCTTTAAGAACCTTAATACTAACTTCAAAAGTAGAACCCTTACAAAGTGAAGATAAAGATGAGTGTCTTTCATTGGTGACAAAAATTTTGGATGATGATTGGGGCTCATTATATTTTACACCTACATTCATGGGAGAATACAAGATCACACAATAAAAATCCAAAAAAAACAAAGAAGCCGCAATGGTATCAACACAATCTATCACTAAATCACCAAAAGCATTTGAATCTACTTATAATGGAAAAGGATGTGGCATAAAAGAACAAGGCGTTTGTGTTCCCATAGAGCTCAACACACAAGAAACAACAAGAGATCTTGGTTATTGTCCTTCAAAAATAATGAAAGCATCAAAAAGACCTTCACTAAATTTCAATGTCATCGGGTGATCCCACAATATTGATTTACAATTTTTGGCCAAACTGGACATTGAACTGATTTTTTCTAACTAAATCTTCACTTTCGAACACCTATAGCTGCTAAACCGTGAAGAATTTGAAGATGATGCAAACTAGTGATTTGTGACTTTTTTTCAGTAGATTCTAAATTATTTTTTTTCAAAGTTTTTGGAATCATATTGCACTTCTTTTTCCATCTCCTTCGAAAACTAGTTTTTTCAGTAAACACCATTTTTAAGCAGTGACACTCACCATATAACACAACTTTTTTTCCATGAAGGATAAATTTTTATTTTTTTTAATTTAGATTAGTAACTACAATATCTAGTGCTTCCAATTGGTTTCATTGTGTTTTATTGAATTTTTTTCCTTAATCAAGTTTTGAAGTCAAGCCAATTACAATTCAGACAAAGGTAGACTGTGTAACACATAAATTTTTTTGTATGTACTGAAATTCAATTTTATTTTTTTGGATCAAGGACTTCAATATCTAGTGCACTCATATTTTTCAATATTTTTTTGATAATCTTCTATTTTTCCACATGTGTAGAACAAAGAGCTTGATTTTCGGTGAAAAACCTAAATTCATAAGAAATAAAAAATAAATGTAATAATCAAATTAAATTTAATTAAAATTATACCTTTTTGGAAGCTTATAACAAGGACTACATACTTACAAAAAAATAAAATAAAATGAATTCATTTGATCCCCCAAAAGGTAAATCAAAAGTGGTTTTTTATCAACATTTTGATAGGTGTAAAGGAGACTCTGTTATAGGTATGGTTTAAAACTAGCGGAGTTCTATCCAAGGGGGCTTGGTCTAAGGTGTTTTGATCAAACCATCTTCAATTAGAATCCTTTAAATGAAACTTTTCAAGGTTTAAATCATTATATTTTCTAAAAATATGTGATTTCAACAAAAATCAGGATCTCCCAGAAAGTGTAGACCACTATTGTGGCAGCACCCCATCACACAAGATTCCCCTAAGACAACCCTAAACTTGGTGTATCTTTAAATGATAGATACCACAAATAATGATATGTCAATGGATACCTTTCAAAATGATGAATCCCTAGTAGAATTTTTGGGTATGTATGATACACTGCCTAGTCATCATCATAACCGTAGGTTTACATATTTTTTAAATGCTAAGGGATACTTTGGGGAAGAAACATAATCATGTGATAATGAATAAGATGAATCTCAAACAACTCTTGATGTTCCAAATCACAATGTGTTACTTGTAGGAGACACCATAAACATACCAATGGATCTGTCCAATGAAGATAAAGTGATTCAAATAGGAAAATTTATCGATGATGATGCACAAGAAGATCACATAACATTGCTACATGACTTTCCTGAGATCTTTGTTTGGACTTATTCGAATATGTCAGGTATTGACCCTAAAATAGTCAAAAAATATGCAAGATGAATCCTAAGATAGATTTATTTGTTAAGTTTGATATTGAAAAGCTCCTACAAGCTAGTTTCATCCACCCTATTGATTATTCACCTTGGATATCTAACATTGTTGCAGTAGCAAAACCTGATAATCACATTAGGATGTGTACGGATTTTCACTGATCTTAATAAAGCATCTTTAAAGATAATTCTCCCCTTCCTAATATTGACATGATAGTGGATTCAATTGTGGTACATGCCCTATTATCATTTATGGATGATTTTTTAGGATATAATCAAATCTTCATTAACCCTCAAGATCAATATAAAACAACTTTCACTATATCTTGGGTAACCTTTTGTTGGGTTGTTATGCCTTTTGGATTGAAAAATGTCAAAGAAACACATCAAAGAGCTATGACACTAATATTCCATGACTTCATACATAACATTTTGGAAGATCATGTCAATGATATTTTGACTAAGTCTATAACGCATCAAGATCATGTCAAAATCCTCTGACAAATCTTTGAAAGAATTTGTAAGAACATGAGGTTGAACCTAGAGAAATGTGTCTTTGATGTGGATAGTGGAAAATTGTTGGGATTTATAGTGTCACATAGAGGAATTGAGGTGGAAATAAAGAAGATTGATGTTATAATAAACATGTCGCCTCCTAAGAACATTTCACAATTATGTATCTTATAAAGAAAGATTCAAGCTATTCATTGTTTTATCGCATCATTGGCAGATCAAACCCTTCCCTTTACCCAGCTCCTTAAGAAAGAATTATAATTTAGATGGAATGAGGATTGTCAAAAAGCCTTCAAAATTTTGAAACAATACTTAGCTAATCCTCCCATCTTACAACTGACCATACAAGGAAAAAAAATTATCCTTTACACATCAACTTCAACCCATGCTCTTGCTATGTTATTAGAACAACAATATGAGAATAGCAAGGACCATCCTATTTATTACAAGTCAAACATTGATTAATTATGAAACTCATCATACAACTATAGAAAAATAATGTTTGGCTCTTATGTTCGCACTAAAAAATTGAGACATTACTTTTTAAATGTAGAAGTGCATGTCATCATAAAATTTGATCCTTTAAAACACCTTTTCACTAAAACGGATTTATCAGGATGCATAGCTAAGTGGGTTATGTTGTTAATTGAGTTTGAACTTAAGTTTGTTCCTCAAAAAGCAATCAAATTCCAAGCATTGATTGACCATTTAGCTGAGGCTCCTTCACCATTAGCAATACCAAATTACGACTCATTTCCTAATGAAAATGTGTTGAAGATAGATGATAGTGAAACATGGGAGTTGTATTTTGATGGTTATAAGTGTTAAACTGGCTCCAGAGTAGGGTTTATACTAATACCACCTTCAGGAAAGCCAATTCCTTTTTCCTACCATCTAAATTTCTTGTGTACAAAGAACACTACAGAGTATGAGGCCCTCATCGTTGGATTACATGCAACCTTATCTTTAGGTGTTCAACACATTTGTATATTTAATGATTCTCAATTGATTATTAAACAACTTAATGGGTCCTATCAATCAAAACATGATAATTTATCTCAATATAAAGACCTCACACTAACATTCTTGGAGTATTTTACATCATACACTATTGACAATGTTTCATAAAAGTATAATCAACATGTAGATGCAATGACAAGCGCAACTTCCCTTGTTTCTCTTGAAGATTCTTTCGTGAATTTTACATTTGTTGTTCACACTCTCACAACACCATCAATAGGGGAAAAGATGAAGGTTATTTTTATTTCTAATATTGAAACCTCTAATGAATGGTACACGTTGATCTTTAAATACCTAAAAGAAGGAACCTTTCCTGAACCAACCACTAAGAACACTAGAGCTTGTATTCAGAAACTTGCAACTCAATATAATCCTATCAGACGTGTTGTATAGGAAATTATTCAATGCCATTCTCCTTATGTTTCTTAAACAATATGAGATCCCTATAGCTCTTGAGGAAGCTCATACGAGTGCTTGTGGGGGGCATTTCCGAGGTAGATTGTTAGTTCAAAAATTAATCTATATAGGATATTATTGGTGAAATATGGAAAAATATTGTCTTGACCATGTTTAGAAATGTCCTAAATGTCAAGAACATAACAATTTGATTCATGCTCTTACTTCCAAAATTCGTGCTCAAGTGGCTATTTGGACATTTTCGATATGGGATTTGGACCTTATTGGAAAAACTTCTCCTCCTTCCTCTCCAGGACATACATTTATAATTATTGCACTAAAAATTACTTCATGAAATGGGTAGGAGCAATCCCTCTTCATTCCACGAATATTGAGGAAATCTATCATTTTATCCTAGAAAACATCATTGCACAATTTGGCCTTCCCTTAGCCTTAGTTTTGGATAATGGGACACCATTTAAGAATTAGGAGGTGAAGAAGTTTTTGGAAAATTTTCATATTCAACATTTTTCTACACCTTATTACCCACATTCCAATGGTCAAGAAAAAGCAACAAATAAAACAATTGAACAAATCTTACATAAAATAGTTAGCAAACATAACAAGGATCGACACACTCAAATCTCTTATGCGTTATGGGCTTACCACATAAGAATTCATACATCTACAAGAAATAAACCATACAACCTTGTTTATGGTGCAAACACAATAATTCCCTTAGAGCTAGAAATTCCCTCTTTAAGAATCTCTCTTAGTGGCCTTATTGATAATAACACTTATAGGGAAGATTGATTGCAACAACTTGAAATGCTCGTTGAACAACACATAAACACTCTCGATCTCCAAGCTTATTCCAAAACCATGCAACACAAATATAATGATAACATCATTCCTCATTCATTCAACATGAGGGATTTGGTGTTGTATGAAAAGCAATGCAATGTCAATGCTACTCTAGATGAGAAAGAAAAGTTTAGCTTGAATTGGTTAGGACCCTATATCATTGATGAAGACTATGGGTCTGGAGCATATAAGCTTAAGGAAATGGATGGTACATCTTTCAAAGAACCTATAAATGTTTTGCATTTGTATAGATATTACACTTAGCAATCTTTTGAATAGTATGTATATTAAAGCATGTTGTTAGGTTAAGTAGATAGTTTCTATTTTATCTCACATTGCTTCATTCTTGACAAACATTTTTGTGTCTTGAATTATTATAAGTAATTGTTCATTCATTTGAATTATTACTTTGTTATGCATGCTATTCAATTATGTGTGTTATGTTAAATTAGATCATTACATGCATTTAATTTTAACATTAGATCATAAGGGCATCTAGTTTAACATAATTATATTTAAGTTTTAACAAAAAATGTAGCATCTAAGTAGACATAGATGTTTAATTAGATCACATTCATCACATAACAATTAGATCATGGAAGTATTTATTAAATAATCTTATTAAGATTGCTTAATAGATCATATTGACATCTAATTTATACAAGATACAAGAACACATAACTCATATAAATAGAAGCATGCTCATATATATATCATAAGGTTCATATACATCATAGTCACCACAATGTGGTGTATAAAACAAATAAAATCTAAGTAGGTATGTGACTACCAAAATCCTTTAGGCTTGGTGGTGATGCTGCTCATCGAGAGATAGTGGATTAGGAGTGGCTCATAGAGCTCATCTGCTCTCGTAGGCCCTGTTCTTGACCTATTGCTATGCCCTCACATACAAGTGCTATGATGCACTCCTACTCGATTTGGTCCCTGTCCGCCTGCACCTTGCTAATTTTCACCCATAGGGAGGCCTATAACTTGCTCTTGGAAGGAACCCAGGTAGCTCTAAGCTCCTCATGTGCAGCTCTGAGCTTCTCATATGTGACTCTCACTCACTCCTCTCTAGCTTTGAGCTCCTCGTATGTAGTTATCGTCTACTCCTCTCTAGCTCAGATCTCCTCATTTTCAACTCTAACCAAATCAATGGTTCTTATTGCATCCTCATAGGATTTCCTCCACCATACTAAGGGCTTAAACAAGTTAGTATGACACCCTCTTCTTGGTGGTGGCCTATGCTTGACCCGTATTGGTTGGTGTGGGGGCATCAGTGGAACCATATCTGTGGTGACTCGACTTCATCTAAGAATTCAAGCCAATATCATGTCCTGACTATAATAAAGAAAAAATGGCATAAATCAGAATGAGATATAACATGCATAAACATAAGTTAATAACATATAGAAAAATAAATAACATATCACCTTACCTGGATCACCAACTTTCCAATCAAGATCTCAATATGACACTATGGGCATCATATCAGGACTCCCTTGATGGGATGGTAGTGTGGTGGGAGATGCATGGCTACTCCCCAATGCTCATAGGGATGGATACCCTCTATAGCTATAGGATGTGCTCATGTAGCATGAGAACAAGATGTAAGTCTCTCCTCGGGGGCATCTCTGGCCTCTGCTGGCTCCTCGAGATCCTCTCTTGTAGACTGTTGATCCTCCTACTCCAAATCCTCTACTACATCATCATCATGATCATCTATAGTATCCCCATCCACATATTCATTCTCCACCTCTTCATTATCCACTTGATGATGTGGCCAAGGCCTAGGATCACCTATGGGATGATTGATAGGGAAGACACAACGAGGTCATGTTGTCCTCCACCATCTATCATAAGCAGTTGTTGTGCCAACATCATCCTTGTAAGATGTTGGAAGTGCATTTCACTCCTCATCCTCCAAGTCATTGTAAGTGACGTCTACAAGTGTGGGATAATAGATGTCTAGTGGCCTAGCAGGTCACTATGTGTAGATCTCAATAATGTAGTCGCATGCTAGGTGTTGTTAGTAACTAACCAAACTATCTCATCATGTGATCATAATAAAAGGGCATGATGATATAGTAATTATAACCAACCAATTATCTATCCTACTTCATCTTGGCTAGTTGATGTGTTAGACCTAGTCACTATTGGAGAGTCCTATATGGTATCCATGTAATTTTATTGTCCCCTAGACAATTGAATGCAAATCACTAGTACAAAAGATCTCCACACTACTAGACACACCTAAGTGTGTAACAAAAGACTCATGGATAGCTATAGGGCACTGCTGCCATGGGATATTTAGTTGATCTAGTACATGTAATATGGTCAAATGCCCACACCTAAAGAAGAATACAAAGTATGATGTTGTGAGCCTCCTGATAGATGAAGCAACCAAGATTATAATACAAATGTTCCAACATACTTTGTCCCCAGGCATACACTGTGTGATGCTCCTCCACCACCCATATCATATGAAATAGACCCCCATCAAGGTGTGCACCTTGTCCATCAAGTATCAGGGCTAAGGCAACGGTAACACACATGATCTGTTGAACCAATGGTACATTAGCATGCAGGAGCCACTTAAGTTTGATGTAGACTCTAGAGTTAAAAGGGGCTATGTTGCAGCCAATGCAGTACTATATATCACTCCTCATTTGTTGAGGGGTCTGAAACTCATCAAAGTGAACAGTCTCACCTCACATGGGTAATCTGAAGATGTGATATATATCCTCAAGTTTCACTATTATCTCCCTCATTGGAAGATGAAAGATGAATGTGTCTATGTTCCACCACTCAACAAGTGCCATAAGCATGACATCATGATATCTCATAGGTGGCATGAGATATATCCACTATAGTTTGATAGCATGTAGGATCTACTCCTCCTCCTCTAAAAGTTGGGTAAACTAATCTAAAAATAATGGAAATAGTAGTCCCCCTACATGTTGATGGGCACGTGGAGGGACCTTTAAGAATCAATAAGAATCATCATTTGCACAGCAAAATCAGTAATCAATCACCAAAAAGTATAGCAAATATGAATCGAGACATATGTGCCATTTTGAGATAGGGGCACCATCCTAGGACATGGATGCCCAAAGTGGACATTGTCACCTATTTTGGATTGGGATTCCATGAATTTAAAAAAAACATCAAAACAACATAAAATACTAAAATAAATTACAGGGAAAAGGTACAGACAACTCACTACTGGTGTCACTACATCTCGTACGACCTTCGCTCGTAGGATCTTGAGCCTTGGGGGTCGGTATGGACATTGGATCAACATATTTTCTTAGTGAAATGGTCATTATCTCAACACCTTCAAACAACAAAAGTAAAAATGATGGTCAAAAAGGTGATTTTTCTCTAACAATAGTCAAATTTAGTACTAGCACATTGCATTCAATTCACCATAGTGGGCGCTAGCGAACTTCGATTTTGATGTTGTCTATTGTGTTGGATTCGTAGTTCTATCCCCGTTCATATCCAATGTTTACCAATAGTTGGTTTTGTGATCCCATGACCCTATCACAAGAATTCCCCATCACCAAGCTTAGCAATTTGATGCGATTAGATTGCTACCTTGATTCCACCTCCATAAAGCAGGAAAATCAGGGGGTATACATCTACCCTTGAATTTGGTTCTCCTTAGAAGTTGACATGTTTGTTGGCAAGTACAAGATGATTTTACATACCTAATAAATCAGTTTTACAGGATGCGGTTCCTAACATTGTGGTTTTGTAGATGACTACACTAGGGGCTTCATTCTCCCATCCATGAATGATTCATAATATCCTTATGAGTATCCTTTGTGTACGACATGATTTACTTTCAGTACTTTAGCTTGCATATGCATGTAATGTCATATGGCCACTAAAGTGGGGGCTAAATGTAGTGTCAAAAATTGTACTCCCTTATAGGTGATAGTACAATTTCATGCTTAGTTTGGACCTACTTTAGTGACCCTTGCATTTATGCATTTTTAACACCTCCTAACTAGGCCCTAATCTCCTAAATTATGCATTTAGAGGCCTATTTTACCATTTTATGAGAAATTGCAAGTATTGAACAAATACATCTAGTTAATGTCTTACCCCTGATACTTTATATCCTGGAAAATAGGCCCAGGACCCATACACCCTTGGGTAGATGGGTCCCCCTACTTTTTTCGAGCCCAAAATTTGAATATGTCGATGTCGGTATTTTACCATTCAAAATTCAATTTATCAATGTCAACTATCAGGATCTAATCTTTGTGAAATTAGAGAAATGCTTATAAATACCTAGTCTTTTCATAATTTGAGACTAGAGAGAAATAGAATAAGAACTTGAATCTTGGATAAACAAGAGATCATTGCATTCTATCATACACATTTGAATTTGTAGGTCTTCAAGCTTATTTTCAAATTTGATCAAGCCATATTCCATGATTGAAGGTTGATGCCAATAGAAAAGCATGATGGATTCTAGGTTTGGGAGATGCATTTGGCTATTTCCTTCAACCTAATGACTTGTTTCCTAAGTGTTCTCATCTTTAAGCTTCATCCTACTTGTAGCCTAAATCAAGGTATCATTAAAATTCAAATTTCCTAAGGGTTTTTGACTTCCTCTTAGGTAGATCTTGTCATTTTTATATAGGAATCCTTCTCTAATACACTTGAGTAGGGTTTTATGCATTTTTAGCTCATAACAACCTTATACACACTTTTTTTTATAAAAAAGGCATAAAAATTTATTTAATCATATAAGCTCTAAGAATACAAGGAAAAGGGCCAAATCCAACCGAGGCCCAACTAATACCCAACCCAGAAAGACCAACAAACCACAAAACCAAGAACTAGAGATCAAAGACCACGAATATCCTCTTGAATGAGCATCTTCAAATTCTGGGCACAATCACCAAGAAGATGCTCCCAATCATCAACCTTCCAATCACCTTTGAAATCAGAAGCCCATTTAGATAAATAATCAGTAATATTGTTTCACTCCCTTGGGATATGGATGAAGCACACCACCTCAAATAGAGTGCTTAACTAGTGAATCTGTTGCACAATCAAATTCAATTGCCAATTCACCCCATCAAGGCTATGCTTATTCAATAAATTAATCACAATCTGAGAATCAAATTCACATATAACCTTACACCAACGAAGAGCCCAAGGCTTTTCCAAGGCCATAAGGATTGCAAGAACCTCCATGAGATTATTAGATTGGTGACCTTGAAACCTGGAAAAGAAAAAGATGGCAGTCCCAAAGCTATCTCTTCCCACACCAGCAAAACCCGGATTACCTCTAGAAGATCCATTTGTGTTAATTTTCAAGATCCCATCAGGAGGCAGGGACCATCTACCATCATGTTGAATTTTCCTACTAGGGTGTCTCTTCCCATTAGAACCGTGCCTTCTAGAACTCAACCCAATCAGATCCAAGCCCTGCAACACCACTACCTCCCCATCATCCAAAGGAGCCCCATCCTCACAATTGGATGAAATAAACTCCTGAAGCATACCAAGAATCCATTGCCAAACCTAAATCTTTATCAACTGTTTATCTTGAAAGATCCTACAATTTCTCTCCAGCCAAATCTGCCAAAGAATACATCAAGGTCCAATAGTCTAGGCCATTTGGAGAGGGAAAGAGAGAGTAGGGGGCCTTCCCAGGGATCTCTAGAAATCTATAAGGGAAAGAGAATGAACACAAGAGTGTCTCCAAACTATCCACCAAAAATTCCAAATAGCTTTGGAGAAGGCACATTGGAAGAACATATGTGAAGAGGACTCTTCACTACTACCATAGAGGAAGCAAATTGAGGGACCATGAAAACCTCTCCTCTAGATATTATCCCAAGTAAGACACCTATTATGAACAACTAACCAAAGGAAAAATTTACACTTCGGCCATGCAAACTTACTCCAAATGTGTTTTCACCAAGGGACTTTAGCCTCTCCATATTTCCTTCTATCCAGCTCTTGATAACCAACGACCACCATAATCACCCCTTTAGGATTAGGAGCCCAAGACAAGACATCCCTCCTCTGCAAGGAGATGCAAGCCCTCCTAGAAAGAGTTTGAGACAACTCAACCTAATCCACATTTGAGCCCCCGAGGGCCACAAGTGGAGCTCTTTCCACTCAAACACCTCCACCTAACCCAAACGCTTCACAACCTTGAAATCACTCACCTTGACCCATCCAGCCTCTTGAAATCGTAAACCAAGATTCTAAAGATGAGGAAAGGTGGTCAATATTGGAGGATGACTATCCCAAGAGTCACACCAAAAAAGAGCATCATCACCCTTGTGACAAATCCAGAACAGACCCTGCTTAATTAAATCAACACCTCTTTTAAGCGTGTCCCAAATCATGGATCCCTTACCAAGCAGGGGGTACCTAGGAACATCTTCACCAACAACTCCCCTCAAATATTTAGCACTAATGATTTTGGCCCACCTCTGATCCTGATTAGTGCACCATATCCAATAAAGCTTCATAGCCAAAGCATGCCTAGTAATAGCAATCTGACGAAGACCTAAACCACCCTGTTGAAGAGGTCTATAGATAGAATCCAACTTGACCAAGCTCCATTTCATAGAATCCAATTTTCTAGCACATAAGAATTATCTAGAAAGTGCATCAAGATCTTTGATAAATCCAACATGCACAATTTGAACCATACACCTGTATATAGGGAGAGCTTGGATCATAAATTTAAGAATCAAGATCCTCCCAACAAAAGATAGCCACCTACAAGTCCAGTGATTAACATAGCCCCTAAATTAATCCATAACACTTTGCCAGGTACCTCTTGGCAATGGGCCAGCAAAAAGGGGAACCCCTTGATATACAAAGGGGAGATTACCAATCTAAAACCTCAAAATACGAACAATCCTAAATTGAATGAGAGGAGGTGTGTTAAAAAAGAAAATAGAGGACTTCCCTTCATTAATCCACTAACCAGAAGCAGCAAGATAGATATCCAGAACTTGTCTAAATTTGATTGCTTCCCTGATTTTAGCAACACCCAAGAGCGCAGTGTCATCCATGAACTGCAAATGATATTAGGGAAGCAATCCTTCTCCCCAACTCCAACCTTGGATTATCCCATGGCCCAAATGGGATTTTATAATCATTCCCAAACCTTTAGCCATAATGATGAAAATATAAGGTGACGGAGGGTCACCTTGACAAAGACCCCTAGAGGCACCAAACAAAGAGGTAGGCACACCATTAACCAACACAGAGTAAGAAGCTGACATTACACAACTCATAACCTAGTTGATCAATCCTCATCAAAACCAAAATCCCAAAGAACCTTACGAAGAAATGACCATTTGACATGGTCATAATCCTTAGTCATATCCAATTTAACAAACATGGCCTTCTCTTTGGAAATCGCCATGGAATGAATTGCTTCCGCAACTATGACAATGCCATCCTAGATATGTTTTCTAGCCACAAAACCCCCTGCTCCTTCGAGATAACTTGGGCTAACCATGGCTTCAATCTCTTAGCAATAATATTAGAGATGATCTTATAAGTCACATTACAAAGGGCAATAGGCTAAAAGAGATCAAAGGAATTTGCACCTTCTCTTTTGGGAATAAGAGCCAAAAAAGTAGAGTTCATTGCTTTCAACATTTGTTTACTATTCTATGATTCCTGCACTACCTCCAAAAGATCCCACTTAAGAATCTCCCAAAATTCTTGAAAAAATTCAACAGGGAACCCATCTGGATGAGGAGCCTTACCTTTTTTCATACTAAAAATAGTCTCCTCCATCTCGTCTAAAGATATAGGGCGATTGAGTGCAACATTTGCTTCCACGAAAAATAACTAAGGGAATACAAGCCAAAACCTGATTCATATCCCCCTCATCTTCAACAGAGTCCTCATCAAACAAAGAAGAGAAGTACCGAATAGCTTCGTGAGAAATATCCAAAAAAGAGAATAATTGAACACCATGAGAAGACACAATTGAAGAGATCAAATTTCCATGACCCCTGGCCTTAACAAAATTATAGAAGAAGGTAGTATTCCTAACTCCCACCTAAAGCCAGTCAACTCTTAACTTTTGTTTCCAAAATAATTCCTCCCACAATTCCCATTCAAATAACACCTTTAATACCTATATTTCAGCTTTGAGGGACTCTTGGGTAATCCCATGATCTCTATTTTGTCTCGAGATGAGATCCAAATGGTTCTACACTATTGATTTTTCCTTGAAGACATTTCCAAAACATTCCCTATTCGACTTCTTTAACTGAAACTTCACAAATTGAAGCCTCTTGACGAAAGTATACATTATAGTCCCATATGAAGGCAAACCTCTAACCCACCAATCTTGCATAAGGTCTTGAAGAGAAGGCTCATACAACCACATTAAGTGGAACTTGAAAGAGGGGTTCTTGGCACAAATCCTCCCTTGCACTGATAATTTTATGGGTCAATGATATGATCCCCTCCAATCAAGAATTTCTAAACTAGAGATCCACTGATTCCCAATCCAAAAACTAGAAACCAAGAACCTATCTAGCTGCTCAGAGATAAAATTCACCCCACATCTCTTATTACTCCAGGTGAAAAAACCATTGAGAGGATTAATATCAATCAAGTTCAACAAGGCTATATTATCTCTAAACACTAATGAGGAAGCCTCAATATGATCCAATCCACCTCGCTTTTCATCAAGACTAACAATAGCATTAAAGTCACCAACCACAATCCAGGGGACCAAGGGAGCAAGAGAATGCACATACCTTATATGATCCCATAGGTGAACTTTACCAACCAAATCAGTCAGAGCATAGACATTGGAAAGCAAAAGTACTTCACTTGATTAAAAGCATGAAGCGACCATGGATAACGAGTGCCTACCTAACACCCACCACAGCAGGGAAATATTTTTCTTGTTCCAAAGAAAAGAAATCCCACCAGCACTGCCCTAAGCCCCAATGCACTGACACTAACCTTGCCACCAAAGCTTGGAGGCGATCTTGGCCATACCCTCAACTGACAACTTAGTTTCTTGAATAAACAAAACATCAGGGGAATGAGCTTTAATCATTTCCCAAACAACCTTTTGTCTAGGGATGTTGTTCGACCCCCTCACATTCCAAGAGAGCACAATCATTTTTGGGAGTGAGAGAAATGAGATTCAATGGTCTTGACTGGCCCCGAATCCACCAAATTATCCTCCATTGCTTTAATTTTGTCTTGATCTTTCTTTCTCCCCACCTTAGAGGATTTCTCTAAACTACCTTTTTTAAAGGTTTTTTGCTGCAAGCCCAAGGGAGTAACCATTTTGTCACTTTTACTAGGAACCACATACCCTTCCTCTGTTGTTGAGTCCTACAAAGTCAAAACCAAGCCACCTCCCAACTCCTTATCACTAAGCAAAGACATCTCCTCAGTTCAAAGTTAGGTTTCATCAATAATCATCTAACAAGCCAACCCCACTTCCTCCATACTTGAAGGCATTTCCCTAGGCCCCAAATGGTTGTCATTAAGAACATCTAAAGTAGGCACTGGATTCGCTTCAAGGTGATCCATGTCATCCAGAATCTCAAAACGGTCAAAGGACACATCAACTCGACTATCCTCTAAAGTTATCTTTAGACCTCTATTCTTGTTATGAGTCTTAACAGGAGCAAATCCATCTTTATCAGTTCCCCCCAGAAGCAGGGGCTTTTCCTTTGTCCGTAGATGGAGGTGGGCGAGAAGGTACTTTGGAAGAAGCAACCCCCGTAGACCCACCCAATGAGCTAAGTTTAGGACATTTCTTCTGGAGGTGTCCATATTTGTGACAAATCCGACATTGAAACGGAAGGGCCTCGTAATCCAGTTGTTGAATCCAAGAAGTGGAACCAACCTAGATCTCCATCGAGTCTGGAAAAGGTTTTGTGAGATCAATTTCAATACATATGCAAGCAAATGAAATTCCCTTGTTGTCCATCGTTTGTTGAGATGACCCCACTAGTTTTCCTAGAATCAAGGAAATCATATGAGTAATGTCATTCCTCTAGAACTCTAAGGGAAGCCATGGAATCCTCACCCACATTGGCACTCTTGACGGGAGCTGCTTAGTTGGATTAAACCCTATATGCCAGTGTTTGATAAATAGCCCCACTTGATTGTAGAAATAGGGCCCACCTTCAAAGGCCTTATGCCAATCAACCATACAGGAGAATGTCACTACAAAATAATTATTTGTGGCCTACATAATCTCCACATTTCCTTTAGGGTTCCATGTCTTATGGGCCCATGACTCCAAGAAAGGAAGAGAGACACAAATTCCCATAAACTTGCAAATCAAGGCATGGTTACACAACTAATTAACCTCTTCAGCCACCAATTCCAATTGGATTACCAAGATAGGCCGAGACGAGCTCCTCTCCAAACACCCATTAACTTTTGATGCATGCATAGGCTTGCCCTGCGAAGGCCCTCCACCATTTGAATCATTATTTAAATAACTCAAAGCATTGACATGATGAGATGAAGCAACCCCTGCAACTATTTCTAAAAAATGATAGCTCGACATGACCACCTGAACCATATCCCAACTCCATACAAACTTAACTTGAGAGCAAAAGGAAAAAAGAGAAAACAAAACAAAACCCGCAGATCAACACAACTCAACCCCACAAACAAGCAATGAAAGAGCTTCCCCGAATGCAACACACCACCCCCCAAACTCCCAACGCCATAAACACCCTACACGCACAACATAGACAAGCATGCAAAGGCATGCACACAGAGAAAAAGCAGAAAGGCCATGACCTGTTACAGGCTGCGAGCCCATAGCAGGTTGCCTCCCAACCGCGCCATCATCAAAAACCAACCTTAGACACACTTAAGGTTAGGGTACACACACTGTTTTCTATCAAATATTTATCTATTTTTGGAGGCATAAATACCAAAATAGGGGTTTGATTGAGGCAAACTCGTATATAGCCACCCCACCATCTCTTTTGTAGATTTATTGTGGGTCTGAATCCAAAGATGAAAGTTTGCAAGATAGGTATTAGAGAGTAGACACAGGGCTACAAGATCGAGTTTTGAGTTTCAAAAAAGGCCTACAAGGACCCATACGCCCTTGGACAAATCATTCCTCCTATGCATGTTGGATCCAAATTTTTATGATAGTACACATCATTCTACCATTCCCAGATCTACCTGTAAATTGTTGTTTTAGTCTGCGCATTGTCAAAATCTTCCAATCTTCATATTAGGACACAATTTGATTAGCCTAATTAAGGAAAATAATTTCCAATCCATTTCCAAGGCTCAAAAGGAATAGATCTAGGTCTGATTGACTCACCTTCATGGTGGAAAGTCAATTTATATACCTTGTGGATTTGCATTCTAATGTATCCTTGAGAAAGGCCCAATTGAATCCTAGGTTTCACTCATTAAAATTAAGGATTACCTTTTTCATATGTTACAAATAGTATATGAAAGAACCTAAGAAAATAGAAAAATCTAAATAAGAAGAATAAAACTTGAAATAATATTGATGCAATTTTGAAAAATAATCCATAAGACTAGAGTAAATAAGCCTTAGACTCTTGTGATTGATATATTAAATATTAGATAAAGTTATCTTGTTCTTGTAATCTTTAAAAATTGAATACCTTTGAGTTTATTTCAATTTTCTATAAATGGGGAAGCACTATTAGACCAACCAAACTTGTGTTAGATTGATAAATCTAAAATGATAAAATAGAGAGCCTTGGCTTATTTTCTAATAATCTTGAGATACACAACAATGGTGGCATGTTATTGTCATGTTGGATGAGAAAGAAAGCATATCTAATTTTTTTGCACCAAATTAAATCCTCAAATGTGGGAGGATATTTCCTTGGAGGAGATGGTAGTGGTTCAAATAACCCTTTTTTGGCCTAAGCTCATATTTCCCTCATTTAGGAACAAACATGTTTTTGATCATCTCCATATCCTAATCATTTTCTCATATAAATCCAATAACCTTTTTTCTTCCTCTTGAGCTCTTTTAGAATCTATCCATGATAAAGTTGACCAACTACAATTGTCTACCAAATCTCAATTCAAAGAAATGCTAGAGTACTTGGGAGATTTTTGGAACATGCATACTTAAACAAGAGTTAGGTCCTCTATCAATGTAGATGGATTCATGTCTCAAAATTAAGGTGATTTTCCATACCCCCAAACTAAAATTTCCCAAATTCAATGGCATTGATGCTACCTATTAGATATATAGGGTAGACCAATATTTTTTAGTAAATATAACTCCTCATGATCAAAATATCGTTAGTGCTTCTTTCACTTAGAAAATGAAGCCATTCAATGGTTAGATAAAACTCAATCCTTTCTCACATGGGAAAAATTTTGCAAGGAAGTCCTTAGCTAATTTTCTCTATAATTCCACTCCAACTCAACTATTTCAAAATAAATTGATCATATTGTGTAGGATCATGCTTCCACTTTGAGGTTTGCATTTGGTGGGATATTACTTATTATCGTGTTTTTAATTCCTTTTCTTTCTCAATTGGAGGTACTAGCTAAGTTTGAAGTAGGATTTGCATTCATTTGTGTTTCTCCCTTTTCTTCATTTTTGTTGTTGTTACCTTCTACCATAGTGGGGCCCTCATCCTCATCTAGGTCATTTTGGCATGTATTTTGTAGGTTTTTGTGCTCCTAGACCATGCTTTTTACATAACTATATTTTTCCTTTATGTCAAAGCATCCATGGCATATTTGGTATATATGAACTTAGTTCTCAAAATATCTATTGTTTAGTTGTAGGGGTCTTTTCCTTAACCTCTATAGGGTTATCCAACTATTTTTGGTCTTGTAGGGGTCTTTGGGTTCATCTTGACCCTATAGGGATTGTTTATTAACTATGGTCCTTTCTAGATGTTTGGTTAGCTAGGGTTAAGTGATTTCATATCCCTTAACTAAGGTGTTGGATTGAATATATCACTAATCAAGTGATTGTAGGTCTTTTATACCTAATTGGTGTCATTGCAGGGGGTTTATACTAACTAGGCTTTGTACATTTTTTTTGCTAATTTGTTAGCGTATAGGTAAATCGGTGTATTCGTTTGATCCTCTGCATATTCATTTGAATAATCAAATACATCCATTAGTATTTTTTATGCATATTTCAACATAATGTGGTCTTTTTTTGCTCTTGATCTTCTCAAGGTTATGTGGTTATGTGTTTGATTCAACAATGTATCAACATTCATACTTTCTCTTTAGATCAATCTAGTTAAGTGCATTTAATCTATTCATGATTAATTGAAATCCTAAATTATCATATTCATTTATGTTCAATCATCATGTTCTAGCTAATTCATTTATTAGTTTAGGTTGATTTATGTTGATGTATATGCATTTTTTAATTATTCTAAATTAACATTAAGTAAAGTTCATTTTTATTCATATTTTAATTATAAAAAATTATTTGATTTAACATCATACCTGGGTTCACTTTAGGGTTTAAATTTATCTTCATTAGTTTTAGGTTTTAAATTTATTCTTTCTAAAATTGTGCATCATCATTATTTTTAGATTTAGGTTTGTCATTTTCTTGATTATAAAAAATGCTAAATTTCCTTGATTCTCGTTATGATGTATTATTTTTCTTTAAATTCATGTATATATATATCTAGACCTATGTACATGTGCTTGAATTAAAAATAGAACTTAATTAATTTTTGGGTAGTGCATTGATATGAATGGGCTTTGGGAACATACTAATATAGAGATTCAAAGATTGAGATTGATTTTAGATGACCCTTTGACCACTAGGGTCTACCAAAGTAATTATGATATGATTTTAGAGATTTTAGTTATGATTAGACAATCATTAGGAGGTGTGCATGCATATTCTTGGGAAACTTTATCAACCATCCTTGCCCAAATGAGCGATCAAGTTTCTTGTGATGTTCCTTTCAGTATAGTCAAGTTGAGAGTGCTAAAGGAATCTATCAAAATTGAATGGTTTCCCTAGTATTCCATGAGATCTTAGGTGAGGACATATCAAGTAACTAGGTTCATATGCCCTAGGATGGCCCCTTTCATTTATCCATGATTTCTTATTGCACACGTTCGTTATCCAAATAACAACCAAATTCTATTATATTTTGCATAACAATTATACATTGAGGTCCATTTAGGCCTCAACATTAACTATTTGGATTTACCACCTTATTTGGGGAAGGGGTGTGGTAGGGTATGCAAAAATTATGCTTATTATCGTGTATATCAATAACCCCCTTATTATAGGGCCTTGGTTGGGTAGAGGATGCTTTCCATCACTCCATCCATTAGTCTTATTGGCAACCAGGTTGTCATTACTTCCCAATGGGAAGCAATTGAGAGTATTGTTGATATTATAGTCTAGGCTTAGCAGATATCTATAGATCGCATGAGCCAATACTTGATGAGACATCCATGTAGGTTTCCTATTGATTCAAATGCATATGCCATGACAAGCATCCCATCTCTAGATGATATAGACCATATTGTACATGTTGTCCATATTTTTGGGGATACAAGTTATAGATTGTCTAATGACCTAATGAGAGCTTATCATGTGATCTCATCATAGTTGGAGATCTCCTTAGTAGATGTTGCTTCATTTGTGGGTCAGTGTTGTTGATATTTGTAGACTCTAGTAACTCAATCTCAACATTTTGATATCAATCCTACATCTAGATCATCTAGTGGGTCACATGAGCCACTTACCGACCATTCTACCACTTCGGCATAGGCGCATCCACCTACTAATGATTATGTTTCTATAGGTACCCAATCATCTGTTGCTACAAGTGCTCAAACATCTACTGATACACTCAAATAGGTTGTGAGAGGTCTAGGTTTTATGGAGATGCTCTCTTTAGGTTTGATGCCATCTCACTTGCATAGTCCACTACACACATCATTGGTAGAGATATTCACAGGTAGGACTACATAGGAGTTGGTGGATTCTATGTTTACAAAAGGAGACATTCAAGATACAAAGGTAATTCAGGTATATATACATATAATTTTTAAGCTTTTTAAGTTCTAAATAAATACATGTAATATGTAACTTCATTGGAATCGTACAACACATTTTTATAAATATATAGCCCAATTTTTTTTTTATGTATTCATG
The DNA here is from genome assembly GCA_007258455.2 of Sequoia sempervirens. Classification (NCBI taxonomy): domain Eukaryota; kingdom Viridiplantae; phylum Streptophyta; class Pinopsida; order Cupressales; family Cupressaceae; genus Sequoia; species Sequoia sempervirens. The sequence continues at coordinate 65,333,246 of VDFB02270651.1, forward strand.
CATATGTGTCTAGGTGGAGGTAGCACATGCTACTCCTAGTTTGAGGGAAAAGCAAGTACACACGTGTTCTTGTCCTGACCATGTCAGTGGACAAGTGAACTTTAATTTTCATCTAAGTTGACATACATATATGTATATTTTTACGTGTTCATGTGTGTGTATATATATTTAATATAATTTTAATAATTATACTTTTGTATATGTATATATGTAGGGATCAACACATTTATCAGAGTAGGATTCATGCTCAGATGGTTGCTCAACTAGGAGCTGACATGATGACTTGGAGACCAGCTAAGGCATTAGTTTATACATATGTACATTGTTTTATGCATATATTCTCTAGAACATGGACATGTTATGTCTAAGATATAGATCATCTATGTGCATGTGGACATTTTATATTTATGAACTTATATTTCATATCTACTCTAGACATTTTTATATCGATTTCAGAAATTTGAGTTTATGTTTATGTTTTAGATCTATTGATGTATGTGCACGTGTACATTTATGTTTGAGATATATATATCATAAATGATATTTATGTTTATGGATTCTTATGTTTTAGAGATGTATATATGTATGTTTATATATATGTAAATTTTAGATATAATGTATCCCTCAGGGACATAATTTATGTTTACATGTTTATATTTATGAACTTATGTTTTGAAATGAGCGATAACTATATATATATATACATGATTACATGTAGTATAAAATTTGGTGTTATATATTGATACATAGAAAAAGGTGATCCTATGATCTAATGCAAAGAAATTAGGACCATTTTTTCTTTTTCTCAAGGGATCATTAGGATGGAAATCAACAAGGTGATTAGATTGACTTTCAACCATGAAGGTGGGCCAATCAAACTTGGATCTACATCCTTTTGGACCTTGGAAATTGATTAAAATTGATTTGATTGATTAACCTAATTAAACTATGTGTCCTAATTTGAAAATGAAAGATTCCAACAACTAAGAAATTGTAACAAAAATCCACAAAAAGATCTGAGAAAGGTAGAGTTATGTGCACCTATCTTGCAAATTTGGAGTCAACCACAATAGGAGGACTAATTCACCATATGGCGTCTATGTTCTTGTAGAGATATTTTAGTTATGTTTTTCATAGTCCTCTAATGCTATAATAGAGCTTTTGATTCTCGCCTGCAAATCTATCAGATCACTGTTAGATAATTTTGTAGGTGATTTTTCATGAGTTAACAAGGTGTAGGGTTTTGAATGCACAATGGATAAATGATCTTAAAACTTCCTTCTATCCTCTTCAAACCTAAAACTTTCATATTCAAAGAGAGAGAAATAGTTGTGCCATTTAGTGGTTTTCCTTGGTCAAACCTCATGTTGGTGTTTCCACTTCCACAATGGCAATGCCAATGATAAAAGGTTAAATGATAGGAAGGAATGATGAATCCACAAAGTGTTGCAACTCACCACTCTTCAATGGCTTGCTTGAAGGATTGAAGTCATGCACATCTCCTCAAGGTCTTGGATCTTGTTTACTTGATTGCTTGGAGACCTATAAAGGGTTAGACTTCACAAATAATGATTACATGAACACACATATGATTTGACATGATGCTTGGATCTTGAATTGTTACAATAATGTTCACAAATCTACCCTTGAATTCCCTTGAATTGCTCTTGACAATAATAATTTCTCTTAGTTTTCTAGCTCATGCATGTTAGATTTTAAATGATGAAACAACTAGGTATTTATATCTAATTACTCTAATTTCCACAAATTAAATCCTAACATCTAACTTTGGACACTTGAATTTTAAATGATAAAATGTTTTAACTGACATATTTGAATTTGGAGCCAAATAGAATAGGGGGACATTAATGCCAAAATGGGACATAGGTGCCAAAAGTGGACTCATTTGCCACAGGGCATATGTGTCCCAACCCTATTTTCTAGAATTTAAGGTGTCGAGCGCAAAGTATTAGATTAATGCATTTGTTTTTTGCTTGCAATATTTTGGTAATTGTTAAAAATAGGCCATAGAATGCAAAATTTAGAAAATTAGGGGTCCAATCATGTCCAATAACTTAAGGGGGAGCAAAAAATAGTGTGAAATTGTCAAGGTTGACAATTTATGACACTACATTTAGCCCCTACTTTAGCGAGAGTATGAACTTATGCTTAGACTCACACTAAAGTAGAAAATATATGTCAAGAGGGGTCTGATTGTCCAAATATTGAAGAGATAGGATGAAAAAGGATCGAGGGGCGCATGCAAGCCCCCAAGATCCAAGATCCCACATAAAACCAACATAAGCACAAGATAACACATACATGTATGAAATGCAGCAAGACAACATACACAAACATACACAATGTCAACACAAAGTTTAAAAGGAGGGTATGGAATAGCAAGTTGTGTTATGCTAGGATTCACACCAAAGGAATTCATGACTCATAGACTAACAAAGTTTGATATTTTATAGGTGAATCACAAACCAAAGGCAACACAAGCTAGTGAAGTTTGATATTCACTAGGTGAGCCCCCAAGACAAGGTAGTAAAAGGAGAAACATACAAGGTCTAATGAAGTTTGATATTCACTAGGTGTGTACCCATTGACAACCATACCAAGAATTTTACTCCCTAATAACTCTAATAAGGTACGAAAAAAATGATCAAGATGCTATACCAACGTATCACTAAGTTCAACACATGTGAACAAAGTGAAGCAAAAATGCCAATATCAATGCATCACTAAGTCCAATGCATGTGAACAAAGTGATCAAAGATGTCAATGCCAACACAACACTAAGTCCAATGCGTGTGAACAAAGTGAAGTAAAAATACCAATGTTAATGTACCACTAAATCCAACATGTGTGATCAAAGTGAAGCAAAAATGCCAATGTCAATGCATCACTAAGTCCAATATGTGTGAACAAAGTGAAGCAAAGATACTAATGTCAATGCACCACTAAGTCCAATGTGTGTGAACAAAGTGAAGCAAAAATTCCAATGTCAATGCACCACTAAGTCCAACATGTTTGAACAAAGTGAAGAAAAAATACCAATGTCAATTCATCACTAAGTCCAACGTGTATGAACAAAGTGGAGCATATAATGGAATGCATGCTCCCACCTTAAAGGAATTGCTAAACACCATATATGTTTCCAAATAAAGTTGCCTCATGATAAGGGGTTTTCCCTAGTGCAATGCCACAAAATATGTACATGAAAGGGATCCATAGATCTGAGGTCAGTATACATCTTTGCTACAATAGTATAATAGAGTTTGAAACTGATATCATTCCCCAAAAACTTGTGGAACAACAAACATAATGAAAGAATTCCACATAGAGAGAACAAACAAAATTTTAGGTCAACATGGGAGAGACCTAAATGTCTCAATGCCTTGCATCGTCCCCAAAAGGAAAACACAAGGCAACAATGCTCACAACATATAGAAGAATAGATATACAAATAGAATAATGTGATGACGAGGTCATTTTCTTTGTATCCTTGCACCAATAGAGCAACAAGGGTCATCCAAAGAAAACCCACAAACACAAAGACATGCCAAGAAACACAACATGAGAGATCACATCATGTGTAAGAAAACACAAAGAACACAAAAAGAAAAAAACAACAAAGGAGTACTATGTTAAACAGGTGCAGGACAATTGAGAGGGGGCGGGGTGAATCAATTGTCACACAAATTCAAACTTAAAACTTTATCACTTATCAAATCTTCAACCACACTATTCTGTTATTAAATATGAGCATGAAACAAAGATAACAGAAAGTAAATCAACACAATGGACACCAGATTTTTATGTGGAAAACCCAATAAGGGAAAAACCACGGTGAGGGTTAACTCACAATATAAAGATTATAAACTGAATACAAAGGCTCACTGCCAAGGGCTCACTACCTGAAAGAGGACTCACTGTCCAAGTACAAAGGCTCACTGCCTACAAAGGACTCACTATCCAACATATAGGCTCACTACCTACAGATACAAAAGAGAACAAAAGATCCACCACAACAATTAAAGCACATTTGCAGGATTATAGAAACCTCCAGTTCGCTGCCTTCAGCACACTGAAAAACTACTCTCACAACTCACTCATACACACTTTTTCTCTTATGATTTATGGCACAATTTCGTCACTTTGCATCACACTATCATACAATTCTTCACAACTCGCCTTGCTTTCATACCATTCATAACCTTAGAAACATTTACCAAGGTTGGCCACAACACATCATTTCATAAATTCAAAATAGGTCGACAACTCTAAATTCCCGCGGTGGAAAGGAATGAGAGTGGACCAATAAAAACATAAAAATAATATTTTTGAATCTTCTACACACTTCCTCAATTTAAATTTTATTCTTCGAATGAAGTGTAAACACTAGGTCAGCCAAATCTAATGACAACACAAATTATCAATGATGCACATGCTTCCCAACAAGAAGATGACACGTGGATGATGCAACACGCTTCATTATGCATGAGAATACATCTCAGAATCTTCCAGATACATCTACAACAAAAACAATAGGATTCAAACACTGAACTCTTTTCACCAGACAATCTGGACTATGCAGACACACAGAAATACTAAAACATGATTTTCGGATCACCAAACTCCAAACCTTTTCACTAGAGCATAGGAAATACCTTCACAAGACATCTCCCAAATCTGCACGATCTAAAACAAAACAATGAAGAAATGTGGAGAAAACATATTTCTCCCAATCCACAAAACACTAACACTGCCGATAGAACACATATATTGGTGGACACAACTTCTACATACCATCTCACCAGAAACTGAAACTTAGACTATATCACCATCAGACCACCATCAACACGCCTTCAAATCTACACATGCAAAGGATCAACATAGGAGAAATGTGGAGCACACACTAAACACTTCCAACACTCTGACTTCTTTTCTTCATTAATTTTCTCAAAAGCACTTTGAAACTCATCAAACCAACATATCTGCAATGCCATGAAGATAGCTCCATGTACTCACAACATCTCAACCATACATGTACAATTTGCAACATATTGAACAGTGTTGACATCAATGCCAACATTAATGACAACACCACCAAAATAGCTCAAATCTGCAACAATCTCCCCCTTTGTCATTGATGGCAACACATAACCTTCTCTCCCCCTTTGAAATCAATGGAAAAGAACAACTGCTTTGATTACTCCCCCTTAGGAGTACACTCATACTGCAACAATGAAAATCTTTTCTACTCCCCCTGCGGAGTAGACCCATCAATCAGTCCAGGTAAACGAAGAATTTGTGAACTCACTGGACTAATGAACCTTCATGTGCACCTAGTTAGGAGGGCCAATGACCCCCAACCTCTCCCTAAGATGCTCGAAAGTATCCTTGAGAAGATCCTTAGTAAATATGTATGCAATCTGTTCCTTTGTAGTTACATACTCCAGTCTGACCTCATTCTCTAGCACTTTCTCTCTCAGAAAATGACACTTGATAGATATGTGCTTCATTCTTGAATGCATAACCAGATTTTTCAAAATGTTTATTACACTTGTATTATCATAGAAAATAGAAATAGGCTCATCACATACTACACTAATGTCTTTTAGAGTTTGCTTCATCCACAAAACTTGTGTACAACAGGATGTTGCAACAATATATTCAGCCTCTACAGTGGATAAAGAAATTGAGTCTTGCTTTTTACTCAACCATGAAACTAGTCTTCCGCCAAGAAAGAAAGCACCACCACTAGTACTCTTTTGGTCATCTACACATCCAACCCAATCCACATCTGTATAAGCACTTAGGGTGAAATCATTACTCTTAGGGTACCATAGTCCATAATCTGGTGTGCCTTTAAGATATCTAAATATTCTTTTTGCAGCCATAAGATGTGCTTTTCTAGGATCTGTTTGAAATCTAGCAACTAAACACACTGCATGCATAATATCTGGTCTAGTAGCAGTAAGGTATAGTAGTCCACCAATCATGGATATGTATTTGCTCTGATCAGTCTTAGTCGATTCATCATCCTTGCTTAGTTTACATCCGGTTACCATAGGAGTACAAACTGGTTTAGAATCCTCCATTCCAAAAAAATTCAACAACTCTTTTACATACTTAGATTGTGAAATGAATATCCCTTTGTTTGTTTGATTCACTTGTAGACCAAGAAAGAAATTCAATTCACCAATCATAGACATCTCAAATTCTTTCTGCATTTCTTCAACAAACTTTTTACACATGCCTTCATTTCCTCCAAAAATGATATCATCAACATAAACTACTACAATCAACATCTTATTACCTTGCACTTTGAAGTAGAGGTTGCTATCAGCAAAACCTTTGTTGAATCCTTGCTTTGTCAAATATCTATCCAGTCTTGCATACCAAGCTCTGGGAGCTTGCTTCAATCCATACAATGCTTTCTTCAGTTTACAAACCATGTCCGGTTTGTCAGACAGCTGAAATTCTTCAGGTTGCTCCATGTACATTTCTTCCTCCAACTCACCATTCAAAAAAGCTGACTTAACATCCATCTGATATACCTTGAAGTCCTTGTATGCAAAAAATGCCAAAAAAATTCGATTGCTTCCATTTTGGCCATACGAGTAAATGTTTCCTCAAAATCTATTCCTTCAACTTGTGAATATCCTTTGCATACCAATCTTTCTTTATTCCTCACTAATTCTCCATTTTCATTTAGCTTATTTCGGAACACCCATTTCGAACCAATCACATTCTTGTTCATAGGCCTAGGGATTAGTTCCCATGTCTAATTCTTCTCTATCTACTGCAATTCCTCTTTCATAGCTCTCATCCAACTTTCATCTTCACATGCTTCCTTCACAGATTTTGGTTCTATTTTAGAGAGTAAACAAAAATTTACCTCAGCTGCAACTTTGCTTCTTGTCTTCACACCTTCACTCTTGTCTCCAATTATCTGATCTTCCATATGATTCTTCTATACATATTTGGGAGTCCTAGCAACAGGTTTAGATTCATTCTCTTTTTCTTCTACTTGTTCTTCTTCCTTTTCTTCTTCTTCTTCTTCTTCCTCCTTATTCTCTTCAGGTATATGTCCACAGATAGGATCATTAGGTTCAACTTCACTTATCTCAATAGGTTTGCATATGTCTTCATCAACTTTCACATTAGCACTTTCAATAATCTTCCTTAATATTTTGTTAAAGCATTTGTATGCCTTGCTAGTGGTAGAGTATCCAAGAAATATTCCTTCATCACATCTAGCATCAAATTTTCCAAGATTTTCATTATCTCTTTTAATATAGCATCTACTTCTAAATACCTTAAAATATTTCACAGTAGGAATCTTACCAGTCCATAACTCAAAAGGGGTCTTTGTGTTGTTGTGTTTGATTTGAACTCTATTAAGAACATAAACAGTATTATGTATCACTTCTTTTCAATATACATCCGGTACATTTGATTCTTTCATCATAGTTCTAGCAGATCCCTGTACTGTCCTATTTTTTCATTCAACTACTCCATTTTGCTAAGGGGTCCTCAGAGAAAAATACTATCTTTTTATGCCACGCTTCTCACATAATGCATTAAATTCACCAGAGGTGAATTCACCACCTCTATCCGATCTTAAACATTTGATTTTCAGATTTACTTCATTCTCCACTCTTGCTTTGAATACCTTAAACCGATCCAAAGCTTGATTCTTTTCTCTGAGAAAAGAAACCCATGTCATTTGAGTGTAATCATCAATAAGCAACATGAAATATCTATCACCATTCAGGATTCTAGTCTTAGTCAGACCACAAAGATCAGTATGTACCAACTCTAGCATACCGGTAGTAGAATATTATTTTCCTTTAAAGCTACATCTTGTCTTCTTCCCCAGTTGAAAACTTCTGTAGATAGTGTTAGTAGGTCTTGTGATTCTAGGAAGTCCTCACACTATCTCATTCTTATTGATCTTGACTAGGTTATCAAAATTCACATGTCCCATTGTCCGATGTCATAACCAACTTTCACTGATCTGAGATACAAGACAATGACCATCAACTCCTTTCAGCTAATAGATGTTTCCATGAGTTCTTCTTCTAGCAGCAATCATTTCTCCATTTCTGGATCCTTTTATGATTTCAAAGGTATTATTCTAAAACACAAGCTTAAAGTCATTGCTACACATCTGACCAAAACTCAAAAGATTATGCCTCAAACCCTTCACATAATATACATCATCAGTACTATGCACTCCATCAAAACTAATTGAACCTTTACCACAGACCTTAGCTCCTAAATCATCACTGAACATGACTAAACCACCATCATATTTTTCAAGTTTAGAGAACTTACTCTTATCTTTGGTCATGTGATTTGAACATCCACTGTCAATTACCTAGTAGTCCTCATATTGTCTTGCATGAAATGTGGTAACCAGAGTACCTTCCATCCTATTCTTCTTAACTTTCAGAGCCCTTTCGCTTACACACTTTCCAGAGTTAGTGGATACAGATTTATTTTCCAAAGCTAAGAATAAGAATTCACTATCATCAACCTCATTTTCAGATTCATCATCAGAAATACCTACCTCGTCCTTAACATAGTACAACTTATACTTCTTATCCTTCCTATCCTTATCCTTATAATCCTTGTTCTTTTTATGTGCAGCCCTATTTGGACATCTTGAAGCATTATGACCAATATTACCACAACTAAAACATTTAAAGGGCAGCATACCTTTATACTTTCCGGTACCTTTCTTCAACTTCCTGATGAAGTTAGCTTCCAACTCATCAACATCATCGCTATCTAGTTCCTCCTTAATCTCCATTGCCTTAAATGCTATTTCTGTCTTTTCTTCTATCTTGTCATCTTTCTAGAAATTTCTCAATTCAAATGCTTGCAGGGTGCCAAACAAGTGTTCCAAGGTGTACTTCTTAGGGTCATACATTTCTTTAATCACCGAGATCTTGTTGCTATAGCAATCCGGTAGGGTGATCAGGATCTTCTTTATTATGTCTCCATATGCTAGCTTTCCTCCTTGATTTCTAACCTCATTTGTAGTATGTTCAACCCTGTGAAAGAAACTTGTAAATTCTTCACCATCTTCCATTTTTAGGTTCACAAATCTACACTTTGCCGCTAGTCTCTTTGTCAATTTCACTTTTTCATTCCCTTCATACATGTCTTCCAGCTTCTTCCATACTTCATATGCAGTATCCAAAGAATTAACCTTGATTCACTCATTTTTAGATAGACCACTACAAATCACATACTTCACCCTCTCATTTTCTTCATAAGTAGAGATCCCATATGCAGTATTAACACCACCAGACAAAATTCTATACTTATTCTCAATAGCCTTCCAGGTCTTGAAACCAAGAGAGATAATATATCCTCTCATCTGTCCCTTCCAATCTTTGTAGTCAATTCCATCAAACATAGGGATGAACAACTTGTGCGCCATCAGATCTTCCTTAAGTGGTTAAGCTCAACAACAGGGAACCACAAGCTCTAATACCAATTGTTAAACAGGTGCAGGACAACTGAGAGGGGGGTGAATCAGTTGTCACACAAATTCAAACTTAAAACTTTATCACTTATCAAATCTTCAACCACACTATTCTATTATTAAATATGAGCATGAAACACAGATAACATAAAGTAAATCAACACAATGAACACCAAATTTTTATGTGGAAACCCCAATAAGGGAAAAACCACGGTGAGGGTTAACTCACAATATAAAGATTATAAACTGAATCCAAAGGCTCACTACCAAGGGCTCATTGCCCGAAAGAGGACTCACTGTCCAAGTACAAAGGCTCACTACCTATAAAGGACTCACTAAACAACAGGAAGGCTCACTGCCTACAGATACAAAAGAGAACAAAAGATCCACCACAACAATTAAAGCACATTTGTAGGATTATAGAAACCTTCAGTTCACTGCCTTCAACACATTGAAAAATTTCTCTCACAACTCACTCATACACACTTTTGCTCTTATGATTTGTGGCACACTTTCATCACTTTGCATCACACTGTAATACAATTCTTCACAACTCGCCTTTCTTTTATACTGTTCACAACCTTAGAAACATTTACCAAGGTCAGCCACAACACATCGTTTCATAAATTTAAAATAGGTCAACAACTCTAAATTCCCGCGGTGGAAAGGAATAAGAGTGGACCAATAAAAACATAAAAATAATAGTTTTGAATCTTCTACACGCTTCCTCAATTTAAATTTTATTCTTCGAATGAAGTGTAAACACTAGGTCGGCCAAACCTAATGAAAACACAAATTATCAATGATGCACATGCTTCCCAACAAGAAGATGACACGTGGATGATGAAACATGTTTTTTATGCACGAGAATACATCTTAGAATCTTCCAGATACATCCACAACAAAAACAATAGGCTTCAAACACTAAACTCTTTTCACTAGACAATCTGGACGGTGCAAACACACACAAAAATACTAAAACATGATTTTCGGATCACCAAACTCCAAACCTTTTCACCAGAGCATAGGAAAGACCTTCACAAGACATCTCCCAAATCCACATGATCTAAAACAAAACAGTGAATAAATACGAGCAAACATATTTCTCCCAGTCCACAGAACACTGACACTGCCGATAGAACGCATATATCAGTGGACACAACTTCTACATACCATCTCACTAGAAACTAAAACTCATACTATATCACCATCAGGCCACCATCAACATGCCTTCAGATCCGCACAACATAGGATCAACACAAGAGAAATGTGGAGTACATACCAGAGCACACACTGAACACTTCCAACACTCTGACTTCTTTTCTTCATTAATTTTCTCAAAAGCACTTGGAAACTCATCAAACCAACATATCTACAATGCCATGAAGATAGATCCATGTACTCACAGCATCTCAACAACATCTCAACCATACATGCACAATCTACAACATACTGAACAATGTTGACATCAATGACAACATTAATGACAACACCGCCAAACTATCTCATATTTGCAACATACTACACATGTGAGCCAACCTAAAGTAGGTTGTTTGCATCCCAATCTTGCTCATCATATATAGAAGGTGGACAACTAGCTAAAGGGACTACAACAAGTGTTGTACTAGGAGCGTCACCAGGTTCAACATGTGGTGGGTCACTCTCATCAGGAGGATCATCACGGTTGCCCCCATCTAAATTCATAGAATTTGAAAATAATAAATTTAGTTCATTATGCACTTGTTCATCAATTTTAGCAATTTCATCTTCATCATCCAAGTTAATCACAATGGGAGGTTTAATGACAATGTGAATTGTATGTTCTTGTTTCAATTTTTATTTTGGTTGAGACATGTAAGGTTCATTGTTATGTTTTGGTAAAGGTGATTGTTCATCATTATTTGTTTGAATTGGTGTTTGATCATTAGGCGATTTTTTATTCTTTTCTTCTAATTGAAAATCAATAGCACGATGTCTATGCCTATGCTCTTTAACATTTCTATTTCTTCTTGTATGGTTTTTAATTTGTGAAGGTGTAAGAGCAGGTTTTTCAACCATCGGTCTAGTTTCTTCCCTTAGGGGAGGAACTAAAGGGACCACCGAGGGTTGGGGAACCATCGTCTCCTTAGGTCTATACACTTTCTTTACCTTCGAAGGCACAAAGGGAATTATACAATTGTCTCTTGGTCTTTTGTAAGATATGGGTGGAGGAACAATGACATATTTTCCTTGGTTACTTGGAAGGGCCTTTGCTTTGGGCATAGGTTCATCCACAACTAGTGGGGTAGGAGAAACAACCATAAACCTGTCATCCTTAGGTGGAATATTTTTAAGGAATGGACTTGCTATGTGCTTTTCCTTGAAATTTCGGTATGACCTCAAAAATAATTGCTCATGAGGCTTAATAGGTTCCATAGGTTGAGGCCAAAATAAATCCAATGAAAAGTTTCCATGGGATGACAAAGGATTAAACCCAATATTATGCACTATAAATATTTGATTCTCAAATGTGAAATTTATGCACTTGTGAATAACCAATGGGATGAAATTGATGGAGTGTAGCCATGGATAATCTAGCTTCACATGGAATTGGTCTGACATCAAGATGATGGAGAATGATACATCTAATTGTTTCAGTCCAACTTTAAATGGAAGAGTGATTGAACCTATCGTAGGGAAAGCAAAAACATCATGAGTTTTTATCCATGATTTCGATTGTTCATAAGAATCTTGATAAAGCCATTGCACAAATAAAAATTCCTTAGTGATTACACTCTCTACACAGACAAGATCAATGAGTGTCCATTGTGTATGTTTTTCATTAATACGTCTAGAAATATTGAGAGGACCATCTGGCACATGAATAGATGCATCAGTATCTATGAAAGCAATGTTAGGTAACAAAGTGGTTTGGCCCTTACGAGGTTTAACATGTATGCTATACATGCTCAACAACTACATATTTTTTTCAAGCTCCCCCTAAGGAGCACAATATTTCTCCTCTTCAAGCTTCTCCCTTGTTGATATACATACACTCCTTGAAACAACTAATAGGCTCCCCCTATTAGTAACAACCATTACCAACTCCTGCTGAGAGGAAGCCACCATCAATCAAGGCATGTAAAGATATATATTTAATTACTCCCCCTACATAGATGCACCAAATTATGTATCTAGTTAGAAAAAAGAGGGGCACTAACTTCTACTAGAGATACTCAAAAGTATCCTTTGAAAGTTCCTTAGTGAAGATATATGCAATCTGATCCTTAGTAGGCACATACTCCATTTTGACTTCTTGCTTTACAACCTTCTCCCTTAGAAAGTGATACTAGATAGAAATGTGTTTGGTCCTTTAATGCATCATCGGATTCTTGGAAATGTTAATTACACTTGTATTATCACAGAATATGGGAATGGGTTCATCATATACCAACTTTAAGTACTTCAAATTCTACTTCATCCAAAGCACCTGGGCACAACAAGATGCTACAACAATATACCTAGCTTCTATTGTGGATAAGGACTCTAAGTCCTGCTTCTTATTGAACCAAGAGACCAATCTGTTTCCCAAGAAAAATGCACTTCCACTAGTACTTCTCCACACAACCTAAAATACTTTGAGACATGTGGAATGTCCATATAAACCTATATAACCGATATGTACATAATCCAACTAGCGTAAGTGCCCAAACATATGTTTTGTAGGCATCCAAAACAATCTATAGTACTTTGTCATTTGAAAACTAAACTTGTGGACCACCAAATCACCTGATATTGCAAAGTAGTATGTATTGAACATCCCTAAACATTTCCACAAAATTATATGGAAAAATCTTAATTTCCTAAGGAATGTGGAGCATTCCAACAAGCCTTCATCATTACTTTATTCTACCAAAGCATAGATCAGAACTCTGTCACTTATAACTTTCACTTAAGAAAGTGTAATGACCTAAAATCTTGGATATGACACCTTCACGCCTCATCCAACTTATCTTCTAAATCATAAGATAATTTTTTTCTTTATGGAAGGATGTGGAACAAAACATCACGACTCTCCGTAAAATATCTATTTACACTAGAATCTTCATCAAAAGGTTCATTCTTGTACAATAGATCTACTCACCAAAGTATTTGATCCAATTCTTTTTCCATGCTAAAATATTTAGCATCTTGTCCTTTTCAAGGGGCTAAAATATTTCCAAATAAAATCTCCCCCTGAGATAATGCTCTATCTCAGTTTGTTGTAGGGTCTTGTGTAGAATGCACAAGTTTAGAATCATCCTTCTCATCTTCTTGAACTTGTTTTTCCTTCCAAATATTTTCATCACCCTTCCTTTCCTAATTAAGGGTTTCATGGTTCTTAACTGGTGGCTTCACAAAAATTCTTCAGCAACAATTTTCTTTATATCCCATCTTGTTGCATTTGTAGCACACAATGTTGTGTGATGGAACAAAGTTGTTCCTCTTCACCTTAGTTCTGCACTCAGTAGCGTTATGACCAAATTTTTTGCATGCATAACAATATCCATGAAATGAAAAATCATTGTATCTTTGGGCCACAAATGATCTTCTACCCATGTTATTATTCCATCTCTATCTAGATCTACAATCAATAGCCTTATGCCCAAATATATTGCAAGAAAACCAATAATCATGAAAGGATTGATTGGACCTGGTAGGTGCATGTTGTCTAGAAGGTGGAGGACCTTTGAAACTTCTTTGTCTCTAGAGAGCAGTGAATCCACCTTATTTTTTGCTATCTTGACCTATTTTTGCATATCCAAAGGCCTTCTTATTAGAATATTTAGTGCAATCTTTCTCCTCCTTTGTATCATATTTTCCTTCTGCTTTGAAGTTATCATATAAGTTTGTAGATGCACTGTTATAGGATTTTTTCTTTTAAAAAAATAAGACTAGATTTTTATTTTGATGGATTTTGAGAGTTAATCAACCCTTCAAGAATTTCATAACCTCCTTTGTTAATTTTTTCTTTAGCTTTTTCTAGTTCTTTTCTTAGGGTAACAACCTCTTCTTCAAGATTTGATCATTCAACAGTTTTATCATTGAGCTTGGTATTCAATCAATCTTTAATCCTCTTTCCTTCTTCAACCTTAAATTTCAAATTAAAGATCACATCCTCTACCTCCTTGAGTTTAATTTCACATCCTTTACCTCCTTCTATTCAAGCTTTCAAATTGCCAATTTCTTCTTTTAATTCTCTAGCTTGTGCCTTCAATTTGACAATTGTCTCCTTTGATCTTTCAAGCATGCTCTCATATTTTTGATTTAGTGCTCTTGCTTCATTCAAATCTTCAAGAGAAGAATAGAGTTTTCCTTCAAAATATATTTATAAAACATCTTAATTGATGTCCTAACCTTCATATTCTATTGACTCTAGATCTGATTCTTAAGAGAACATATCATTAAATGTTGCTTCAGATCCCATGTGTTCAAGTGTAGGATCTACCTCAATTGTTAGTCTACTCAAAGGCACTTGGCCCTTAAAATTTATCTTTTTCTGCTTTCCCATTCAACACTCCTTTTGATAATAGACATTTCCATTTGTCGTAGTACCTTATGTAACTAATCTTTTGGACCCTTCCTTCTTGATCTCACAACCTCTAACATGAAAGGAAAGATTGTATCCCTTTACTACACATCTGACTAACACTAAGGATATTGTGCGCCAACCCTTTGACATAGTGGACATCCTTGGTATTTCTCTTTCCATCAATAGTTATAGCACCCTTTCCAAAAATTTGTGCTAACTAATCACCACCAAGCTTTACAGCTCCACCATTCCACTTCTCAAGGCTGATGAACTTTCCCTTTGTCACCAGTCATGTTGTTAGAGAAACCACTATCAATTACCCAAGCATCCACTTCTTCCTTTCCAAGAAAGGTAGTCCATACAACCATTAAATTCTCATTATCCTTGTCAGCCTGCAAGGTTCCATATTCTTTACATTTTCCAATATCACTTTTTGCCACCAACTTTCAAGGCCATGAAAAGTGTTTCATCATCTTGATCATCATGATCTTCATCTTCCAAAGAACAACTATTCTCTTTGGAATAAATACTTCTTTTGAACTTCTCTCTTTTGTTTTTATTCTTTGATTCTTTAAAACAAAATTTAGGGGAAAAATGACCAATCCTTCCACAATTGAAACATTTGAAAGGTAACTTACCTTTGTATTTGTTGGTGCCTTTCTTCAATCTTCTCACAAAGTTTGCTTCTACCTCATCAAATTCATCATTCTGATTTGAAGTTTCATCTTCCACCTTTTTACTGGTTTTGAATGCAACTTCCTTCTTTGGAACATCTTTTTCAATCTCTCATTTCAAAGGTTATGAGAGCACAAAACATTTCACCTACTAAATACTAATCCAAGTCCTTAGATTCTTCAATAGAAAACACCTTATGACTACAAGATTTAGGGAGAGATCTCAGAACCTTCTTCACAATCTTATCTTATTTTACTTCTCCATTAAGACCTTTGATTCCAGTAATAACTTCATCCACCCGAAGCATACAACTAGCAGTATCTTCATCCTATATCATTCACAGGGTCTCAAATCTACTCTTGAAAATTTATATCTTGGCTTGTTTTACTTTATTGTTTCCTTCATAAATGTTGCTAAGTTTTCCCTAGACATCCTAAGAAAAACTACAATTCATCACCTTGAGAATTTCTAAAGCAGATAACCCACATAGGATAACATTCTTTTCCTTGGAATTGTTCTCATACAATCTAATCTTAGTAGTTGGAGGAGTAGTAGGAGTAGTATAACCATCTTTGATAGATTGTCAAACACCAAACCCTAGAGATTTTAGTCGGCCTTCCATTCTCAACTTCCAAAAGGTATAATTTGTCCCATCAAACCTAAGACCTTTATAAGCTCCATCATATGCCATACCAAACCTTTCCTCAAGTGGTTAAGCTTATTCAGAGCCAAATTGTTGATCACACTTAGATATTGAGAGGTGGGGTGAATCAATATCTTCAAAAACTTAAACCCTTTCAAATCACAAACCCTTAAAAATACACAAATTTAAACTCTTTACAATATTAGTAACTCATTCACATATCAACAACACATAATCTAATCAGTAGCAATAAAAGATAAGAAAATGAACATATATGCACAAGATAACACTAGATTTACATGGAAAACATAAGAAGGGAAAAACCACAAAGAGAAATCTCTCAATATAGAAGCTCATTGCTTATAGAATTACAATTTATTTTAAGGCTCACTACCTAAGGAAGTAGACTTCTCCTGAAAGGACTTATAGGCTAAGGTGCACAACCTTAGCGTAAGATACAAAGGTCTTGCAGTACTGAGGCACACAACCCAAGGAAAGATATGAATTGCAAGGACCTAATGAGATTCACTATCTCATAGCAGGATACATTAAGAATATGAAATTATAACATTTATCAACAATACACTTTGTTGACTAACGTGTTAAAGCTCATTACTCTTTTATTTTCACAAATCACTCCTTTATTATATGCTCACACACCACCATATATTCACACTCACCTCTTGTAACTAAATTTTTCTTTCATTTATATCCTTCATAATATTTCAAAATATCAGTCAGATCAACCAGAATAGAAGATAAAGAATAACAGTAACAAGTTAGCCATAAAAACATAATGCGGTTCTATCCAGAAGATAGAGAGGACCAAAATAATTTTGATTACATCTTCCATTGTGATCCAAATAGCACACATGTTGGCACACATCAACCAAGTTGGCAACAAGGAAATGCATAGATGAAATGTGTAACACATTACTAGTTGTCCCAAAAATACAACTTCAACTAAAATTACTCAATGTGGTTCTCAATAGCATAGGTGAAGACCCAAATACATCTTAACACAACCTCATATGCTACCGAAGACCCCCAAGCACATATCACAAGCAAAAGAACAAGCCCTATCGACCATATATCCAAAAATTACCTAGAAAGCCAACTCAAAATAATATGTGACATCAAAGAGATCAACCATTGATATGCGAACCACAAAGAGATGTTCCATGAACATCCAACAACACTTACGAAAAATTCTCACTTTGTCATGCCGCAAACAACCACCGCAAACTAAACAAAAGTAGGACACTTCACCCCAAAAGCAAAAAATATAGAACCATGAGATAAAACATTAACATATCAACTTGTGGTACACACCATCACATGAAAAATCCACAGAGCACAAACACTAAATCCCAAATCGCAAGAAATATCTTCAATAGAGGAGAAATGTAGAGCATTCACCCAAACAGTCTTCAAGGAAATTTCCTAAAGCAAAAACTTTCACCAACTTGTGGAGACTAGAAAATACTTGTACCAACACATACTTCCTCAAGAAAAATAGGAGAGAGCATACAACATACTAGAGAACATTAGAAATTTCTCTCCAACATCAATATTACTTTTAATCCCCATCTTAATATATCATCATGATATCATCTCTTCTAACAATAACCATACTCAATACTACTTGATATCAACTAAGGCATGACAACCAACCATGAACATTAACAACATCAAAGGTATGTCATACAATCAATGCCAACCAATCAACATAGAGTATCAACAACATACAACTAAAAGCACCACAATAGAAAGCACCAATGATAGCACAAATTGAGTGTAGACATAGGCACTAATGACAATCCATGTCAAATAACAATCTCACAAATATGTGCAACAATATGCCCAAGTGTTGAAAAGCAATGCCAACAAACTCACCAAGTGTTGACATCAATGATAACCAATGCCAACAATCTCCCCCTTTGGCATTGATGGCAGTACACACTTGCTTATTCTCCCCCTTTGAAATCAAGGACAAAGGGCCAAATATATTCATTTGAATAATTAGCATATTCTCACCCTTTGACTAAAAACACGTCTCCTTCAAGCATGCTATACATACTCAACAATTGCACATTTTCTTCAAGATCCCCCTAAGGAGAACATTATTTCTCCTCTTCAAGCTTCTCTACCTTTGATGTACATGTATTCCTTCTTAAAGCAACTAACAACTTCCCCTTGTCAGAAACAACCATTACCAGGTCCCCTTGAGCGGAAGCCACCATTAATCCAAGAATAAGGATATATCTTGAATTACTCCCCTTAGATAGATGCACCAATAATGACAATAGTTAGAAAAAGGAGGGGCGACCACCCCTAAATTCTACTAAAGATACTCAAAATTATCCTTTAAAAGTTCCTTAGTGAATATATCTACAATTTGATCCTTAGTAGGCACATACTACATTCTGACTTCTTGCTTTGTAGCCTTCTCCCTTAAAAATTGATACCAGATAGAAATATGTTTGGTCCTTGAATGTATCATCGAATTCTTGGAAATTTTAATTGCACTAGTATTATCACATAATATGGGAATGGGTTCATCATATGCCACCTTTAAGTCCTTCAAATTTTGCTTCATCCAAAGCACCTAGGTGCAACAAGATGCTACAATAATATACCCAACTTTTGTCGTGGATAAGGATACTGAGTCTCGCTTCTTACTAAACCAAGAGACCAATCTGTCTCCCAAGAAAAATGCACTTCCACTAGTACTTCTCCACACAACCTAAAATACTTTGAGACATGTGGAATATCCATATAAACCTATATAACTAATTTGTACATACTCCAATTGGCATAAGTACCCAAACATATGATCTGTAGGAATCTGAAACAATCTATAGCGTTGTCATTTGAAAATTGAACTTGTGGACAACCAAATCACTTGATATTGCAAAATAGTATGTATTCAACATCCTTGAATATTTCCACAAAACTGCATGGAAAAATCTTGATTTCTTGAGGAATGTGGGGCATTCCAACAAGTCTTCATCATTACTTTACTCTACCAGAGCATAGACCATAGATCTATCACTTATAACTTTCACTTAGGAAGGTGTAATAACTTGAAATATTGGATATGACACCTTCACAACTCAACCAACTTATCTTCTGAGCCACAAAACAATTTTTTTCTTGGCGAAAGGATGTGGACCAAAACATCATGACTCTTTGTAAAATATTTATTTACACCAAAAACTTCATCAAAAGGTTCATTCTCATATAACATATCTGCTCACCAAAGGATTTGATCCAATTCTTCTTCCATGCTAAAATCTTAGCATTTTGTCCTTTTCAGGGGGCTAAAATCTTTGAAAATAAAATCA
The DNA here is from genome assembly GCA_007258455.2 of Sequoia sempervirens. NCBI lineage: Eukaryota > Viridiplantae > Streptophyta > Pinopsida > Cupressales > Cupressaceae > Sequoia > Sequoia sempervirens. The sequence goes on from VDFB02270651.1 coordinate 65,352,970, forward strand.
CCCCTGAGATAATTCTCTATCTCAGTTTGTTGTAGGGTCTTGTGCAGAATGTATAAATGTAGAATTATCCTTCTTCTCATCTTCTTGAGCTTGTTTTTCCTTCGAAATATTTTCATTACCCTTCCTATCCTAATTAAGGGTTTCATGGTTCTGAACTGGTAGCTTCACAAAACTACTTCTGTAACAATGTTCTTTATGTCCCCTCTTGTTGCATTTGTAGCCTTATGACCAAAATTGTTGCATGCATAGCAATATCCATGAAATGAAACATCATTATATCTTTGGGGCACAAATGATCTTCTACCCATGTTATCATTCCTCCTCTATCTATATCTACAATCAATAGCCTTATGCCCAAACATATTACAAGAAAAACAATAACCTTGAAAGGATTGTTTGAACCTAGTAGGTGCATGTTGTCTAGTAGGTGGAGGAACTTTGAAACTTCTTTGTCTCTATACAAGAATGAATCCATCTTATTTCTTGATATCTTGATTTGTTTTAGCATCTTTGGAGGCATTCTTCTTAGAATCTTTAGTGTAAGCTTCTCCTCTTTTGTATCAGAATTTCCTTCCGCATTGAGGTTATCATATAAGTTTGTAGATGCATTGGTTATAATACTTTTCCCTTTTTCAAAAAAAAGATTAGATTTTTTTTTATGGATTTTGAGAGTTAATCAACCCTTCAATAATTTTAGAGCCTCCTTTGTTAATTTGTTCTTTAGCTTTTTCCAATTCTTTTCTTAGGGAAACAACCTCTTCTTCAAGTTTTAAACATTCAACATTTTTATCATTGAGCTTGGTATTCAAGCAATCTTCAATCCTCTTGCCTTCTTTAACATTAAATTTCAAATTAAAGATTACATCCTATGTCTCCTTGAGTTTAATTTCACATCCTTTACCTCCTATTTGAGCTTTCAAATTGCCAATTTCTTCTTTTGATTCTCTAGCTTGTGCCTTGAATTTGAAAATTGTCTCCTTTGATCTTTCAAGCATGCTCTCATATTTTTGATTTAGAGCTCTTGCCTCATTCAGATCTTCAAGAGAAGACTAAATTTTTCCTTCAAAATATATTTCCCAAACATCTTAATTGATGTCCCAACCTTCAGATTCCATTGACTCTAGATCTGGTTCTAAAGAGAACATATCATTAAACATTGCTTCAGATCCCATGCGTTCAAGTGTAGGATCTACCTTAGTAGTTAGGCTACTCAAAAGAACTTGACCCTTGAAATTTGTCTTTGTATACTTTCCCATTTGAAACTCCTTTAGATAATAGACATTTCCATTTGTACTAGTACCTTCTATAACTAATCTTTTAGACCTACCTTCCTGATATCACAACCTCTAGCATGAAATGTAAGATTTTATCCTTTACTACACATCTGACTAACATTAAGGAGATTGTGCTTCATCCCTTTGACATAGAGGAAATCCTTAGTCTTGCTTTTTCTATCAATAGTTATAACACCCCTTCCACAAATTTGTGTTGACTAATCACCACCAAACTTGACAACTCAACCATTCCACTTCTCAAGGTTGATGAAATTTCCTTTGTCACTAGTCATGTGGTTAGAGCAACCACTGTGAATTAAGCAAGCATCTGCTTATTCTTTTCCAAGAAAGGAAGTCCATTGCACCATTGAATTCCCATTATCTTTGTCATCCTACAAGGTACTAGATTCTTTACATTTTCCAATATCACTCTTTTTTTCACCAACTTTCAAGGCCATAAAAAGTGTTTCATCATCTAAATCATCATGATCTTAATCTTCTAAAGAACAACTATTATCCATGGAATAAAGACTTATTTTGAACTTCTCTCTTTTTTTGCTATCCTCTTATTCTTTAAAAAGACATTTAGGGGAAAAATGACCAATCCTTCCACAATTGAAACACTTGAAAGGTAACTTACCTTTGTATTTACCAGTGCCTTTCTTCAATCTTCTCACAAATTTTGCTTCTACCTCATCAAAGTCATCATTTTGATTTGTAGTTTCATCTTCCACCTTTTTACTAGTTTTGAATGCAACTTCCTTCTTTGGAACATCTTTATCAAACTCTCATTTCAAAGGTTGTGAGAGCACAAAACATTTCACCTACTAAATACTAGTCCAAGTCCTTAAATTCTTCAATAGAAAACATCTTATGACTATAAGATTTAGGGAGAGATCTCAAAAACTTCTTGACAATCTCATCTTCTTTTACTTCACCAAGACCTTTGATGCTAGTAATAACTTCATCCACCTGAAGCATATAACTAGCAATATCTTCATCCTCTATCATTCTCAAGGTCTCAAATTTGCTCTTGAAAATTTGCATCTTGGCTTGTTTTACTTTATTGCCTCCTTCATAGATGCTACTAAGTTTTCCCTAGGCATCCTTAGCAGAACTACAATTCATCAGCTTTAGAAGTTCTGAATCGACTAACCCACACAAGATAACATTCTTATCCTTGGAATTGTTCTCATACAACCTAATCTTAGCAAGATTTGTTGGAGGAGCAGTACGAGTAGTATAACCATCTTTGAGAGATTTCCAAATTCCAAATCCTAGAGAGTTTAGATGGCCTTCCATTCTCAACTTCCAAAAGGTGTAATTTGTCCCATCAAACCTAGGAACTTTGTAAGCTCCATCAAGTTCCATCTTGAACCTTTCCTCAAGTGGTTGAGATTCTTCAAAGGAACTTGGCTCTAATACCAATTGTTGAACACACCCAAATACTGAGAGGGATGGTGAATCAGTATCTTAAAAAACTTAAAACCTTTTAGATCATAAACCCTTCAACAATACACAAATTCAGACTCTTATCAATATTAGCAACTCATTCACAGATCAACAACACTTAATCTAAATAATAGCAATGACAGATAAGGAAATGAATACACATGCACAAGATAACATCAGATTTACATGGAAAAACAAAGAAGGGAAAAAACATGGAGAGAAATCTATTAATATAGAAGCTCACTGCATACAAAATTACAATTTGTTTTTAAGGCTCGCTTCCTAAGGAAGAACACTGCTCCTAGAAGGAATTGCAGGCTAAGGTGCACAACCTTAGGGAAAGATACAAAGGACTTATAGTAGTGAGGCGCACAACCCCAGGGAAAGATATGAATTACAAGGACCTGATGAGATTCACTATCTTAGAGTAGGATGCATGGAGAATATGAAATCACTTGACATTTTTCAATGATACACTTTGTTGACTGAGGCATTAAATCTCATTACTCTTTTCTTTTCATAACCTGTTGCTTCATTCCATTCTCACACACCACCACATACTCACACTCACATCTTGCAACTGAATTTCTATTGCATTTATATCCTCTGTAAGATCTCAAAACATCAATCGAGTCACCCAAAATAGAAGAAAAACAAGAACATCAACAAGTCAACCACAAAAACGTAATGTGATTCTATCCAGAAGATATAGAAGACCAAAAAAAATCTTATTACATCTTCCAATGTGATCTAAGAAACACTCATGCTGGTGCACATCAACCAAGTTGGTAACAAGAAAACATGTAGCACATTACTAGTCAGCCCAAAAATATAACTTCAATTGAAATTACTCATTGCGATTCTCAACAAGATAGGTCAATACCCAAATACATATTAAAAAAACCTTAAATGCTAGCATAGACCCCCAAGCACATAGCACAAGAAATATAACAAGCCATGTCAACCAAATATCCATCGATTACCCAAAAATACAACTCAAAATAATATACATCAAAGAGATCAACCATTAATGTGTGAACCACAAAGACATGTTTGATGAACATCCAACAATACTTCTAGAAACTTCTTTCACACTTTCATGCCATAAAAAACCACCACAAACCAAACAAAAGCAGAAAACTTCACCCTAGAGCACAAAATACACAACCATGGGATAAAAAATTAACAGATCAATTTGTGGTGCACACCATCACATGGAAACTAAAATGAGATAATAAACACATTGAGAGAATGTCCACCAAGCCATAGGAGAAAAAAATCAATGCAGATAAATGTAAAGTATTTTTTGGCCCAATCCAAACAACCAACAAAACTGCCAAAACACTGTAAATACTAGAAACCTCCTTGATAACACAGGTGACCTGAAAAGATAGGAGTGCAACATCTACATAGCACAAACATTGAATCCCAAACTGCAAGACCATATCAATAATGGAGGAATGTAGAGCATTCTCCCAAATAGTCTTCAAGGTAATTTCCTGAAGCAAAAAATTTCACCAACTTGTGGAGAACAGAACATCCTTGTAGCAACACATACTTCCTCAAGAACAACAAGAGAAAGCATACAACATACTAGATACCATCAACAACATCTCTCCAACATCAAAATTACTTCTAATCCTCATCTTAATGCTTCTAATCCTCATCTTAATATGTCATCATGATATTATCTCTTCTGGCAGCAACCATACTCAATACTACTTTACTTGATATCAACTAAGGCATGACAACCGACCATGAACATAAGAAACATCAAAGACATGAAATACAACCAATGCCAACCAATCATCATAGAGTATCAAAAACATACAACTGAAAGCACCACAATAGAAAGCACCAATGAGAACCCAAACTAAGTGTATAAACAAGAACCAATGATAACCCATGTCAAACAAAAATCTCACAAATATGTGCAACAATCTCCCCAATTGTTGACAACCAATACCAACAAACTCACCAAGTTTTGACATCAATGACAACCAATGCCAACCAATGTCCATATGGATGGTCATGTACACAAGTTCCATATAAAGTTAGTTTCATGGCCTATTTTGTTACAATAAAAAAATTCTAGGAGTATCATCTAATCAAAATCTTAAATAAGCTCATTAACAACTACTTGCTAATTTTTCAAATTATAATATATATGTAGAAGTAAACTTATGGGTACATATTCAATTACTAGATAATTTAACCTAAAAAGAGATTCAATGTAATAAAGGAGGAGATAATATTACATTTTACATGAATAATGCTAACTATGTCCTATAAATAAGTAATCAATCTAACCATGGTGAATGTGATGCAAAATTCCTAGAGGGCTATAATAATCATGTATACACATATAAAATATTAGTTCAATATATTATATATATGTTCCCTCTAAGTGGTTTTGCTTAAATTATGTACAAGTGATTAAACATGTGAGTGGAGAATAAATGAATGGTAAAAATATAACATGTTGTAAGATAAATAATCATGTAATGTAAGATGAAATAAGAGGTCAATAATCTCATTTCGTAAAGAACATCACATGTGCACAAAATAGATAAAAATACATGATCATGTGATTCCATATACCAAAGGGAAATGAGATATTGCCAATATTTCACCAATCCCGTTCACTTGGATAATAAAAATCTATCATAGCCCAATTGATATATAAGGACATGTAGAAATAGATAAACATAATATAAAATATTTAAGCATGTGTAAGTAAAAGAACATGTAGATTTAAACTCAATAATATTTAAGGTTTAAGGTTTAGGGTTTAGGAGTCTGGGGTATATAATAAACTCTCACAAGTCCTTAATTTACATAATTTATTTTGAAAATTACAAATTTAATACTTAATTTTTATTTATTTATGTTGTATATAATGTTGGAAACCTAACTTGTTAGGGGAGATCATTGGAAGCTTGTTTGTCATTGAGAAGATTGTTGTTTGCAATATGAGCATGATAGTGCGAAGATCGATGAATGGAGATATTGATGGACATTGATGAGTATATGGTGTTTTCATTGATGGAAACCCATTATTTATGGCAATCAATGGCAGAGATGTAGAAGTGTTGGTTTGGAGAAGATCAAATGGCTGGATAATTGCCTAAGTCTCGAAATATAGTTTCAAGTGTTCAGAGAACCAGTTTTTGGGTCTTCATTGCTCTACTATGAATAATTTGGTTATGCAGTTTTGAGGTAATGTTGGTACATGTTGGAAGAGTCTAAATCTGAATTTTCATGACTTGATGTTTTTTGCAGTTGAAGATAATGTTGACAGACTATAAGGCTCTATAATGGCAGTGTTAGTGGTATAAAGTGTATGTTGGAATGCTCTACATTCCACTGTAGATGAATATTTTAGTATGAAAATTTGCATAAGTTTTTGAGGATGTCAGTAGTGTGCATGCTCCAAATGTAAAGTGTTTTGATAGTTTATGTTTCGAGTTGTGAGTGAAAATCTGGCTCATTCCATTTTTACTTCACTAGTGGTGCCAACCCTAAAGGTTTTGAGGTTGTGCAAAGTTGAATAGTGTATGGAGTAGAATCATAGGAGTAATTATAGGTCATTTTGACCTATTTTGATGTGTTATACACTTTGGTTCCTTCCACAAGGCATATGTGTTGTGTTTTGGTCCGATAGGTTATAAGGATGCACAATACATCTAATTAGGTCAACCTAATTGATGTTTTGGTTGGTTGTGGTATATATACAAGGTTAATTCCTTGTGTGGAATGATTTATGAGATGCAAGATAATTAAGAGTGTGTGCGAGATCTAGTGCAAAAAAGTGTGAGTGGTGATTGTGGTAAAGTATGAAGTGTATTAAGTCAGTTTTCTAAGCTTCAATGGAACTGTATCTTTAACATAGGTTAGATACAATTTTAGCAGTTCATAATTGGCAGTGACCCACCCCTTTCTCTATCTTGTTCTATTATGAGTAGTGAGCCCTTTGGCAGTCAGCCACCATCAGTGAGCCTTTCTCCTTTTTGGACAGTGAGTCCACCATTTTGTATCAAATATTGTAACCGATTGCAATATATATTGTGAGCTAATCCTCATTGTGGTTTTTCCCCTTTTTGGATTTTCCATGTAAATTTGGTGTTCTTATATTCTTTGATGTGATGCATGCTCTTTATGTTCATTTTTATTATTGCAAGTTTAATGTGATGCATTGAATGGATGTTTAAAGTCAATGAAGTTAATGAATTTCAATGAATATTGATTCACCCCCCTCTCAGTATTATGGGTGTTTAACATATAATACATTCTAAATTCCTAATTTATGTGTGTAGATTTAACTCAAATTATAATATTTAAGGAACTTAGGGGTTATGGTTTAGGGTTTAAGACTTAGGATTTAGGACTCGGGATGCTTCGAGGATAGTCAACTTACACATGTCTCCATTGGGGGAGGGTCCTAGATAGAATTATCATAGATGCACTTGGAAAGTAAGGTACAAAAATTTAGTAGAAAGGAATTTAATTAGTTAATTTAGTGGAAGAAAATTTAGCCAAAACATCTAATCATAGATTTAGCTCAATAATAATCAGGTTTTAGGATTTAGGGTTTCTAGGGTAAATAGGGTTTAGGGTTTAGTTAAGCATACTTAGGGAACATAATGGTTTTAGTAGAGGACTTAGGAATGGTAATGGGATATACAACATTTAAATAAATAAATATATTTAAAACATACTTGAATTGAAAAAATTACTTCAATTGAAAATAATTTGATCTTATTGATCATAATCTTATTTAGAAGATGATTTAATTGAAAAAAAACCATAATTTATATAAAATATACATACCTTCTCTTTGAGCATAATATCTTTGTATCCTTTCTTCACACAATTCTTGTTCCCTTTCTACTGAATGATATCATGCAACCTTATTTTTCCTTGTCCTTTTATTTCCCATCTTCTTTGCAAAATATGATCTCGATAATTTTTTTGCCAATTCCACGTCCCAAATTTGTAAAGAACTTGTAAAAAATATGACCTTTCGAATAGACCTAGCGAATTTTACTCTTTTTTTAAATTTAAAATCACAAAATATGACCTTGTATATATACATATAATTCCAATAAACATGTTTTTTACAAAACATCGACTAAAATTGGCCTTCATTCAAAGGTACCTTCAAACAAAGGTAATATCTTCGATCAAAGGACCTTCAAACGAAGGGCCTTAGCAAGACATTTTTAGTGTCTGCTTCACAATTTCCTCAAAAAAAACATTTTCAAACCTCAAGTTAGACCTTCAAATGTAATTAACTTGATAGGATAAATTGCAAGATTGTAGTCCTTGAAATGAGCTTTCCAACAAATATACTTTTGATATATTTTTATTTTATTGTATTCAGTTTTTAATTTTTACTGAACATAGGTTTTTCACTGAACATCAAGTTCTTCATTCTACATGGGTGAAAAAATAGTAAAACTTTGAAATTTTCTTTCCAAAAAATACCTTTGCACTAAGTATTGATGTCCTTATTTCACCAAAAAAAATGAATTTTGATATATACACAAGTTATGCTTGACAACATACACCTATGTCCAAATTATAATTACCGTGACTTCAAAAATTAATTAAAAGAAAAATGTGTAACAAAAAATTATGAAGAATATCCACGCACTAGATATTGATATTAAAAATCTATATTTTGAAAATTATAATTTTATCCTTTTAAAAAAAAAAGTTAAGATGGACTACATAAACGTTACTTTCTGAAAATGTTGTTTATTTTTAAAAACTAGTTATTAAAAGAGATATTGAAATATTCTCGATTTATTTAAAAAAAAAATTAAAAATATTTTTAGAATCTTCACACAAATCACCACAAATCACTAGTTCACATCATCTTCAAAATTTTAATGGTTTACCTATTATAGGTCTCAGAAAGTGAAGATTTAGTTAAAAATGATGATATCAATGTCCATCTTGGCCAAAAAGTGGAACTCATTATTGTGGGATTACCTAGCTTGGATATAAACAATTCTTTTAAGCTCTCTTAGATTTTCCTCTAACTAATATATTCTCACTCTTAGACATATGTATTCATGAAATGGCAAAATATCAAGAGTGGAGAAAAGTGTAAGTGATGGTTCATCTTGTGCCTCAATGTATATGCAAGTTCAAGAATGTTTGAAAGTTGATGGTCCACATGTGTTTTTTTATATTAAATTGTTGTGTTTTCTATGATCATTATGTTGTTTGAGACTAAGTGTAATAACCACCCTTAGTTTTTTTTTTTTGGCGAAAGGAATTATGCCTATATATTATATTAATATAAATAGCTGATTACAAAAATGCCAAACATGGCAGTGAAAAGTATCTTCAAAAAGTATACATAAGAGTATTTATCTATCACCCATATCCTGAATACAACAGACCAGTACCAAAAATGGATACCACTATGAAAGCATTGAAATACTAGACATCACCCATATTCACTGTTACCTCCCCATATAACCTCCCCATATGGACCCTGAACATATTCGATCATTTACAAAAGACTAGCTGAAACATTAAATGAAGTAAAATATGACAACGTTTGAAACTTATTTACAAACCATCCCCTGAATGCCATATTCTAGAATGAACCAGACTTAATGCCACTCCTACGAGGGCAAAAAACTGAGTTCTCATCTTGTACACCTTGAGAGGGAATCTGAATTTGACTTGCTACAACTGCTTGTGTATGGATTGTAATATTAATGTCAGGCACTTGAGGAACCAGTTTGTTACTCCTGCGAATCAATGGACCACCTGAAACTTGCAACCCTCGAATGCAATCATGGAGTTTGAGGAAAGAAATAGCATGATATTTCTTCTAAACTAATCTTCTTCCTCCCATTGGAACTCAGAGTGATATTTATTGAGTGCTTGATTTAAAAATGAAGAAGAGTCATACTTGTTTGACAGAATGAAACCCTGTAATGCCTCTGCATACCTTTTCTTATTATGAAGAAAATGGCGAGGAAACAATCCTCCAACAAAGCCATCTCCTGAGTTGAAATCACACTGTTGCTCTCTTTTTGTAAACCAATTTCATTACACCTTCAATACCATCTTAATTAACCAAGAAACTTATTTTTAGTTTAGAAGAGCTAGTTTGATAACCTTAAACCAAAACATAGCAAGATTAGCAATTATATGCCATAATTGTACATTCTTACTCATGTAACATAATCAATCCCTAGACCTAGGACAATTCCTATAGGGTTTATCAAGATGACCTTACCTATGTATCCCTTTCTAGGAATTAGAGATCATTCACACACCAAAATAAAAAGACTTCATCCACAACACTAGGACGAGATCTTCAACCTCAATCATTAATTGAGCTTATGATTATAATTCAATCCACATACAATAGTAAGATAAGAAATGTGTTTTAGTGAAATATTAGTTTCATGCCAACATTAATGTACTAATGCACACAAAACCAAATAGTGACCAACATATGTACACACATAGTGATTGACTCATATATACATCACATATAGATAATGTGACTAACTCATACAAGCAACAATTATACACAACATGATTATCTCACAAAAATGTCATACATACACAATGTGACTAGCTCCCACATGTGTCACATATACATAATGTGAATAAATTAAACATCACATCTACATATAGTGATTAGCTAGTAAAATGGAATTGGTTGCAATCTTAATACAAGCATATTCTCCCTTACCTAGTTCATAATAACATATAAGTCCTTAAATACATCCTATCCAGAAAGAGGAATGTTAATGCAACCTATACTACACCATGAATCCCATCATTTTTCTTAGTCTGTTGTCAATTGTACTTGGGAGATAAACACCCCATACTACTTGTGTCATAAATGACAAGGGCATGAGTGTAACAAGCTACAACATGAGCAATAATTAATAATATTTTTATATCCCATTAAGCATTTGATTCATCTTATAACTAGACAAGTTACATAATTAGGATTTCTTATAGTTTTACCCCACTTAAGACTAGCGCATGTAGTATAAATCACTTGGATTGAGTTAACAATCAAAACCTTAAGAACCTTACCTTAGGAAGACACACATTAGGACATATTTTCCTTCTAATTCAATAAGGCCAATTTACTAAACTCTTGAGGTGGGTAGAACCCAACACCCATTTCCTACATGCCATTGATGAATTTATTACCTTCAATACTACTAGTGAAATACTATCTAAACCTTTAAAATTCCTAGCATCTATTACCTACATGTGACTAATTAAATCTAGTTAACCCTATCAAATTAATTATCTCCTAGAATTTGTCACCTACATGTTATTAATGAAATTTAGCTTTCCCTATGATATGACTAAATAATTCTTTTAGTAGATCATACACCCTAAATATTGTCATGCTATAGTAGTGATAAGATTATCTATAAGCAGGTCATAGGTCTTAAAATTTTTGTGATCACACTAGGATGAGTGGGACAATCTATGTTAAGAGAATAACCATTCTCTACCAATATCCTCAGAGTACCTTTCTCAACCCTAGTTGTGATGCCATAAATTTTAACTCCTATATTGATCTTAATTCAACATATTTAGAGAAGTTGAATCCTCCCTAACAATTAAAGTTGTTCACACCCTTATATCATAATGGCTTAATCCAACATCATCATTAGATAAAAATTTAGTAATATTTCCTAATTTATTCATGGCTATGTCATGGCTAAGTTTGTCATGTCATTATTTCTTGGAAGAATAGACCTCACTAGTATCTTGAGGCTAACATATATCTTCCTATTATTATCATTAAACCATGAGATAATTCCATTATTCTCAGCCCATAAAACTCTGATAATTTTTGATCTAACAAATCTAAAGGCATTCTTGTACAATTATATTGGAGATAGACCATGATTATGAGATCTCTAAAAGTTCATCTAAGATTAGAGTGGTAAATAGAAATACAGAACAAGAAACCTAAAAGTAGATAAGCTTGATGATGATGGGTTTCCCTTTTATTGACTTAGATATTTATAGTGGATACATATTACTTGGAAAGGTGATTTTGCTATTATTTGATGCATATTTTATCCTTAAGATAAAACATACTAAGAGGGAGATAAAAAAAAAATTAGGAACAACCCGAAATCCTAGAGTTATTACATAAACCTTCCCCTATTGACCTAGGTATAAGGACAACCTTCACCCAAGGACTGCTTATATACCCACTTCCAAACAAGACCGAATTCATATGCAGTTCTCCTCACCTTAATCTCTTAAGGAACATAAATATAGGCTTCTATACCCAATGTTCCCTAGCTAGTCAAGTAACTTGCCTCTTGGAAGTGGGATATATGGAATAATATAAGAGGAAAATAATAAGAGTTTAAGACCAAATATTAAAAAATAATAATATTTACCAATACTCAATCCAAAATAAAGTCACAACTCACAAATTTATTGATTAATAATTAAACTTCAAATTCCTATAATAGAATTACATACCCCAACAAGGTTGTGTTAAATGAATCCCAAAAATTAATAATGCTTAATGGTAAGGAAACCCATCCAAGTTCCTAATTTAGCAAACTTGTCGTAATCACTTTCATCCAAGGTATCAAGATCTAAAACCAAACCTCGCCCTATTATTATTCATAATTCAACATGAACATCTTAGAATTACTTACAAGCTCATCTCATTGCCACAAAGGCTAGGTTGATTATTTATCAAAAAGAATTATATTTTCTTGCATAGCCATATTGCGACCATTTCCACTTAATTCATATTTACAAAATAAAGTAATCATTGGATCAAGAATCCACACAAACCCATTAGGATATGTAGAGAGTTGAACTAGATCTTTGTGTCTTTCATTCAAATTTCCCACAAGGTTTGGAATGTTGCACTTATTCATACCAAAACATGATAATTATCTTTCCATCCCATGTTGACACCTATAAGATATAGGGTTGAAAATATAGATAAATTTAGCTCAACTAACATTAATACCTACATTATATCAAGTCTATTAAATAATCTACTCAAGTTTTACTCCCACGTAACTTCATATCAATACCTACTATCATTGTCATAAGAAAATCCATACATAGATATGTTTGTAACAATGTAATCAATATAAAATAAATAAAATCATATTAGAACATATGACAACAATAAAAAATAACTTTTAACTATATAATAATTATGAAAATTCATGATATGGCTACACATCATGTCCTACCATCATATGATTTAATAATATCAATATTCTAATCTTATATATACATATATTATGGAAATGTTCTTAATTAGAAAAAAAACATTCATCAACAAGGTCACATAAGAAGTATATAATACTTTGAAAGATTTACCATAATAATTATGAACTTTTCTTTAGTATGAATAATATCCTAGTCATACCAAGGTAAGAATTCTCTGATAATTACATACCAAATACGCCATCCAATATTTGTTATCTTGATGATAACACCATACATATATCTATCACTTAGCCTATAGATCTAATGTGTCCTAGGGTAAAAGCACAAACTTGTGTCACACTTTCAGCCAATTGAATAGTTCTGAGCGAAATAATTTTTCTCTAAATAGTTTTGGATGAAACAGTTTTGCCAAAAACCACATGGCTTATACATGGCACATATAGTTTTGGGTGAAATAGTTTCACCCAAAACCACATGGCCTATACATGGCACATATAGTTTTGGGGGAAATAGTTTTTCCCAAAACCACATGGCCTATGCATGGCACATATAGTTTTGTGCAAAACACTTTCACTCAAAACTATAAATTCAAAATTTCCTTCTAAATTTTAAATGTGCCTCAATTTAAATGTAAGGTTTCAACCTTAATGCAACACTACTCAACTAAGAAATGGAATGGCAAGGGAATATGTTGTTTTAATGATATTATGTGTAATGATAATTTGAAGACCTAAGATTAGTTAAAAATGAATTTGATATTGTTGATGCTAATAAGAGAACATTCTTTGTTGTTAAAAAATACATTGAATTACTTTCAATTTCTAGTTAAAAGTATGAGCAAAGAAAATGATTTTGGATGTTTCATCTAGACTAATGACACTCCCCTCCTAAATTTCAAGTCTATTAATCTTTACAAAATGTTTACCCACTCTCAAGAGGTGTTGGACCATGTCAATAATTCTTGGAAATAGAACATGGGGAAAAAGAGTGGTATGATATTGTCAAAGTTTGTTGATCTAGTAGAGTTGAGCCTAAAAAATGTTGTTTCACATGGTTGTTGTTGGTGAAAAAGTTAGTTATTGGTCTTTTTCCTTTGCTCTGTTTGGTGTGTAATTGTGTAGAAGATATATAACATATATTTTTTAAATGTCAATATGCCTCTGTTGTTTGGTCAATGTTTATGGAAAATGTTGGAGGTTGGGATTGTAGAGAGGATGTCTCTTGGTTTGAAATTTTGTCTGGGTATGTAAAAGGTCTTAATGTTGAGTCCAATTTATTTTATTTAGCTTTTTTTTATTGAAGTTTTATGGTTTATGGAAAAGAAGGAATAAACACTTATACCAGGGAAAAATGAGGATTATTACTAAGTCTAATTATAGACTCACATATCTTTTAATTATTGAACATGTAACCTTAATACTAAAAATACCTTTAGACATGTTTGTAAAGATCTTGGAAGATGGAGCATCCACACTATTCAAATAATATATACAAGAGGTTGATTATTGGCCTCAATATTTGAGGCAGATTGACCTTGAGATTTAGAATGAGTATATTAATTTTCAGAAGAGGTATTCCAAACTTCATTAGTATGAGATCAAAAGAGATGCAGTAATAAAGGATTTAGAAGTAATCCATCATAATTATGACACTTCTAGCTGGGAGCACATCTCGCCACCAATTGGAGCCTTTCTTGGGTTTGATTCATTCAAACTAAGAAAAAATGTGTGATACTATATGACTACAATAATTTTATTTTTTTATGATATTCTATGTATTTATTGCTCGATAGTCTGGTTGGGCTGATGTAGTAAACGTGAATATCCTAGTCACATTCATATTGTAAACTAAACACTTTTATTTTGGTAATCAAATATCAATTTAAAAAATGTAAGTTTTGATTGAAATATTCTCAATCGAAAACCTTTCAACTAGAAATGTTTCGACCAAAACCATCAATGTGATATCCTTGTTGGTAGCCACCTTATTTTTTTCATAATTTTCTAAAACTTTCCACTTGAACTGAATATTTATCTCCACTTGAATTGAATATTGCTTTAGTCATAATGAATTTTTTGAAAAAACTAAAAAAAAATGTTTTGTAAAGCTTGGAATTGACAATCCAAATATATATTTTTTGATATTTTGATTAGTTTTAATATATTTTTTTAAAATACTACAAATAGGTTGTTATAATAAAAATGAGGTTGATTAGAAATTAAAATATATTAAAATATTTTGAAAAATACATGGTGCACTAGAGGAGAGAATCCTCTCCAAAGGGCATTTTTTTTTTAATGATAAAAAAATTAGACAAAAGTTGGCATCAAATGAAAACTATCAAATTTCGGTAAGTTAATTGTAAAACGTTATTATAAGGAAAATATACATTGAATTTTTTCCCCTACACTAGATATTGAAGCTATCTATTTGGGAAAAAATAAAGGAAAATAAAATTGTTTTCTCTTTTTTTATGATATCAATTCCACATCAATTTTTCATGAAATTTTTAGCAATTCAAAATCTACTCTTAAATTTATTAAAAAAATATCAAAACAATTTTTGAAAAAATTGAAAATTACAAGCATAAACTTCATCAAGAGCTATATATTTTATTACTTTATATCATTTTGAAATTCAAAACATAAAGACCACTTTTATTGTTGAAGTTAAAACTTTTTGTTTGTATTGGTTGATTCCTTTATAAAAGTGCGATACAAGTTTGTACTTTTATCCCCCCACTTATGGGACATCTTGATGTTCCTGAAATCATATATTTTTTATAAAAAATAATGATTTACATCTTGAGAGGTTCTATTTAAAGGATTTTAATTAAAGTGGGTTAGAAAAAACCCTCTTGGATAGAACCACCCTAGTCTTAAATCAAACCCTCAATGGAGTCTCCTCTACACCTATCAAAATGATGCAGGAGCATCCAACAGTGTAGAGCAATCTTGCATCACCCAAAAAAAAAATGTTTTCTTTATTTTCTTTAGTTGTTTTGAGTCCCATGATGGCACTTAGGGGGTATAAGATTGTCAAGCGTCAAAAATAGCAAAAAATAGGCACTTACTATTTTTAGTAAGTCAGCCTAAACGAGCTTGTATGGATGTGAAAATTTACCCCAAGGAGCAAAGCTGAAAAAAATTTCTAGTCGCAAAAGAATCACCTCAATACCCTGCATGGTTTGGGAGAAATTAAAGTTTCCGTCCTAGGAAATTTCTCCAATGCAGCTTCAAATTTAGATATAAAACTTTAGAGGCCCCGAAACAACTCAAAAATGTTGGGAAAAGGTGTGTTGTACACCTTGCATTATGTATTTAATGTAATTATTCTTGGGGCCACTAAATGTTGCATGTAACATTGGAATAGTTGTAAAAATGTAATTATTTAATATTGGGGAAAATAATAAATAAAGCACCCAATATTAAGTAAGGGGACATGGTTTGTAATCTCATAGTTATTGTCACATAGTTTTGTGTAATACCACTTAGTGGTTTTGTGGGAGCTTGCTTCTATAAAAGCAACCAAAAAGGTAGTAATTGAGAGATGCAATTTTGCATGATTAGCTTTGGTTAGCATTTGTGAGGGTTTCAAGCATGGCACATGATGTGTGGTTGCATGCTTGTTCGCATGGATTGCTTGGAGAGAGCATGTTGCTTCAATGGTGTTCATAGAGACTCAAAAGATGTATTGTAATCTTTATTGTTGAATAATACATGAGAGATGGATGCTTTTGGAGGTTGGGTTTTTTCCCTCTTGAGGGTTTTCCCAAGATATATCTTGTGTCATATTTTCATGGGTATGTTGTCTATTCTCTTGCATGTGGATTCTAAATACTTAGATGCATAGATTTCTTTATGGGTTATGTGGAAATTGTCTTTAATTGGCTGTAAAAATTTGCTAAACCAACCTACGGTTAGTGCGTTGTAGAGCTCATCAAGAGCTTTCCAACGATATGCAATAACAACAAATCGGACACCCAAATCAAAAGTTATGGCCCTGCGAAGTTGGTCCTCAAAAAAAGTGAATTTTATAAAAAAAATTCTTCCTAGACCAGAAATCAAACGGCGAGACTTTTGGCGCTAGAACAAAAGAGGAAATTTGAACTTTCTAGAACATTCTAGGGCGATTATTGGGGAAAATAAAAAGGGTTAAGTGGGGGTTGTAAAAGGTGGCCTTGATAGTGCAGATTGTGGCTCTGAATAGTAAATTTTCTTTTCAGAGTTGATTTTGTTGTAATGAAACAAGCCCATGAGGCTGTAGCATGTAAGCTTTGAATCTGTAATTTCATTTTCGGAAAATAATTGAAAGTGAGTCATTTTTTGTCTCGCATCTTCTGTGTTGGTATCTGTTGTTGTGATTTTATGTGGGTTTTGGGTAGTGTGGCCCTCATCAAGTGGTATCAGAGCAGGAGTTTCTGAGCCTGTAATAGAGCGTTGAATGTGAGGTAGTTGCAGTAGGACCTGTGAGTGTGGGTTGAGTTGAAGATGCCTCCAAGACTTGCCTAGTATGGCAAAGGTAGAGGTTGAGGTGGTGGAGGAAGAGGTCCACCTAGAGATGAAATCAAAGCCCTTAGAAGGCAATTAGAAACCTTGCAACAAGAGGTTCGAAGAAGAGATGTGCAACGAGCCAGAGATGATAGTGAAGATGAAACGAAAGAGGAAATGGAAGAGGAAGAGAAGGATCCAATGGATTATGGAGAAAGAAGATTGTTGCAAGTGATCTCAAGCATTGGGAAGAGACCTAAAATGGAGGTTTCAACTTTTAGTGGAAATCTGAATCCTGGAGAATTGATTGATTGAATCAATGACATGGAGGAATTTTTTGAGTTTGAGGAGATTGAAGATCCTCATAGAGTGAGGTTTGTAAAGAAAAAATTGAAAGGTCATGCCAGTAGATGGTGGAAAGAGGTCTAGTCAGAAAGAGGAAGACAAGGGAAAGATAAAATTTCCAAATGGGATAGAATGGTGTCAAAATTGAAGAAACAATTTATTCTAGTAGATTACGAATTGGAGTTGCTCAAGAAGATGCAAAGCTTGAGGCAAGGAACAAGGATAGTGAAATAATACACAAAGGAATTTCACAAGGTCCTGATTTGAATAGGAAATTTTGAGGCGAATAAGGATAAAGTTGCTCATTATATTAACGAGTTGAAGCCAAGCATACATGAGGAATTAGCACTAGTAAAAATTGCCACCATTGAGGATGCTTATCAGTTTTCTCTAAAGGTTGAAGAACGACTGAACAAGAGGTTTGAGAACAAACAACGAGGTGGAGGTCGTGGAGGAAAGACCAGTGTACGGTCATATGGAGGTCAAAATGAAGATCAAAAGAAGGGTGAAGGCTCTAGTAGCAGCCAAAACCAAAAAGGAGATAACACCTACCATCCTCGTGATCAAAATAATGGAGACCAAAGAGGAAGAGGAAGATCTGGATGAGGACTGGGAAGAGAAGGCTTTCATGGAACTTGTTTATAGTGAGGAGAAGAAGGACATAGAGCCTATGAGTGTCCTCAACATCAAGGAAGGACAAATAGAAGACTTGAGGGTAATGCACAAGTTGCACATGTAGATGAAGATGTTGAGTCTTCACATTCTGAGGATGCAGAAAGAGGAGAGGTTCTTGTTACCATAAGAGCCTTATTGAATGAGGAGGAGGAACCAACTCAAAGGAAGAATTTGTTTCGCACCAGTTGCAATGTTATTATTGATGGAGGTAGTATTGATAACCTTGTTTTAGAAGAAATGGTTAGGAAGTTGCGGTTGGAGAGAAGAAGGCATCCAAACCCATATTGGATTGCTTGGTTGTAGAAGGACCATAAAGCCTTGGTAAATGACCAATGTCTGGTAAAGTTCAATATTGGAAATTACCATGATGAGGTATTGTGTGATATTATGCCTATGGATGTTTGCCATTTATTGTTAGGCAGACTATGGAAATTTGATCGGCAAGTAGTACATGATGGACATTCCAACACCTATTCTTTGACAAAGGATGGGGTTCGTCATAAGTTGAAGCCCTTAAAAGAGGCAGAGGAAAAGGTATGCAGTAATGCAAGAATTTGTTTGGTTGATGGAAGAAAGTTCCTAGAAGGTATGAAGCATGAGCATATGTGTTTTACATTGATCCCTAGAGTTGATAAAGAAGATACTATTGAGGTACCTGTAGAGGTTTCAGATTTGTTGAATGAGTTTCAA
The DNA here is from genome assembly GCA_007258455.2 of Sequoia sempervirens. Lineage (NCBI taxonomy): Eukaryota > Viridiplantae > Streptophyta > Pinopsida > Cupressales > Cupressaceae > Sequoia > Sequoia sempervirens. The sequence continues at coordinate 65,372,120 of VDFB02270651.1, forward strand.
GCTATTATTTCTGATAACGTACCTGAAGGTTTTCTCCTGTAAGAAAGATTAGTCATCAAATGGACCTGATTCTTGAAGCTAGTTTTCTGAATAAGGTAGCTCATCGTATGACTCCAGCAGAGAGCGAAGAGTTGAACAAACAAGTGCAAGATTTTTTGTGGAAAGGATTGATTCGAGAGAGTGAGTCCATGTGCAGTACCTATAGTACTAGCACCAAAGAAGGATGGGGAATGGCAGATGTGTATAGATTCTAGAGCCATCAACAAGATCACCATCAAGTATAGATTTCCCTTGCCAAGAATGGATGACATTATGGATTGTTTGAGTGGAGCTGAGTACTTCACGAAGATAGATCTGAAGAGTGGATACTACTAGATCCAGATTAGAGAAGGAGATGAACGGAAGACAACCATTAAAACCAAGGAGGGCTTGTATGAGTGGTTGTTCATGCCTTTTGGGCTAACCAATGCATTGAGCACATTTATGCGGCTTATGAATGAGGTATTGAAAGAATTTTTAGGAAAATTTGTTATTGTTTACTTGGATGATATTTTGATTTTGAGTAAGACATTGGAGGAGCACTTGATGCATATCCGAAGAGTTTTTGAGAAGCTAAGGGAGGATAAGTTGTTGATTAATTTGAAGAAATGTAGTTTTGTGAAGAGATAGTTGGTGTATCTGGGATTTGTTGTCTCGGTAGAGGGTCTTAAAATGGATCCAAAGAAGGTGAAAGCTATCATTGAATGGCCTACCCCGAGGAATGTTATAGAGGTAAGATCATTTCATGGTCTAGCAACTTTTTACAAAAAGTTTATTAAGAATTTCAATAGTATTTGTGCACCTCTAACTGAAGTGATGAGAGGGGATAGAAAAGAGTTTAAGTGGAGTACATGAGCAGCCAAAAGTTTTGATATGTTGAAGAAGAAAGTTACAAAGCAACCTATTTTGGAACTTCCATATTTCAATAAGGACTTTCAGGTAGATTGTGATGCTAGTGGCACTGCCATAGGAGTTGTTTTGAGTCAAGAAGGTAAGCCTGTTGCCTATTTTAGTGAGAAGTTAAATGATGCTAAGAAGAAATATTTTGTCTATGATCAATATTTTTATGCTATAGTCTAGGCTTTGAAGAAATAGAGACACTATTTGTTGCCAAATTTTATTTTTTTATATATTGATCACCAGGCTTTGCAGTATCTCAATAGTCAAGGAAAGTTGAATCAAAGGCACTTGAAATGGGTTGAGTTTTTAAAGATTTATACCTTTGTTTTGAAGCACAGGAGTGGAAGGTCAAACAGAGTTGCAGATGCCTTGAGTAGAAGGAAACATTTGTTGATAGAAATGAATATAGAGGTTGTTGGGTTCAATGAACTCAAGAGTTTGTATCTAGAAGACCTAGACTTTGCAGAAGCTTGGAAGGCTTGTTTGGAACCTGTTACATTGGATAGGACGAGATGGTTGGATTTTTTAATCCAAGATGGGATGTTGTTCAGAGGAAGCCAATTTTGCATTCCAAGGAGTTCTATGAGAGAGAATCTAATCAAGGAGAAGCATAGTGGAGGATTGGATGGACATTTTGGTCAAGATAAGACAATTGCTCTTGTTAGTGAGAATTATTATTGGCCATAGTTACAACAAGATGTGAAGAAGTTTGTACAAAGTTGCAGAGTATGTTAGATGGCAAAAGGAACAAGTCAGAATATTGGATTGTATAAGACATTACCTGTACCCAATAGGCCACGGGAGGATATTAGCATGGATTTTGTTCTTGTCTTTCCAAGGGCATAGAGAGGGCATGATTCCATATTTGTGGTGGTGGATAGATTTTAAAAGATGACACATTTGATTCTATGTCATAAGACCAATGATGTTGTTAATGTTGTAGAATTATTTTTCAGAGAGGTGGTGAGACTAGATGGTCTACCAAAGAGTATAGTTTCAGATAGAGATACCAAATTTGTTGGTTATTTCTGGAGGACATTATGGAAGAAGTTGAAGATAGATTTGAAGTTCAGTTCTACACACCATCCACAAACTTATGGACAAACATAGGTGGTTAATAGGAGTTTGGGAAACTTGCTAAGATGCTTAGTTGGAGATAAGCCCAAGGGATGGGATTTGATTATACCACAGGCAGAATTTGCTTACAACAATTATGTCAATAGGAGAATTGGTAAATCACCATTCCCAATTGTATATGGGAGTAGTCCAAGAACTGCTTTTGAACTGAGAAAGATGGATAAGGGGGAGAAGAGTAGTGTTGAAGATGAATATTTTGCTAAGCACTTGAAGAATTTGTACAAAGAGGTGAAGAAACATATCGATAAGATGAACTCACAATATAAGGCTCAGGCAGATCAGAAAAGGAGGTATAAGGAGTTCTAGGTAGGAGATGAAGTCATGGTTCATTTACGAAAGGAAATGTTTCTAGTTGGTACATACAACAAGTTAAAGATGAAGAAGTTTGGACCATGCAAGATCTTGAAGAAGCATGATTCTAGAAATGCTTATGAGGTAGAGTTTCCTAGTGGAATAAAAATTTCTCTTGTGTTCAACATTGTTGATTTGACAGAGTATCATGAAGGTGATATAGAGGAGGGGCCAATAAAAGAACCATGAAAAATTTCAGCACCTACTTCAGAGAAGGAAGAGATAGAAGAAATCTTGGATAGCCATGTGGGTAGAAGCACAAGAAACAGACAATATTTAGAGTACTTGGTGAAATGGAGAGGAAGGCCTGTTGAAGATTCATCATGGTTATTTGAGGTTGAGGTTAATCATCTTGGTTTCCCTCTAACTCCTGAGAAGTGATAGGGTCACTTTTCAAATTACCCTGGGTGTCTGATGTAGGAGCATCCAGTGGTGTAGGGAAATCTTGCATCACCCAAAAAAAATGTTTTCTTTACTTTCTTTAGTTTTTTTGAGTCCCATGATGGCACTTAGGGGGTATAAGACTATTAAGCATAAAAAATAGCGGAAAATGGGCACTTACTATTTTTAGTAAGTCGGCCTAAATCGACTCATATGGATGTGAAAATTTAACCCAAGGAGAAGAGCTGAAAAACATTTTTGGTCGTGAAATAATTACCCCAATACCCTGCACGGTTTGGGAGAAATTAAAGTTTCCTTCCTGGGAAATTTCTCCAATGTAGCTTCAAATCCAGATATAAAAATTTAGAGGCCCCAAAATAGCTCAAAAAGTGGTTGAACTAACCTATGATGGCTCACGTGTTGTAGAGCTCATTGAGAGCTTTCCAACGATATGCAATAATAGCAAATTGGGCACCCGGATCAAAAGTTATGGCCCCGCGAAGTTGGTCCTAAAAAAAAGTGAAATTTATAAAAAAAATCTTCCTAGGCCAGAAATCAAACGACGAGACTTTCGGTGCCAAAACAAAAGAGGAAATTTGAACTTTCTAGAACATTCTAGGGCAGTTATTGGAGAAAATAAAAAGGGTTAAGTGGGGGTTGTAAAAGGTGGCCCTGATAGTGCAAATTGTGGCTCTGAATAGTAGATTTTCTTTTTAGAGTTGATTTTGTTGTAATGAAACAAGCCCATGAGGTTGTAGCATCTAAGCTTTGAATTTGTAATTTAATTTTCTGAAAATAATTGAAAGTGAGTCATTTTTTTGTCTTGCATCTTTTGTGTTGGTATCTGTTGTTTTGATTTCTATGGGTTTTGGGTAGTGTGGCCCTCATCACAAAATATTGTCAAAATTTTATTTTTTCATTAGCTTTTAGGGAATTAGAAGAAGTAATTTAAAAAAAATTATTTGTAAGTATGTAGCACTTAAATAATATTTACAAAAAGTATAAGTTTAAATATATTTAATTTAATTATTTATTTATTTTCTATTTATAGTGAATGTAGGTTTTTCACCGAACATTAGGGCATTTATTTTATATTTATTTGATTCAATCATTATGTTGCCCGAGGCTAAGTTTGGAGCTATTTGGATTGTATGTGAATGGTCCTAATGTTTTTATTTTTTGCATTTTTCATGATTTTGGATCTCAAGTTGTATTTTTTATATATATGATTGTATAAAAAAAAGCTAAGTGATTATCTTTTTTGTGCTTTTTTATATTCAAACAAACATGAATATAATTATTTCATAAAAATGCAATTAAAAAATTTGGTAAGAAATGGTTCTTTCCCTATTGACAAGTAAGTATGATGATATGAAAAAGAAAAGGGAAAATGGATATGCATGCAAATAATTCCTAAATGAATTAACTTTCCCTCTTTATATCGGAATTAAGATGATTACTTGTTTAGAATGAGAGTTGTTGTTTGTTGATTTTAGTGTTTGAATTAGTGTTTTTATTAAGTGGTTTGTTTGTTTGATCATGCAGGGTTGAATGTTGGGAAAATCATGGTCTTCATGGATGTATTTGTAATAATTTTGAAATTTTTAATAAGATAGATAACGGTGTTTTGAACTATAGTTTTCAATTAGTAATTTCAAATAAAAATTTATTCTATAAAAAATAAAACCAATTCTACTCTAAACACAAAATATGCAACAAATTTTTATAATCTAACAATATGAACTAACAAGCAGTTGTAGCCTATCATGGCCTCGTTTTGGCAAAGAATCTAGGGGTCTCTAAACTTTGGTTGGAAGGGGACTCTCTTAATATAATAAACTTTCTTTTGAGGAAGTGTCTGCCATTGTGGTCTATCGCTCATCTTATTAATGATTCAATCTCCATCATTAATTCTTTTGAGGAGATTAGAATCTCTCATGTGTTTAAAGAAGCTAACATGCTAGCTGACGGATTTGCAAATTTGGGAGTGGTGGCTAAATATGATTGGGATGCATTTGAATCATTACCACTCAATCTTAAATCTATTTCTAACGATGACCAGGTGGCATGTTTTTAAGGTGGTTGATATAGGGGAAAGGTTCTTCATAATATTTTTGAGTTGGCTTATGCACATTGAACCTTGGCCTTGTCCATTTCATAATTACAACTTTGATGTTCGTAAAATTATGGCCTGGCTATGTAGGTAGGGAAGTACTTTGAATGAAATGCTCACACGTTTTGTGGGTATTATTTGTGTGGTTTTGCAAATAGCCAGGCTTATTTTGTTTTTGCGAAATTTTTTGGTGTTGTTGGGTTCCTACTCTTTACATGCCGCCATGGGTGGATCTCGCTACAGGGTCGAACTGAGCTCGTGTGAGGAGTTCCATAGCAATGAAATAGTGTGGGATCATTTGGAAAAGGGTGGGGTAACTCAGTATATGCAAAGAATCCAAGGCCCTAATCCTAAAGCTACAGAGTTTTTTGTAAAAGGGTGGAATGGTAGGACTCTATGTTATAAAGGGGTGGAGTTCAATATTGATTAGGATTTCATTGCAGAAGTCACTAGACTTTTGTTTTCTAGGAGGAAATTCTACCATGATAGAGTTGCTGCGAAGAAAGCCTTTGCTAATTTTTTTCAAATTTGATGAGAAGAAGAAGGTTTGGGAGGTCGGGAGTGGTGGGTATGCCCGTAAGTCTCTTAAACTATTGTGGAGGGATCTTGTGCTGGCTATAATGCATTATTTCACACTAGAAGGTAGGTTCTCTGTTGTGTATAGTTATCACTTTATGCTGTTGAATCACTTCCGTCATAAGGTGCTGGTCTATTTTCCTTTTTATCTTTTATTGTCGATGGAAAACAATATTGAGGATCACTATAAAAACCCTAAGAAGGTCATTTTGCATGAAGCTCAAATTAATTCCTGTTTCTCCTAAAACCCTGACTCGTAATAAGGGGGTTAAGAATTCTGGTTATGAGACAAGAGATTCTAATGGGGAGTGGGCAAGGAGTTTCGAGGATGAAGACTCAAATTTTGATGAAATGTCTATGGATGATGGTGTGTCCGAGGAAGGGTTTGAAGCATGGTCTAAGGGTTACGAAACAAACATTGAATTGAGGGAAGTCATGGTGCAGTAGGGTAAGAAGAGTTCTAAGGGGAAATCTAAATGTCCCAGGAAAGAAAAATCATCTGTTAAGAGAAAGGCGATTTTGGTGAAAGATGTGGATACTCTTGGTTCGGGTGTGAAGCCTACTCTGAGTCTTGGAAAGGTTGGCGTGGTGGATAATTCCCCTGTGACTGGTGCTAAGGAACCTAAAATTGTGGGGGTTGTAGATAACGCCCCTATTGGAGATATCACTCCCGGTGTGGATGAAATGTTGCTTGGGTACGTGCCTATGGAGGTTTAGGGGACTCAGAGTGTCTAGTGTACTAAGGAATTTCACCCTAACCAAGATCCCCCTGTCTCTCATGCTAGCTCCTTGCAGGAAAAAAGAGAAGACTGTGAAGATGGAGCGATTGGAAGCATTGGCTGACTTGGAAAGCTTGCCAAAAAAGCATAGGATTAAGGTGGAGGTGGTTGAGGTTGAGGATTCCCCTATTGAGGAGAAAGAGGAGCAAAAAGAGGAGTGTAGGGAAGTCCCTGGTCACAACTTGGAGTCGAAGGATGCGCCTCCTGTCAACTGGGATGAGGTGAATATGGGTTTGTTTTGCAAGAGGGCTAAGGATGGAATGCAAAATTTTCTTTCTTTCGTGAAATGGTTGTTCTCAAAAGTGAAGGAGCTCAATGTCCAGGTTAAGAATTGGTAGGATGTCTGCGTGGCAATGATCTAGTGCAATCAAAAGGAATGGGCTATAAAAGGCAAGGTTAAATCTATGAATGTAATGCTGGATAAATTAGTTGTTGATGTTGATCGCCTGGGAGCTACTCATGAGGAGAGGATTTCCTCTTTGGAAATGATGGTTAATAAGTTTTTAGAGGAAAGATCTGTTAGTATTGAGGATATAATTGGTAAGCCATCAGATGATTTGAAAATTGTGGTGAACATAAGTAACAATTCATTGAAGTCAACTGCTAAGGGTCTTGCGGTTTTAAATGAGAAAGCCTTGAATTGGACTAGTAAACCCCTGGAGCTGGAGGAAATTGAGAAAGCAGTTGAAGATGTGAACTGCTCGAACCTGGTGGATAAAAATGTGGATTATGCTCCAGCTATGGAAAAGGATGTGGAGGTCGGACCATGTTTGAGGATGAGGAGTAAGATGAAGAAGCAGACAACTATATCATTTAATGAGCTTAAAGAGGTTATGGAGATGCATGAGGGGGTCATAGAGGAAAATATGGCCTCGGTCAATGTCTTGGAAAAGATGTTGTAGTTGTTGCTAACTCTATTGCTTGATCAATCGGGGTGTTGATGTTTTTTGCTATTGGTTTTTTGATGGGTTTCTTTGGTTTTTTTTGTTGTCAACATTTTGGTTTTTTGGGCTACGAGTTTTAATTGCTTAGTCTTTCTTGTAGCTTGTCATCCATGTAAAGGGTTTTGAGGCCCCTTTAAAACCTGATTTTCCTTATCAAAAATAATATGAACTAACAAAAACTAATCAAAATAACTTGTAATAAAAATTATAATTTTCACGCCAAGATATTGAAAACTTGAGGTATACGACCTCATATGGTGTTGCAATAATGATGTTTTAGGTGTTAGACACACATGACAACTAAAAGGGGGGATGAATCAGTTGTGCATTAAAGCCTTCAAAACCTTATTAAATATTAGTATGAATGTAGATAAATGAAACAACACATCCACAATCATTCACAATACCCAACCACATGGTACCCTTAGTTCCAACACACTATGTTAGGAGATAGTCACACATGCCACCAAAACACTCACACCATACACATGGGAGAAGGATTACACACATGCCAAATACAAAACATACATAAAACATACACATAATACAAGAATCACTCAATCAACATCACATGATGGATAAGACAATATACACTCATTGGGCACAAACACCAATAGTCACAAGGATAAATACTCTCATTGGTAAAAAAAACCAATGATTTAAGGATGAGAACAAAACACTCATTAGGAAAAATACCAACAATCACAATATAAGATCCTAGAGAGGGGGTAGGAAGTTTCATCACAACAACCTATAGTACAAAATAAGCGGTGTTAGGTATGCATCAACTCACCCACACGAGAAACCAACTAGCAAGGACTAGCACTCCCCAAGCAAGCATGCCTTCTACAGTCATATCATGGTTATAAAAGTGCTCTAGATATGTCGAGGAATCATTATCTTGGTTCATTTTAACTACCTCATGAGATTTTAGTTATCACTTATCTAGGAAAATCCCACACGATATATCCTCGGGCTACTTTGGACCCCACAAAAATTGGGAGCCACTCCCCTATGACTCTCAAAGACCTCCATCCTAGGTTCTCTATGACTCAACACAAATGAGTGTGGCATGGAAAATAAGACACAAAAATTGCCACAGAAAATCCATGGAGACATGAATTACCCCATTCTAAAACATCTAAAAACACATCCAAATTTTAAACAAAATAATTATATTTTTTAAAGAAAAACCAAAATTTTCATGTAAACTTCATAAATGGAAACTCAAATTTCTCACTTTTTTAAGACTAAAAATTTCCAAAAACAAAAAGTGTTATTTTGGTTCAAATATGAACAACACCTAATTCATGCAACAAAATTCAAATTCTAAGATTTTTTTGAAGAAACAAAATGATATTTTTGAAAAATAAAAATAAATTGAAATATACTTCTAATTTCTGAAATTAAATCTATGCGGAAGTCCTATGCTCCCTTAAGGGTGAACATGACATTCAAAGTAAAAATAATCTCAAGAAACACGAAGAGAAATGAATTTACCTCAACTTTCACACAAAAATAAAAAAAATTGTCATTTCTCCCAATTCATTGAGGTTGAGCCCCCACACACACCAAGCAATATTTTATGCATCCATTCCAAAGCTAATTTCAAGTCCACACAATCCACCGTAAACAAGATCCAACCAATTCAAAATTCCCTAGAGAGGGTTTTTGGAGAGCCATTTTCTTCCAAAAGAAAAACATGAGCAATCCAAAAAAGACTTAGTTATTTTATTTTATTCCTTTTGGCCCACTTTCTATTTTTTAATTTTCACTTTCTTTATTTTCTTTTATTCATATTTTTTCATTCTTTTTCATTGAGCACAATTAAAACATTCAACATTAATTCATTTGCATTACATTTAAAAAATAATTAAATTGAGCATATGCATTCCCAACCTAAGGAGTATTCTAAACATAATTAACTTCATTTTTCCCATTTCTTGAAATATAAATATATTTCATTGAATAATATATGCAATCATTTAATTCTTAGAAATCCATTTACAAGCAATAAGGAAATTAAAGCATCAATTGAATCAAGATTTTTTTGGTAACTCACAACATGAACAAACTTTAAAATATTCTTTGATTGGTATCTGAGTTAACATTGAGTCAAATATGGCAAACCTCGTACTCAATTTGAGTACGATTGAGTAATACAATAAGAAGAACCAATATGACATCTCCAAATTTAACCATTGTTGGGGAATGACTCAAACTTGTGTAACCAAGTGGAGAAATAACCTTTTACTTGAATCCGCTCAACACACATGACAAACATACTTGTAGTTGATATATAATAGCCGAAGTATAGTATGATCACCCAACGAGGTACAACATCACATAAAATATACCAATGAATCAATCATAATGGCATACGACAAATTCATCGCCAGTAATTCACCGATGGAAAATTCACCGCCACGGAAAATTCACCGCCAACAATTCACTGAGGTGGAAAATTAACTGCAAATTAATATTTTTAATAAAATCAAAGTTTTCGAAATATATATTAAAAATTATTAATGTGGTTAATTTTTCGCCGTGGTGAATTGTTGGCGATGAATTTTACTTGGCGGTGAATTTTCCATGGCGGTGATTTTTCCGTCGGTGAATTGCTGGCGGTGAATTTCCCTAGAGCCAATCATAATACATTTATTCACAACATGAACAATAATATTCATACCTATGAACTAAAACATTAAGATAAACCAAACATATAAAGCATAATGCATGCATTTGAAGGAGTACCACATCAATAAAATACATCAAGTCCTTGCAAGGAACTCAACACACTACCATACACGCATCTCAAAGCATACAAAACCCAAAAAATGACATGTTGAGGAACATCATCTCAAAACATGTGGGTGGTCCAAACACAGTGACACACCATACCAAGTAAGAACAAAATCCACAACCAAAACTAATAATAAAAATAGTGAAGTTGAAATATTGATAAACACTCAAAGCAACAAGAATATGCACGACCTATGCATCCCTTGATACATAGTTAGAAAAAATTGCGAGACCAAGACATCTCAAGGCCACAAACTAGAGGGAATTACACCACCCTTCTCCTCCCATTGGTATTGCTTTAGTTTCTTAGTGATGGTTCCACTTTGTTTTGTATTTATACTTTTTCATTGAATTTTGAGATTTGATTTTATTCCACTTGGGACTTTTATGTGAACTAGTGTCTTATAATTTTATGTTTAATATAGAAAGTGCACTATTCATCATTAAAAGAAAAATGAAAATAAAGATATAAATAGTCTTTGTTTAACTATGTCCCTAAAATAACAATTGTGCGTTAATGACTTGTTTGGAATAATATTCTAATACAACAATTAGGAATGAAAAGAATTTCAAATGAAAAACTTCTTTCAAATTCAATGATAAAAGTTCAAGAACACCTACTAAAAAAAGGTTGATGGTAATCAAACTAAAGAGCAATCTTAAGATATTCGTATAGATATATAACTTAAAACCATATTATAAATCTTATATATATATATATACCTTCCACTTACTCTTCCAACCATACTAAGAACCATATGAAAATTATATACTAGTATAAATATATCTTAAATAAATCTATTTAAAAAATGTCAAGAGATATCAATTTTAAACTATATTATTTACTTAAAAGTTATTTTTGTTTAGTTTAGAACTATTTTTATCTAAGTTAATATATGTAGACATAACTGTTACATGTTTATTTTGAAAACATTAACTATTAATATATAATGATATGCAAATGATTGTGAAATTTAAAATAAAAGATAAAAAAATTTGTTAAGACACACCATTACATTCTATCTTTGCGCCATTGCGAAATGCCTCTTGACATTAAGAGGCTTCATTATTTCATTATTATTTGTGCTCCTTTTCTTTGTAACTAATTAAAAATAATTTAAATTGGTTTATATGCGCACCAGTGGTCTAGTGGTAGAATAGTACCCTGCCACGGTACAGACCCGGGTTCGATTCCCGGCTGGTGCATTTGGTATTTTTATTTGACCTAGCTTTGAAACAAGTTTTAAACCTTTCATAAGTTGGAAATCACTATCATTATTCTCCACCATGCTCACTTCAACTCGGTCGCTGCACAGACAATGGTTTTAGACGTTCGATCAAACGAGAATTTGCATTATAAAGACTGTAGATAACATTGTGAAGGGGGATTTTGTAGAAGTACCAGATATATATCTTCTATGTTGCCTTCTAAAGAATACATCAAAACCTTCTTATGCAATTTCCTGATAAGCAAACAAAAGCAAGAATTTTGTTATGCTCTGCAGTTTCGGTTAATCAATTCCCCTGAAAAGGACTGTTTTTGTTGGTTCCCAAACTTCCACCCACATCATGGTGCTGAAAATTTGTCTGAGTCATACTAAACCTCAGAAGATTTCAACGAGCCAAGCAACATGAGAGCCTCTGGCTGCCTTGGTATTAGCTAACCATACTAGACATGACCAGGTTAAGCCAAGAATAAAATTAGTGCTCGATACAATCTCTAGTTTCACTAAGTTGTCTCATGTTAGATTTCTAATTATGCATGATGCTAAGTATTTACACATAATAGTACAACTAGGACACCATCTAGGCTCCAAGTAGTTGCTAACAAGTATCCAACATGTATGGTCATGTGGAACATGTGGATGGGGGACACCAAGTGTCAAATTTATATGGTGTCATATCCTACATTTGGTATAGATGTCATTATAATTCATGCATGTGATACCAAATGAATTTGCATGGTGTAATGTCTTGTATTATAGAGGCCACTAGGTGTTATTGTGACATTTCTTATGGTTTAGATGCCCTCATATGTCATGCATATTTGGTCTTGCTATGCACAAGCATGTGCAACCATGTGTAGGGCCACACTAATCGTCTGAGTAATGTTGTGGTTGCACATGATGATTATGTGCAAAGTGCCACATGAACATTGTTGTGTGCATGTTGTGCAATGCTAAATGTGCCGATGAAGTTTATGAAACTAAAATGTGAGGATGTGCTTGATTGCAAATGGTGGTATTTCCTATGGTTTAGATGCCCCCATGTGTCATGAATATTTGGTCTTGTTACACACAAGCATGCGCAACCATGTGTAGGGCCACACTATTCATGTGAGCAATGTTGTGTGGTTGCACGTGACCACTGTGCAAAGTGTCGCATGAACATTGTCATGTGCACACTATGCAATACTAAATGTATTACAAAAATATGTTATCTACATGGATGGCTTTCTTTAAAGTCAACTATGAAGGTAGTTAAAAGTCCACACTCTCAATTTCATAATAAATTTTATTATTTATTTATTGTCTACCCTGCACTATGATTTGTCTATTATAACCACTATATATTGAGAACTATATAGTTGAAAATTAGATCATTCAAATAAATTGAACACACTCTAGGAGTATTCATTTTGGAAGAAAAAAACATAGGAGCGAATAAATTTTTTGACCCATATAATTTATATAGTTTGTTGTTTAAATGTTCAAAACACTATTGACAAGAGTCCAAGTATCAATATTTTGAAAAATTCACGCATATGATTAGTTATTTAGAAATATCTATTTGCATCCAATGAATCTTATAGTTTACATACATGTCAAAAAGATCCAATACAAGTACCAGTGATATTTGTAATGCGCATAAAATTTACCGAGGTAAAATCTCAAAAACAAACTACCAATTTTTTTAGTGTGAGCACATGCGAAGGCAAGAGGTTCCTAACACACACTAGTGTTGTCATCAAGTCCAAATGACCCTTGGTACATACTAGGAAAAATCACATAAGTGAGTATCACTTTTGGGCTAAAATAAAAATATCAAAACTAAATCACATAGGTTTAATCAAATGTATCTTTGATAAAACCTAATTAGCACATTTATGACATTGTGTGGTGCATCATGGAAAGATACAGATTGATCAAATGTCATTTGATCAAAGATCTTTGGGTGTTTACTTATAAAAGAAAGGGCTTGCCTATTGTTTTAGCATTGGCACTTCTACTTATAAATAAAAGTCCTCTTTGCACGTTGATAGATTTGTTGTGTGAGATATACTATAGGCTATGCACTCAAAGACAAAAGTTGATTATATCAAGGTCTTTCTACCAACTAATTGGCATTTCTATACCATCAATGAAAAACCTTGATTTTCTAGTTAAGTAATAGAAAATCTTGTTATAAACTATGTGTCTTTTTATACATATTAGATTAGATCCAACCCATTTTTATCTATGGTGAGTTTAATTAAAACAATTTTGATTGAACTTGCTTCAATTGAAGTTGTTTATGTGAGAGCATTTTCTTCTCCTATCCACATACTGCGAATATATTTGTCAAAATAGTCAACTTTATGAATGTCATAGAGGCCAAATGAAATGAACTAGAAATAGGATTTTCCATGTACATAGCCCTCATTATTAACTTTTCAAAAAATATAATATAAGATATATCTTTTTAATATTATATTTTTTATTTACTTTATAAGAAAGGTAGGTCCATTAAAAAAAAGACCTCTATTTGAGACATGAGAATTTTTGTAAATTGCACTACACTTTGCATTGATGTCCTTCTTTCAACAAAAAAAATAGTAAATACGCAAAGAGAAATGTGTTATAGTGCACATCAAATTTATCGAGGTAAAATCTCAAAAATAGACTACCAATTTTTTAGTGTGAGCACATGTGAAGGCAAGAGGTTCCCAACATGCGCTAGTGTTGTCATAAAGTGCAAATAACCCCTAGTATATACAAGGAAAAATCATATAAGTGAGTACCATTTTTGGGATAAAATAAAAAATATCAAAACTAAACCACATAGGTTTAATCAAACGTATCTTTGATCAAACCCAATTAACACATTTATGACATTGTGTGGTGCATCACAAAAAGTTAGGGATTTATCAAATCTCATTTGATCAAAGATCCTTGGGTGTTTACTTATACAATAAAGGGCTTTCATATTGTTTTAGCATTGGCACTTTTACTTATGAATAAAAGTCATCTTTGCACATTGATAGATTTGTTGTATGAGACATAATATAGGCTATGCACTCAAAGGTAGAAGTTGATTATATCAAGGTCTTTCAACTTGTTGGAGTAGCAAATAATGAATGCAATATTCAAACTTTCACAAAAAGAGAAAACACAATACATAAGCCAATAAACTCTTATAATGTGAGTAAATACGATGGCCATTCCTTGTTTATATAGGACAAGAAGGAAGTAGGAAGGTGAAACATAAAGACTGACTAACCCTCCAAGAGATGCGACACATGTAGAACACTTGGGACAATTGTAAATGCATGTGTCAAGAGTCTATGAGGCGAGACAACTAAACCACTAAGTGAACTTAAGCTAGTGTGAATAAGACTACTAGGTATAGGAACTAGATAAAAGGAAACTAGGTGCATAAAGACCCTTTTCACACTAACACCTTGCCTTAAGTGATACATAGGAAGCAACTCACTAAAAGACGAGTCCCAAAAACAAGGCCTAATGAGGTACTCATATACAAAAATGATCTTTCACAAATGGAGAAAAAGGAGAAAACTCAATGGGAACATAACTCCTTTTCAAAAGAGAGAAAGAGAAGGATAAGACCTCTTGAAAAGACGTCCCATAAAGATAGGAACATGATGATGAAGAACTCTTGAAGCATGCCAAAGTTGTAAACTCTATTGAAGATAAATTGTGTGTGTTAAAATCAACAAACCTCCAAAAATGTAGATCAAGATAAGAGATACAAAACAGTACATGAGTGAATATATAGAACACAACGCAACCACAAACACACAAATGACACAAAGGCAATCAAAATCTATGAAGTTGAAGATGTATATAGTACTATGGTTCTAGAGTACGATCCAAAAATGCATGAGTGACCTATAGTACACTACTAAATGTGCATCATAGTTCTCTACATACGTACTAAAATCTCACAAAATATGATCCACTAAAATAATCCCCCTTAGGAGAGATAAAAAGAGTAGGTCTATATGACCCCCCAAAAATTTGTGAAGTCCATTTGGCTCCACTGAGGTTCCTCCATTGCTCCATTGAAACCAGGAAGTATTAGCATAAAACTATGATAATTTCCCCCTTAATGCTGATGAGGAAGTGGTATTCCTTGAATCAACATCTCTTGCCCAATTTGAGTTGGTGCAACCTACTATCTTTGAAGCCCCTGGTGTGTACTGAATGCGAAAATGAGTGGTGTCATGAATATACCTCAATATACACTTGGTTTCCTTCCAATGACTCTTATGAGGGTCATGTGAAAAATAGGAGACAAGCCCAACATTGTTGTGTCAAATACAAAATAATACCAATTGTCTATACAAAATAACATCAACACTAGGTGTTGTGCAAGTGTTAGTCAAAGTGACACCAAACTAAAATGGTGTAGGTGAAGGATTACAATCACTCATGAAATTGATGAAGCAATTCAATGGTGTACTTTTGCTGGTATATGGAAATCTCCCAAATAGATTGAAGAACCTAAAGACCAAGGACAGGAGCCCAAGAGTTGTCACATCAAAGTGTGCCATCAAACTATGTTGAATATCTTGAATCATGGATGAGGAACTACTAATAAGGATCAAATCGTCAACATACAAGACTAGTATCAAAAGTTCATCTTCATGTCTTTGGATGTATATTGTGTGATCTGAGTGGAAACGAGTGAAACTAGATGTGAAATCATCAATATTGTCATACCAAGCCCTAGGGGCTTTCTTGAGACCATATGGAGAATGATGTAACTTGCAAACAAGTGAAAAGTCCTCGACAAACCTAGAGGTTGCTCCATATAAATATCCTCATGAAGATTGCCATGTAGAAAGGCACTCTTCCCATCCATCTAATAAACTTGCCATCTTTGTGTGCAACAATAGAGAGAACAAGGTAAATTGAATTCATGTTGGCTATGAGGGAAAATTTCTCTAAGTAGTTAATACTCTCAACCTATGAAAAACCCTTAGCTACAAGACATTACTTGTATATTTTAATAGAACCATCAACTACATACTTGTTGTGGTACACCCACTTGCATCAAACCATATTTCATCCCTTAGGAAGAGTAACTAAATCCCATGTATTATTCTTCATTGATGAAGAATACTGGACTCTGCTATAACACTATCCCACTTTAGAATATTGAAAGCCTTTGAAAAACTATGTGGATCTCGAGATATATCATGACCCAAAAGGGTAGTGTTGGAAGTTTGTGAATGAGTGCGTATAGAGGATGTAGGATCACCATCTAAAGAACCGACCTTCTCCACCACCTTAGAGCATCAAATAATGAATGCAATATTCAAAATTCCACAAAATGAATCAATCACAATGCATAATCCAATAAACTATCATAGAATGTGTGTAAATACAATGAGCACTCCTTATTTATATAGGACAAGGAGGAAGTAGGAAAGTGAAACAGAAAGACTGACTAACCATCTAAGAGATGTGACACATGTAGAACACTTGGGAAAAGTGTAAATGCATGTGTCAAGTATTTGTTATGTGAGACAACTAAACCATTGAGTGAATTTAAACTAGTATGAATAGGACTACTAGGTGTAGGAACTAAATAAAAGGAAACTAGATGCATAAAGACCTTTTTCACACTAAAACTACCAACTAATTGGCATTTCTATCCCATTAATAATTTTTTTTGATTTGTTAGTCAAGTGATAGAAAACCTTGTTATAAACTATATGTCTTTTTATGGATTATATTAGATCCAACCTATTTTGATCTAAGGTGAGTTCAATTAAAGAAATTTTGATTGAACTTGATTTAGTTGAAGTTGTTTGTGTGTTAGCATTTTATTCTCCTATCCACACAATGCAAATTTATTTGTCAAAATAGTCAACTTTATGTATGATACCGAGGTCAAATGAAATCAACTAGAGATAGGATTTTACATGTGCATAACCCTCATTATTAACTTTTCAAAAAATATAATATATGATATCTTTTTAATATTATATTTTTTATTTATTTTATAAGAAATATAGGTCCATTACAAAAAAGACCTCTATTTGAGACAAATAATTTTTTAAAATTGCACTACACTCTACATTATTGTCCTTGTTTCAACAAAAAAATAAAATAGTAAATATACAAAGAGATTTATGTGTTATATAGTAAAATGTAGGTATAAATTTCTAGTAGTAACAATTAAAAGTATTAGATTAAAAATTACCAAAAAACTTGTATGCACTAGATATTGGAAGATCAATTCAAGCATCATGCACGAAAGGAGACTAGGAAAGATTCTTCTACACCCAAGATGTTTTAAACCCCTATTACATTAGTAGTTTGTAGATGATACTTTGCTCTTTGACATGTCAAGAAGAAAGGAAGCAATAAAAATCAACTCAACCCTAAATAACTAAAGGAGGACCTTATGATAGGAGGTAATTATTAGCAAATCTTTTTTTTTTTTTTTTACAAATCCAAAATGTAGAAGGAAATTATGAATATCTTGACTTAAAAATCGGAAACCTTCTATGAAAATAGATTGGACTTCCTCTCTTCAATGGATATTGTTCAACAAAGCTTTATGATCCCCTATAGCTTTTCGAAAAAGAAAGTCAATGTGGAAAAGGGTATGGTTGTCATGGGAAAGCATGATCCTCATGATCAAAGGAGTCATTTTTACTATCCTAATCTATCTAATATCTTGCTTAAGGATGCTTTCAAAACTTTCCATAAATTTGACTAGATTATGAGAAATTTCCTTTTGTAAGGTTCTTTAGAAGAGAAAAAGATACCATTGATAGCATGGGGTTTGTATGTAAACCCAAAAGTGTTGGAGTTGTAGGACTATTTAATCAAGCCTCTCTCAAAATAAGAATTTGGGGGATAAATTTATTTGGAATATATATTCAAAAACTCAATTTGAAGTGGATGATAATTTAGCAAAACAAATACATGGGCTCAAAGTGCCCTTCTAGAATCTTGATTGTCTCGAATCCTCCTAAAGGCTTGAGCATCTATAATTTCATTTTTCATGTAGACATTCCATTTTAAAACATCTTACTTGGGAGATTAGAAGTGGTAGGAGTGTAAACTTTTGGGAGGATTCATGGAATGATTTCCCTTTGATAGAAGAAAATCAAGATTTTTGTATAATAAAAACCATTCTCACATCTAATTGAGGGAATAAAGTTACAAATTATTCAACCCTTGTTTTTAGATAAGGAATAGAAGAATAGGGATGGAAAATCTTGGAACGTTTAGAACTATTGAAAACCCAAGTGACAACATTACATCAGATACTAAGCAAAATGATTTTTTGGATAATGGACGATGAAGACTTGATTAGGTGGAATTGCTCTAAGTTTGGAGATTGTTCATCTAAGATAGGATTTATGGTGATAGAATATGTGGGGGTGAAAACTAATATCCCAATCCATCTTTTTTTGAACAAAATTACATACCCAAATATGGAACATTCACTTGGGTAGCTCTTTCAAACAAAACTTTATCTATAGACAAATTTCATAAACTTGGCTTTATCATACCATCAAAATGTGTGATTTGTTTGTGGAATGAAGAGAATACAAATTACCTACTTCTAAACTATATTTTGCATGATTTATGTTGAAAATGGTTATCTACTAGAATTGGTTAGTCGAATGCCCTACCAAATGATATCCTTAGCCTCTAAGTTCAATCATAGGAAATCTTGAAGAGAGTCAATTTTATCCAATATTTGGGTCCTAAGTCCATCAAATTTGATGTGGGAAATATAGAAAAAGAATTTGAAATATCTTCCAAAATAAGGCTCTATCTGAAGCATATTTTTTTATTAAATTAGAGACAACAATGGTTGAGGTGGTTAATAATAAAACTAGCTATGACATATTCAACCAAAGGAAATCCTTTACAACCAGGACAATGACATGGTTAGAGACTAGCATGAGCTTAAATTCCCCCTATTAATGGGGATAGATGAGTTAATTCTTCAAGTCTTAGAGAAGGAATTTAATGGATCCCCCTCCCATGATGAACAAAATTCAACTTCAATGGAATGTCAATATGAAATATGGGGGTATGAAGAGTGGGTTATAGATCATTAGAGGTGAAAGATGAAATATGATTGAAGTGACATTAAAGAAACTCATAGATGAGACCAATAATGAAGTTGAAGCACAAGCCATCTTCCTCAATTTACAAATTTAAAAAAGTATTTAGATGCAATAAAGTCAAAATTGAAGGAGATTCAACAATTATCATTAATACAATTAGGGGAAAAAATTGCAAAATTGATAAATCAACAACATTCTCTTGAATATTTGGCATATCTTGGAGTCATTAGAAACTTACACCAAATATATCCATATAAATTCAAATGAATATTTTAACATTATAGATAACTTTGCAATATACATTAATGAGGAATATATAATAATTTCTAAGGTTGGCTCATGTGGCCAAATTTAAAATGTAAAATATTCATCAATATGCATTAAATAATGGTCAAGACATAACAAAATTGAAAAAAATTATGGGTGATAATAATTATCTGAGATGTTGCATTGATGGTGGAGATGCCAATTAAGTTTTTGCTCATGCCAAGCCTAGGAATTCATTTAGGGATAGATTATGATCAATATCATAAGACAATGGGAATTATTGCCAACCAAGGTGAGCTAAATAAATTAAAAGGATTTTATTTTGAATCTATCAAACCATCACCATCATTAACAAATTCCATGAATACCTGGGCATTGAATTGGTTTATAGCTAGTGATAGATGGATTTCTTATGAGGTATTTTTTAGAAGATTATAAAAAAAGTTTCTAAGATGAGGAATGGTCCTCTTCTGTATGCACTCGAATGGGTGTTAGATGAAAAATTCATGATCTCCAACTATCATTATAGGTTCAATTTAGACATCTCCTTAATTTTCTTTATTTTCATGTTGCATCTTACAGAGGTGAAAGAGTTGATTTAAAAGTTGTTAGATTCTCTATTAAAAAGCTATTTCCTTGGAGGTGTGGACAAGGTTCTTCTAGTTGCTCTCTATTATTCTAGAATGTTGGCATTGGATAAAATTCAATTGATAAATAAAGGCGTGATAAGTAGGCAATGGATGTTATTTATTATTATTGATCTCCCACACAAAGAGGATCAAATGAGGATGAAGGTAGAAAAGGGTCTATATTTTCTTTAAAAAGTAAAGGGATTAGTCACCATTGAAGGTGTCTCTAAAGGGTCTAGAGTTTATTAAAAAAGTAATGGGATTAGTCACCATTGAAGGTGTCTCTTGGCTTAGCACTTTCATCTCAAATAGTTTTGAGGATGAGGTAGAAACATGAATTTTTTCTATGTTTATAGTTTGACAAAATTGGTCTAAAACTATTATTTTTATAAATATTATCTGCGTTGGCATGAAAATGATAGAAGGTAAATAACATAACAATGTTATTTATTTGTTATCCCATATATATAGTAGAAAGGTAGTTTTTGGAATATGCCCATTATAGTGGAAGAAATTGATGTAATATTTTGTTAAAATTATATTATAAAAGGACATGATCCCCTTGACCATAATTTACCTATCAAATAATACAATCTAATTTCATGAAATCTTATAAATATTTTAAATCTAGTAAAAGTTGTGCTATAATAAAATATCACTCACTATAAAATAATATAAATATTAAAAACTAAAATAAAAACTAACCAAAAATAATATATTTGATTTAAATCTTAAAAATTAGAGATTAGATCTATAGAAAAAATAACCAAATCACTAGTTTACATTATCTTAAAATTCTTGATTGTTTGTTAGTATCATTAATAAAATGTGTTTGAACACTAAAAAACCATTTTTTATGGCTAAATGAAATGTGGACACTATTTTTCTTTAATCTAGGCTAATATAATAACATATCATGAAGATGAATGAAGTAGAAAAGTGGATGGATGTGATGACCAACATGTCACAATGGTGAAAGAGGTGGAAAATGGAAGTAGTTATTTACCAAAGGTTTGTAGTTTGTACACATCCTTATGTGTAACACATGACCCATAAGTGGAAGAGTGGTGTCAAACAAAAAAATCACCCTAAGTCAATTGGAGGTCAAGATAAATATCTAGGTCCATGGCACCCTAAGGGGTAAAAAGGTGTATATGTAAATTCACTTTACAAGGCCACTTTTAGGCGACCTTACAAAGTGGCGACTTGGAACTTAATTTAAAGTTGTCTCTAGAAAGGTTTCCCCTTCCATGAGTTAATATCCTTAAAGAAAAATTAAATATTAAAAAAAATTTAGCACCCTCATTAGGGATTTGATCCCCATGGAGGATTATTTTGACCCTAAGATCTAGGACGACCCATTGAAAACCATATAGATCCTAGGGTTGGATTTAAGAGGGGGATTCACATGTGTAAGCCTCTATTAAGAAATTCAAGAGGAATAAAGGAGGGAGAAGAGGCATCCCATACCTAGCCCCTATTCCCTTCCTTTCTATTTCCCCATCCTCAAATTAGAGTTAAGTTTAGGTTTAGAGTAGAGCAACTATATTTTCATAATTTATTTTTTCCATTACTTAACTTAATGTAGGGTTGTTTATTTTGTAGGTACTAATGAGAAGAGACAAGGAAGAAAATATCATTTAATTTATTTTTCCTTTATTTATAATGAAATATAATGTTATTTTTTGTTGAAACATATAAAAATTATTTCATGATAAAATATTCGTTTTGATTATAAGGGAAAAACAAGTTTTGAAAGGACTTGAAACCCTTTACAATTTTAGAAACAAAATTTTGCTCAAGAGATAAAAGACTAAAACACCATCAACAACCCAAAACCCATAATGTCAAAAGAAACAAAATGTTGCCTAAAAGATAAAACACTAGACTATCAATAGCAACCAACAATGACAAAACAACAAAATAACAGGAAATAAATTGAGACCCAGCAGTAGAAACACATAGAAAAAATAGACAACTAGACACTACTTCATGTTGTTTAAGGTGTTAGCCACCTCAACCTCTTGGCTCCTATGCACCCCAATCATGTCCAACAATTATTTCTTCTCATCTTCAAAGGACTTCTTCCATTTAGCCAGCCCTCTAGCAGCAGGGTCTTTACCATCATCCTTTGCACCTTTTTTCCCTTTACCTTTGGCCACATGTTCCTTCTCCATTAACTTAGAAAAATACAATTGGTCCTCTCTTAGCTCACTGATATTGCGAAACAGGACCTCCAAAGAGTCCACACTATTCTTAATTGAATGTGACATGCATGGAGAAGTTTCTTTATGTCTGCATTAGTGTCCAATACCTTGGCTTCAAGACTAGCCAAGCACTACTCACACAGGGATTTGAAATCATAGAATGATCCCTCAAGATCAACACAACTGTCAATCAGAATATCCGAGGTCAAGCCTTTTGGGATATTTTGTAGATTTTCCTTCAAACCCCTTAATTTGATGTTTACCCTATTAAATTCCTGGAGCATCCATTTAGCCAGTTTGAAAGTGCCAGTGGCCCACACCCTCACCATGTCAAGAAGCTCAAACATAGAGGTGGAATCATCATTAAGATAGGAGAAGTCCTTCGATAGGGGGTTAACCTTCAGAGGCTCCAACTTTGCATGTTTTTGCTCAACATCCTCCTCCTCCTCAACCTTATTCTCACCCTTCGGTTCTACAATAGAAGGGCTATGAACCAGGGATTCATCAATTTCCACCACCTTCTCCTCCAAAACCTTCTCTTCATAGAGCACCGTGGAATCCTTAACCATATCTTTTGAGGCCTAGTTCTTCATCTTGGCTATACGCGTAGAATCCCTTCTAGGCTTCTCCATGGCCTCCGTTAACACCACATTTTCTTGAAACCCCTCCTCCTTACCACCCACCTCTGTATCACCCTGGCCAACATCCATAGCTTCTTCTTGGGAGTAGAATCCCCAAATACCAACTCCATATCCTCACCATCAAACTGGGACCCTGACACATTCAAGATAAGATGATTAGCTATCTGTTTTCTTTTATGGTTACCTTTCTTCATCTTTTTTTAGGATGTAGCCATAGGGGATGGGGTCCCTTCCTCATCATTATCATTCCACTCCTCTTCCTCCGCTATGCTGGTGTCCAAGCTAGATGAGCCAGAAACCTCACTAGGAATCTTCTCCTTGCCTTTAATTGAAGAGGTTGGGATAAGGGTTTTAACATGCTCCATAATTAATAGTATGAGACCTTCATGAAGGACCAGATCCCTCCTATTTTTTAAGTGTGCATACACAAAAACTTCCATGGAAGACAAGAGAAAAAATGGAAAGGAAATAAAAAACCCATGCCTAAAATGGTTTAAAAGAGTGAAATGATGGTCGAGGATTGTAGTGAATCTGCCCTCTAGAGTCACATACTGCATTATTACTTCCGCAATATTCGCCCAAATCTTCTTAAGGGACATCTACTCATAGCCCCAGCTCTCCATCTTGACAAGTTTGTTCCTTTCATCATCTTTGAAAAATTGAGTCATTGCCTCCTCATTACTCTTCTTGTCTTTGTAGAATTTATGGCCAACCATAGGCAACCCAATCATAGTAGCAATCAACTCCTTATTTATATCAACCACCAAGCCCTTTATCTTAAGTTTATAGTTTTGCTAACAAGAAACAAACTATGTCAAAGCATTCAGGTTGTGACCATGCAATCTTTCTAAGAATGGCATAAAATTCCCATAATGAAGAATCTTCCAAATTTTCTTCTTCTTTCTTAGACTCGCACAAGAATGGGGCTCAATTCTGCTTCTGTCACCTCCCATATTTACATAAACCAAAAGTAGAAAACCCTGGCAATTAGCATTTTTCTGATAGCCAACAAGTTGAACGATACCCATAAAGTGTGTGAGTGGAGAGTTGGTACTAATGGTAAAATGTCGGGCCACCACAAAAGCTCAGCCAAAACCATCATTTCTCATTAAGATCCTAGCTTCCTTGGGAAGGAGAGAGAGTCCCTCCCATGCTCAATACTCATTAAGCCTGACAGCTTCATTGGCGAAAAAATATGACATTGAATTACCTTCTCGGTAAATGTGAGAAAGATGAGTTTCTTCACAAGATCTTAACATGATTATAGCATTCTTCCTTAATTGATCAACATTTCAGTTGGACTTATGGGTGCCACGTAGATAAGTAATGATGTTTAGCGAGTCACCTTCCACCCATAGTTTAGAGTAACCCTTGTCCACAACATACTTAATACTTATAAACACAACCTCCGCCTTAGCACAATGATTTGTCTGATTTCCCAACAATGATAAAATATTCATTTATCTCTATATTTATTTTAATTTTCAAACAATGATAAAATATTCATTTATCTCTATATTTATTTTAATTTTCATTATCATTTATTTTTCAGCTAATTATATATATGTATATATTTAATAAATTTTTATGTATTTAAATATATTGTTTATATAATTAAATTTCTTACTATAATGGTGAAATTAACATACCCAAGACATTTCCCATTAGCTTTACATGTCCACCTTCATGGAAATATCTTAATGCACAACAATTTGACACTCACATACTCTTATGTTAAGATTGGCTCATAACCCTATCCCTATCCCTATCCCTATCCATCTTTATTTCATCCCTATTTGCACTAATCCTCAAACATGTGTTACCTATTCATCCTTATTTCAACCCCATTGGAATCAATTTCCACACTTCCTCCCTACCTAAAGATTGTAACCTTATCCTTGCAAATCATTTTTGAGACTTGGGACCAATCCAAGTCAATCCTAAGGAGTGTGAATCATCCCCAAATTCTAAGGCATTAAATTTGAATTTCAATATTTCTAACCCCTTTTCACTATCCATTTTGAGCTGACTTAACACATGTTTCATGCAACATATTGATATGACAAATTATATATAAAGACATTCATTGTGCACATAAAATTATATATATGATGTGATTTTATTCTAGAAGAATAAAAGGATTCTAGAGAAGAATTATTAGAGTATGCCAAGTAATTATAAATAATGGAATCGCATTTGCATCATCATGTAGGTCATTTTCATGTTTATGAATGTTGTCTTTGATCTTTCTCAATTTTATTGACTTTTTCCACCAAGCGGTTTGACATTGTCTAAACCATTCACCAATCAAGTCAGAAACCTCCTCAATAGTGTTTCTAGACACGATATTGGCATATTAAAATAACTTGAAGGTGAAGTGAGTATATCTTTTGTCGTATTTTCTAGAAAAATAGTTTTATATAGCTTATATCATTTTTTTGCATCATATTAAGCTTGTGATAGTCAAGATCAATCTCACAAGTCTCAAGATTGATTTCGTCATTTTTTGAGGTATGATATTTTTATAGAGCATATTAAATAAAGGAAATTAATTTTTGAACTAAGGAATTGATTTAGAATGACTTCAATGATATTTATCCATTATTGATCCTAAAGGTAAGTATATGCATCATCTTACTTAATTATTGCATTTATTTTAGTTCTATTATTTTCCCAACTCTATTATATTAAGTTAATTTGTGCTTAATTGTTTATACTTATTTAATTATCCTAGATAATTTACATAGGTGGTATCTTCCCCTTAAATTGTTTTTTGAACCTAACATTTTCTTACATGACTTGGGGTTTTCCCTTAGTGTTTCTTCTCCTTTATCAATTTTTTATATCAATTTTTTTTAATTTATTATCTTTTATATCATTTTTCCTAGGGTTTGATGGTGCTCTTATGTGATCATAAAGTTAAGAGACAATAATCAATCTTGTATGGCTTATAATGATAAGATAGAAGATCTTATTAATAATTTAACATGATTCACATTACAAGTGTCAATGATAGTAGAAATTATTTAGTTGCTCCTCTAAACCAAAATATGTAAATATATATCAAACCATTCACTAGTCATGCTCATAATGTTGATGCACAAGATCCAATTTTAATATAATGTCAATTCACAAATACATACATGCTATGATGGGTGTGGAGATGGCATATATTGATGGATTCATTTATTCTTCTATATCTATGTCATTGATTACATTTTTGGTTCGGGAAATCCCAAAAAATGATCATATTATGATTCATTTTATATGATAGGTAAAATACTTGACAAGGTTATTGGTGACATTCTCATAGATGCTACAAATCAATTCAATATATGCATTGAATAATATTTACATAATGAACACTCAAAGTCTAATTCTTATGGTCATTAAAAAGTAGATCATTAAAGATGAATAATGAAATATTCATTCACGCTTTTTTTGGTGTCATTTTACATCTTAAGGTTGGTCTTAAGGAAATGTGATTGTTATGTCATGTTATTCTTACTTTCAATATATTTTCCATCTTAGTAGACCATGGCTTGAGAAATTGAAGGTTGTTTGAGATTCTATTGTACATCAAAGTGCTAAATATGTTCACGACTTGGTATTTAATTATAAATATTGCATGAGATCCATACGAGTCTCTTATTGAGATGAGTGATTTTACTTTGGATACTTACACACCTGATAAATTGGCTCCTTGTGAAAAAGAAAGATAACTTTATGAGGTGCATCAAAAGAGGTTAGTTGTGTAAAGAAAAGAAGAAAAAAAATCTAATTATCATATACTACATACTTTATTGCATGTTATACCCAAGAAGAATAAGCTTCCTATATTCAAATCTAATATTTCATGCCAAAGGTATTACTTAATGAATTACAAAGAGATTTTTTTGGTAAAAGGCCAAAGGCCTAAACTAGTTTTATTAATAGAGAAGAATAATTACATTCATATCAGTTGCATCAGAATTACATAAAAAAAAATCAACCCCAAACCAAATACCCAAAAAAAAAATGCAAAACAAGGGTACCAAAACTTAGAACTGGCTGTGAAAATCAGCCAATCTATTATCCAAGCTCCTATCGCCCAAAAAAGACTCCAAAACCCTACTACAAACTAATTTCCAGCTAGCACAGGACATTCAACATTTCATAGATAACAAAAAAAAAATGTAGACCTTACAAAAATGATGAACCATTCATCACCAAACTATTGCACATAATTGATAAAGTTTCCTACCCAAAAGTCCTAGATTGGCTCAAGATGAAGCATTTTCTTCAGGAATCTTACTCCCAGCACAACTTGCTCCCTTTGCTTGAGCAAAGTTTCACCATTGATGTCTAGGATAAAAGGGTGAAAAGTTAACACCTCACCCGGTACAACAGGGAGCTCCAAGTCATGAGGCCTAGGTATGCCTAGACCCAATGAAGCTACTTCTAGTACCTCCTCCAACCTACCCAATATTTCTGGTATAAATAACTTCTGAATCATTTCCGCCACATCCACCTTCAAGGTTTGAAGGTCAAGGAGAGTCACCAAAAACTGCGAGGAGATATATGAATCCACTCTATAATGCTCATCTGACAACATAAAACTTTGACCCAAAAGGAGCTTGACCACTCCAATTAGTAGGCACGTATACACTTAAATTTGGTCTGGAGAAAATTAATTAAATACTAGTTAATTAATTAATAAATCTTTAATTCTTCTACTTATAAATAAATCGATAAATTTATTTATATAGTTCAGTTTCTTAAATTCTTCTTATTCTAAATCATTTTCTTCATGTTTTAATTAAATAAGCAACTTTAATTAGTTAGTTTTATTTAATTAACTCCCTTTTATTAAATTCAAATTTTATATTTGAATTTAGTCACATTTCTACTAACTTCTCTCCTTCCACCTCATCATGTGTCTCTTGAAATTAAATATTCTTAATATTTAATTAGAATTTATCTCCACCAAATTCTAACAAATTTTGAGACACTTGGCTTCCTCCTCCATTTGATTCTCCTCCACACTTAGCAATTTGTTCTACTAAAGGGAACACACTCCTTGATTCTCTCCAACCTCTTCACTTTCGATCGTCCATCTCTCTAGATTGAATCGAGACCATTGAATCCTACCCCATAGGTTGATGCCTTGGAGAAATCTATAAATACAACCTCATTTACAACATTTCATATAGAGAATTGAGCATAAGTACATTCTGTAGAAATTTCATTAGCATTGTTATCTTAGCATCTTAGTATTGAGCATTGTAGCATCTTCATCTTAGCTTCATTTAGATCAATCATGGCTTTACCATTTGTTGCATCTTAAATTACTGTAGTTGCATCACATCATTCCATTATCAATATCATAGCATTATCATAATCTTTCCACAATCATCTACAACATATCATTTTAGCAATCAATCATGTAGAAAGGTTTATTGCATTTCCAACATCTCGTTCTTCAGGTTGTCATTTGACAATTCATGTGCATATAAACAATCTGAGAGCCATAATGACTTGAAAAATCCTTGGAGATAGAGGACAATGGGACGACTTTAGAGAGTTTGTTTGTTTCAATTCGATTGGATTGTTATTTGAATTCTCTAATATAATGTTTCATTGATTATGTTTGTATTACTTTTGTACTCACATATGTTATACACACATAGATTTGGCACCCACTGTGGGGCCTAGCCCCATTTTTAACATTTTCTAGCAAGTTTTTGTTCAAAGGTTTGATCATGAATTTCAATGTAGTGCACCTAAAGCATCTTTTAGCGCATCTGCATGATCTTTTAGTGCATCTAGTTCCTGTTTCAGCGCACTTGACTGCTCTTTTGGTGCATCTGGGCTCTATTTCAGCGCATTTATGGGATCTCTCAGTGCATCTGGCTGCTCTTCTAGTGCATACAGGACTTTGGTTTTCATTTTTTTGCTTCCCAGAATAATGCATTTAGGGTGTTTATTAGCACATCTAGTGAATCTTTTAGCACATATGGTTTATGTTTTAGTGCATTTAGCTTTATTTGCATAAACTTAAAATTTTGGAAATTGATTGATGTCCTTTTGTTTTGCAGGTGATTTAAACGTTGTCAAAGACAATTATCTAAAACTACTAATGGTGTTTGCAGGGGCTAGAGTTAATTTTGTCTTCCTTTGATTAAATTAGGCATCTAGTTTAATTAAGAAGTTAATGAACACCATGTATGATGCACTTGTAAAGTGATAGGCCTATGCTCTCCCCTTCACTAGGTGACCAGAATTCCAGACTCACTCTTTCATTTAATGCATTAGCACCTTTAGAAGGCCTACCGTAGTGGGAAAAAGTCCTCACCCTACGGGACAATCTAAGTGGGAACGGCTAAGCCAAGTATTCCAACCCACTATAATCAAATGTGATTGCGAGGAAACTCCCAGTCAACGGTAGTGTGCATTGATAACCATCCCAAAATCCTTTGTTCTAAAGGTTGGGAGGTCTCTTGAGGGAGTTTATCATTTTTTCGTACCGAACGAAAACCCTTACTAAGAACTTTAAGTGTAGTAGCCAGTCGAGTCAGTTTCTGAACATTTTTAATATTCATAGTGCAAGGGGAGGGAAGAATCTAACCCCAAGATACTCACCATATAACTACCAGGGATTACTGACCAAAATTGAAGGAATTAACTTTTGGTTAAGACATGAGAAAGGAAAAAACACGGGCGCCCTCTAGGGGGTGACACGGTTGTGTGAGCTGAAGTAGTTCTAAGATGTGGGTTGTGATATTATAAATGACCCTTGACATTAGAAAAGTGACTGATATGTTTGCTATTGTTTAATAGTGGAAATCAAAGGGATCAGACCAGATCCTTGAACATACACTTAATGTTTAGCTCATAGGGTGAAACAACTGTTTTACAACTTGCTATTGTGTTTGAAATCATTTTTCAAGAGATCATCCATTAAAAACACTTAATTCACATGGTTCCCAAATAACAAAATCAGGAAAACTCCCTGTTCAAAAGATCTTTCATCCAAAAAACACCCAATTCGCTGAGTTGAAAACAAGAAAAACAAGACAAACTTTCAAAAATGATGACCATTTCCAGTTTGGTGCATCCAAGTTATGTTCCAACACATTTGCCTCATTTTTCAGCGTATTTAGGTTTTGTTTTAGCGCATTTGGCCTACCTTCTAACACATTTAGGCAATATTCTGGCACATCTAGTTTTTGTTTCAGCACATCCATCATACCTTTTAGCGCATTTAGGCCATATTCTGGTGCATCTAATTTCTATTTCAGCACATCCATCACACCTTTTTGCACATTTAGGTCATGTTTTGGCACATTTGTCCCATCTTCCAGTGCATTTGCAAAATTTTTAGCACATTAACCTGATACTCCAACACAGAGCTAAGTTGAACATTGTCAGATAACTTGAACCACACTTAGGGGAAATCTAGCACATCCTTAGCTTTTTCCAGTGCATCTGTAACATCTTCCAGTGTATTCATAGTCTTTTCCAGTGCATTCATCAGATCTTTTAGCGCATTAATTTCCTATTCTAGCGCATCTAGGGAATAGTCTAGCACATCTAGACCATCTTTTAGCACATTTGTGACATCTTTTAGCGCATCCAAACCCTGTTTTAGCGCATCCATCTAAGTCATAAACAGAGAGCTAATTTGAACATCTGTCAAACAATTAAAACCAAATTTAGGGATTCTTTTTTTAGCATAGATCATTCCTTATTACAACATCAAGTTAAACTTGAAGAAACTAGCCTTTGCAAGTGAAATTATTTTAACTAAACTTGGATCTACCATCTTAAAGTGCCTAAATCATCAAACCTATCTTTGATTGTTAGCCGAGTTTCATCATCGGGATCTATCATCCTTCATCACGAAACAATACGTTGTCATCAGATTTATCACCTTAGTCTCATCAATAGAATCTATCATTCTATTTGACTTAGGTATCTCCTTGGCACTCCTAAACAAAGATCAAAGTTATAGTAAACTTTTATCACTTGTATGCCCATTTTAACAAGATCTCAAAAAAAAAAAACTTAAAGAGAAAGAAACTGAAACAAAAACCACCATGGTAGAAGCAAAATAAAATCCCTTCCATAGATTCCACCAACCTAAAAATGATGAAATCACTGATGAAGATATTCAACAAGCTCAACAATACCCCAAATTCCACAAATTCATGGAAAATATTTTAGAAAAAGATGGAGAAAAATATTTTCTGATGTTGGCAAACGAAGGTGTGAAACTACCCAATGACTTTGATATCAACCAACTGAAAGGATCTCCCAAGAGAATTGAGGTTGATTCACAAAACATTGATCCAATGAATGCTTTGACCCAACAAATGCAAAAACTTCAATAGTAGATCCAAGACATGCAAAGAGGAACCACAAAAAGATACTCGTTGCAAGATATTTTCCCTTATCCTTTTGACAGAAGTTTGAACATGATACCATTTCCACCAAACTATGATCTTCCAAAATATGATAAATATAATGGAAAATCTGATCCTATAGATCATGTAAGAGAATTTCACACCATGAGCTTGGAGTTTGCACATGAAGAGACCCATTTGATGAGATTGTTTCCACAAAGTTTGGGTGGCCATTGCATGGAATGGTTTTCAAAACTTCCACCAGGTATTAGGTCCTTTGAAGAGCCAGTTAATAAATTCATCACTCAATACTCATACAATATCCAACACGAGATAACCATGAAAGATCTTTGCAACACAAAACATAAAAAAGGGTGAATTATTTCTCATATTTTTACAAAGATGGAGAAGATCATTTGCTAGATATCCTCATCCTATACCTGATAAAGAAAAGATGGAAATCTTCATTGACAATCTAAATGATGAAATGAGCTATAGACTTGAATTGCAATGTCCACCTAGCTTTGAGAAAATGATTGAAAATGGACTTAAAATCCAAGAAGCATTGGTTAAAAGAGGAGTCTTAAAAATGTACAATGAAGGAAACAACTCAACAAACTCCTCCAATCATTATAGCAACCATGAGAAACCTAAATTCTGGAAAAGAAACAAAAATGGTTGGTAACAATGATGTAGCTGAAACACATAATGCAAAACCAGTCTTCAATCTATTAGGAATTACACCTAAGACCAATCAAAACACCAATCAGAACAATACTGAATCTAAACCACCACCATATCGAACACCATCAAATCGAAGAAGATTCACACCTTTGGGACAATCACTTGAATCGACATTAACAGAGCTTCTTGCAGCCAAGCTTATAACATTACTAGAGGCACGAGATTGGGAACCACAAGTTAAACCATCATGGTGGAATGATGCACATTATTGTGATTTTCATAGAAACAAAGGACACAAAACAAATGATTGCATGCAACTAAAACATTTGGTGCACGATTTAATAGATAGAAAGGAAATAACAATAGAAGGACCTAAAGCAAATGTTGATCATGGAGCATTCAAGAACCCTTTACCCGATTACAAAAAAGGGGAGTCTTCTTCAACAAACACCAAAGGAAAAAATGTGAACTATGTCTATGATTCTACCATCCTTCATATTGAGGTAGTTGATGATCAAACTTATGACATTGAAATCAATGACAAACAAGACATTGTTGCAGCTGATAATCAAAACAAAGACATTGTTATAGCTGAAAATCAACTCAATGATGACATCATCAAATCAAATTGAATCAATGACATCAAACAAGACATGGTTGCAACTGATAATAAAATTAATGTCATCAAAATCAAAGACAAACAATACAACATGCCAGTAAACGTGACCACAAGAGCTCAGTCTAAGTATGTATTGAAAGGAAGTACATCAAAAACATCTGCTACCCCATCAAATCAATACAACATTGTAGACCAATTGCAAAAGATCCCAACTCAAATATCCATACTAGAACTTCTCAAAATTTCACCAGCTCACAAGGATATTCTGGAAAGAGCTCTAATGGACACCATGGTACCTACCAATTTGGAAGTTTGTCAATTCCAAGCCATGGTGGTGTTAGTTTTATGATCAAATATGAAAAGCAGATTTTAATTTTAAATTCACACAAGTAGACACAACATATACCCTAGGAAAACCCTCCAACTTGAGGGAGAAAAACCCATCAACAATATATCACTTATATATTGAATGATAAACAACAATTCTCTTTACAATGAGGCCAAGAACACTAGGCTGATATAGCAGCACCTCACTAGATGCAAGCTCAATGTATAATATCAAACTCCTTGAGAATAATAAACTCGACCTCTTGAACAACTTCAATCTGCTCTTAATGAATTTGCACTTGACTCTAGAACTCGAATGAATGAATATGATAAATGAAGAATAATGAGCAACTTGCATATATACAAGAGGGAGAGATTGTGTCCCTTCAAAAGCATCATGTTAGCCTTCAATATGAACCGATGTGACTCCATAGAGGTGGCAGAAGAGATAATGTCGGCCTAAAAAAATAATTAAATATTAATTAGCATTCAAGGTGAAGCACCTCTTCACCAATCGATATCTCAAAAAATTAAATAGCCAATAGACTATTCATTTAATTTATTCTTTAATACAAAGAAATCAAGGCTGGAAGTAGAAGCCCAACACTGCTATCATCAATACTCCCTCTCAACTAGGGAGGAATACTTCCAGTTATCCAATGTCATCCATAATGGCTACACCCATATGTGAAAGGAGCTCATCATGGATTCACTCAACGTGATATCAACCATCATAGCTACTCCCATGTATGGTAAATCATATGTGCACAAGTTCCCATCACAAAATCACTCAACATGATGTCATCTCATCATGACGTCCACCATAGTTACTCCCAGAGGGTGAATAAACACAAGTACATGAAAATCATCATGGACTCTCTCAACGTGATGTTGTCATGGAGTCACTCAACATGACATCCACCATGGCTACTCCCAGAGGGTGGAAACAAGGGCTTTCACCTCAAATTTCTCTCACAGAGAAAGATGCATTAAACAAGGGCTTACACCTCAAATTTCTCTCACAGAGAAAAATGGATTAGATAAGGGCTTGCACCTCTAATTTCTCTCACAGAGAAAAATGCATTAAAGCAAATCACAGAAGATCACTGAAGTTGAGTCTTCTTCTCAGCTAGGGCTTCATTCTCCACAATTCCAAGCTTGTCTCAAAAGTACGCAAACTTTACTCTAGAGAGAGGCTTGGTGAGAATGTCGGTCGTCTGCTCATCAGTGCTAATATACTTCAACTGGATAGCTTTCCTCAATACCATATCTCGGATATAGTGGTATTTGATCTCAACATGTTTGGTTTTGTCATGAAACACTGGATTGATAGAAATCTTCACACAAATTTGATTATCACAATGAATGACAGTCGACTCCAATGATTTCCCAAATAATCCTACAAGGAGCTTTTGAAGCCACACTGCTTCTCGAGCTGCCACACTAGCTGCAATGTACTCGGCCTTTGTGGTGCTCAGTGCCACTGAAGACTGCTTCCTGCTACACTAGGAGATCATCGCATACCCCAAACTAAAGCAACATCCAGAGGTGTCCTTCTGATCAGCTACACACCCTACCTAATCAGAATCAGAACATCCATGCAACTTTAGGTCTACACTGGAAGTATATCTCAAGCCATATCCAATTGTGCCACACAAGTATCTCAGGATATGCTTAGCTACAACTAGATGTATTCGCCTTGGTTCACACATGAACTAACTAAGTGAACTCACTGCATAGAAAATATCTGGGCTAGTATTGACTAGATACATCAATGATCCAATCAATTGCCTGTACATAGTAGGATCCACCAGATCTGAACTAGCTGCAGACTCACTTAACTTCTTCAAATTGGTTTCCATTGGTGTAGAAATGGATTTGCAATCCATCATACCAAATCTCTTCAAGATGTCTATTGTATACTTCCCTTGACTCAGAATGATCTCATTAGGCCTCTGCCATACTTCTAAACCAAGGAAGTAATGCATGCACTTAAGATCCTTCATTTCAAATTCAGAAGCCAACTCCTTCTTGCATTTGATAATGAGGTGTTCTTCTCCAATAAGAAATAGATCATCAACATAGAGAACCAAGATCAAAGCCTCACCATTAATTACCTTGAAATACAGGTTTGAATCAACATCATTCTTGGAGAAGCCCAAGCTTAACAGGTATCTATCAATTCTCTCATACCAAGTGTGAGGAGCCTGCTTAAGGCCATACAAAGCCTTCTTCAATTTGAAAACATGAGACTCCTTCCCATGAACCTCAAATCCATCAGGTTGCTTAATGTATACCTCTTCTTTAATTACACCATTTAGAAATGCAGTCTTCACGTCCATCTGATGTAACTTCCATCCTTTAGCCATTGCAATAGCAATGATGGTCCTAATGGAGGTATAACGAGCAACTGGAGCAAATTTTTTCTCATAGTCTATTCCCTCTTTCTGAGAGAACCCCCTAGCCACAAATCTATCCTTGTACTTCTCAATGCTTCCATCAGCCGCATGCTTGATCTTGAAAAGCCACTTAGAAGATACAAGCGATTTCCCTTCTGGTCTAGGTACTATATCCCAAACGTCATTCTTGAGGATAGATTGATATTCTTCAGCCATAACATCTCTCCATACTTGTTGAATTGAAGCTTCCTCAACACTGGAAGGCTCAGATTCAATCATTTGACTCATCAATGCAACATAGCTTGAGAACTTATGAGGTCTTTTTCTTTCTCTGAATGTTCCTCTAGGGGCTGCAAACTTTTATGCCTCCTGCATTGTTTGTCTAGCCCATAGAGGTCTCTTTCGACCAATAACAATGTCTCTAGGCCCATTAGTAGGTTCCAAAGGCTCAATCGGATCACCATCTTCTTCCGGTTCAAGAGACTCCCTCTGAATCTCGGGAGTATGGTCAACTTCCATGTCTTGAGTAGACTCTTGATCTTCATTGTCTATCTCCATGTGAGTGCCCTTAGATATCTTGAATGCAACATCCTCTTCAAATGTAACATCCCTGCTGATCTCTATCAGTTTCTAACCTAGAATGTAAACTCTGTAGGCTTTTGAAGACTCACTATAGCCCACAAATATTCCCTTCTTGCCAGATGGTTCCAATTTTTTCCTTTTATCTTTAGGCACATGAACATACACAGGACAACCAAATATTCTCAAATGGTTGACTTCAGGCTTCACACCTATGAAAGCTTCTTCAAGAGTCATGTTCTCCAAGATATGATGAGGGATTTGATTCTAAACATACACAGTTGTCCTAGATGCCTCGGCCCAAAGGAAGGTTTGAAAATCTTGATCATGAATCATGGCTTTAGTTGCTTCTACAATAGATTTGTTCTTCCTTTCTGCAACACCATTTTGTTGTGGATTGTAAGGAACACAAAACTCCCTCTTAATCCTTGCTTCAACACAAAAGTTACGAAAGCTTCCAGAGATGTATTCTCCTCCATTGTCAAATCTCAGAACTTTGATCCTCTTCTCGTTCAAGTTCTCTACTTGAGCTTTAAATTCCTTGAATCTCTTAAGTACTTCCTTAGATTCTTTAGACTTTAAGAAATAAATCCAAGTCTTTCTAGAGTAGTCATCAATGAAAATTACATAATACAATAAACCACTCAAAGAAGCAACAGACGTTGGACCACACAAATCAAAATGAACAAGATCTAAAATGCATTTAGATCTAATTTCACTACTATGAAAAGGTCCTTTAGTATTCTTACCCAAAGCACATCCTCGACAAGTACCTCCATGCTCCTGGCTGAGTTTAGGAATGCTAGTGACCATCTTCTCCATGGTTGGAAGTGCTCCAAAGTGAAGGTGAGCAATTATTTTATGCCAAAGCTCACACGAACTTGATGAATCATGCAACAAAGCCTTTAGTGGACGAGTGAAAAGTCTATATAGAGACATTCTTGTCAAACACCAATCACTTGGGCTGTCTTGATGCTAGATTTCTTCGGCCATGCAAGAACTTTTCCTTCGAAGAATGCAACTTGATATCCCTTGTCCTCCAAGGCTGAAATAGGGACAAGGTTCCTCTTGATGCCTGGTATGAATATTACATCACTCAACTGAAGAGAGATGCTGAAATCTAAGTGAAGAGAGGAGGCTCCAACACCTTTCACCGAATAGCATGCATCATCTCCAATTATGACTTGAACACTTGTATCTCTCTCCACCAAATCTGAAAGATGTTCTCTAAATACAGTAATGTGATGATAGGTGCCACTATTAATCAAACACATGTTTCTATCTGTTGGAACATTGCTTGATAAGGAAAAATAGAATAGGAAACTACTTGAATCCTTCTGAGGAGAGATCCTGCCCACATCTACAACTGAAGCATGTTGTTTAGGTCTAGTTGGACAATCTTTTGCATAGTGACCAAACTTGTCACATCTGAAGCATTGTATGTGAGAAAGATCCTTCTTCTACTTAGATGTAGGAGCACTATCTGATCTTCTATCAGTGTTCCTCTTGAAGTTTCCTTTCTTCCCTTCTCTTCCTTTCTTCTTAGAAGATTGAGTGGAAAGTACATGAATCTCTTCATTAGGAGAACTTTCCCCATTGCCTCTTGTTGCTAATCTTGATTCTTCTTGAATGCAATCTGCCCTCAAGCGATCAAACTTAGGTAGCTTTGATCTCTCACTGATACCTTGGATAAATGGATCCAAATATTGAGGAAGACCATTAAGCGCCAACATAACCAAATCCTTATCATCAACCATATGCCCAATGGTAGAGAGTTGACCTCTCAACTCGATGATCTTCATGAAGAAGGAGATAACAAAATCTCCTTTCACCATCTTGACATGATGAAGTTGTTGCCTCAATGCAAGAGCTCTGCTTGTATTATTGATTTCATACATTTCCTCCAAGGTCTTGAACATTTCTCTTGCTGTCTTCAACTTGGAGATAATCGGCACAAGGTGGTCCTTCACTGAATCAACCAAGATCTTCTTCGCCTTAGTGTCATTCTTCTTCCATTGTGACTTCTCATTTTCATCAAAAGGTTCAGGAAATTTTCTCTCCACGAACTCAACAATCTCATTTTCTTCCAATGCAAGCAATACTTGAAACTTCCAAGAGGTGAAATTGGAAGCACCTTCAAGTCTATCTTCAATCTTAAGCCCATTCACCATTTTCGAAGATAAGATAGACACAAGAAGATGATAACAATAATGCAAGATAATGCTGCTTATGTAAATCTGATCACGATCTTTCTTAAACCTGCTCTGATACCATGTTATTTTTATGATCAGTTATGAAAAGCAAATTTTAATTTTAAATTCACACAAGTAGACACAACATATACCCTAGGAAAACCCTCCAACTTGAGGGAGAAAAACCCAACAACAATATATCACTTATATATTGAATGATAAACAATATTTCTCTTTACAATGAGGCCAAGAACACTAGGCCGATATAGAAGCACCTCACTAGATGCAAAATCAATGTATAATATTGAACTCCTTGAGAATAATAAACTTGACCTCTTGAACAACTTTGATATGCTCTTAATGAATTCACACTTGACTCTAGAAATCAAATGAATGAATATGATAAATGAAGAATAATGAGCAACTTGCATATATACAAGAGGGAGAGATTGTGTCCCTTCAAAAGCATCATGTCGGCCTTCAATATGAACTGATGTGACTCCATAGAGGTGGCGGAAGAGATAATGTCGGCCTCAACGAATAATTAAATATTAGTTAGCATTCAACGTGAAGCACCTCTTCACCAATCGATATCTCAATAAATTAAATAGTCGATAGACTATTCATTTAATTTATTCTTTAATACAAAGAAATCGGGGCTGGAAGTAGAAGCTTGATGCTACTATCATCAACAGGTGGGACATTTGACCGCACCTCATTGTCTATCATTTTAAGAAAATGATGATGCATCCCTTACTCATCCA
Organism: Sequoia sempervirens; assembly: GCA_007258455.2. Lineage (NCBI taxonomy): Eukaryota > Viridiplantae > Streptophyta > Pinopsida > Cupressales > Cupressaceae > Sequoia > Sequoia sempervirens. Next base: position 65,411,156 of record VDFB02270651.1, read on the forward strand.
CACAGTGTACCACTCCACATTGAGGTCATAATTCATAAACATTGGGTCAAATGTGTTTTAATAGATAGAGGAGCTAGTCTAAATATATGTACTTTAAAGCTTGTCTGTGCACTAGGATTCTCAGAAAATGTAATAGATGCTAGAAGAAAGATCACTATCAAATCCTATGATGATGAAGAAAGATCCTCCCAAGGACTGATTGTCTTACCAATACAAGTGGGACCAATTCAAAAGGATATAGTTTGCCAGATTTTAGACAAATATTTGACATACAACATACTCTTGGGTCAACCTTGGATCCATGAGATGCAAGTAGTGTCATTAATGCATCATCAATGCTTGAAATTCCCTTTTAATGGACAAGAGATCACCATTTCAGTTGATTCCAACAATCCTCAATATTGCAACACTCTTAAGACGGTCCAGGATACTTTTGTACCACACAACAAGGAAGCTATCACTCCTAGTTCATCAAGAAATGAAGGTCAAATAAGTTTTTTTTCAAATCAATCTGAGAAAAAGGTTCAATCAAAAGATAAGGGAATTGGTGATTCTACTTCCTCTAGCAATGAGAGTCAACTAAATTCTTCGTCAAAACTATTTGAAAAAAAAGTACAATTGAAAGATAAAGGCATGGGGGAATATTCTTTTGAGAAATCCTTGTGTCTCTCACAGTTGCTACCTTCTCCCAAGTCATATGGAAAACCATCTACATCCAAACAACAATCTTCACAACCTATCACGCTCTTTGAGGGTAAATTTGTAAAAGAAAGCACTCTAGTGGATGAATCTGAAGACAAGGACGTTTTAAATTGGTTGTACAGAGATGAAGAAGTATCACAAGCATCAAATTCCAATGTACTAACAGAGCCATATGGTAAAGGGTTTACAATCCTAGAAAAGATGGGATACAACAGAAAAGGTCCTATCAGCAAAAGAAAAGAAGGCATTGTGGAACCAATTTATCCTATTACAATCAATGCAAAGGACAAGACAAGACTAGGTTACAAAGGGGACAAAAGAAGAAGCCAAGTAGTAGATTTGTGAGCCAATCCTCCAATTGCAAGCTAGTTTTGAAACCGATTCAAATGAATATGAATGTGACTCGCTCTCTGAAGAATCTTGTCATGACAAAGAAATTGATGTGATACGTACAAAGGTATGAACCCATACGTATGGAGGGACAAAGTCCAAGGTCTAGACCACTTGAATTTGGATCACTACATATTGATGACTCTAGTGAGGATGATCAAACATTGAGCAAGATAGATCATTCGGAAGAGAGTAACATTATAGACCTCGACATTGCTATCGAACACTTTGAAGACATTTCCATCATGACACTTACCCCTTTTGATCTTAACCAATATAATGATTCTTTGCCTTTGGTACACCCCGAACTCATTGATTGGGACCAAACTGAGCTGCTTGATATCCCTATCTTTCCAAATGATGATTCCATTTTCAACTTCCTTTGTGCTGAGAATCCCAAAACAAGTTCCACCAATGAATCTCATAATGAAGCTTCGAACAAGGGGAGTGCCAAATATCTTAGCTGAAAAATAATGAATATCAAAAATTGATCTAATGGTGAAAACCTTTAATGGCAGTATTAGATCAAGAAAAAGTAAAAATAAAGAGTGTATCCAATGGTGAAAACCTCTCAGAGGCACCGAAGGATGGGAGATTTGACACCCTTCCTAAGCACTATCATGAAAGATCTTTAGTATTAGTTGAGCCTACACAATCCATAAACATTGGCACTACAGAAAGAGTAAAGACTCTACATCTAGCTGCATCCATGATAGAGGAAGAAAAGCCAAGTTTCACCAAATTCTTTGAAGAGAGACAAATCAACTTTGATTGGTCCAATGTTGACATGCTAGTAATATATCCAAATCTTATAATGCATCACTTATCTCTACCACCTAGAGTGAAGCCAATTAAGCAAAAATTGAGAAAAATGCATCCACATATCGCCCTTCTGGTGAAAGTAGAATTGAAAAAATTGTTAGATGCAGGATTTATCTGACCAATTGATTATGCTGAATGGATCTCAAACATTGTACCAGTCTCTAAACCAGACAACGACATTAGGATATGTACAGATTTCAGAGATCTTAACAAGGCTTGTTCGAAGGATGACTTTCCTTTGCCTAACATTGACAGCAGGACATGCAATGCTATCCCTCATGGATGGATTTTCAGGCTATAATCAGATAAAAATAGCACTAGAGGACCAATACAAAGAAACTTTCACATGCCCATGGGGTAAATTCTATTGGAACGTCATGCCTTTTGGGTTAAAGAATGCAAGAGCAACCTATCAACGTGCAATGACAACAATCTTTCATGACATGATGCACACATCCATGGAGGACTATGTGGATGACCTGTTAGAAAAATCATTCACTAGGGAATGACACCTAGAAATATTGGATAAGATCTTTACTAGGTTGGAAAAGTTCAATGTGGGCTTAAACCCAAAGAAGTGTGTATTTGGAGTGACATCAACTAAACTCTTAGGCTACCTAGTCTTAGCTAAGGGCATCAAAGTAGATCTAGTGAAAGTTAAAGTCATCATGGAAATGCCCCATCCTAAGAATATCAGCCAACTAAGATCTTTACAGGGAAGATTCCAATCTATCAGGAGATTCATCGCACAACTGGTAGACAAAAGTCACCCTTTTACTTATTTTCTACACAAGAATGTTTCTTTTAGATGGGATGAAAAATGTGAAGCTAATTTTAATCAACTGAAACAATATTTGATGAGTCCACCTATCTTGGTACCACCAATAGAGGGAAAACCACCTTTTCTCTACATAACAACTACTGAGGTATCTTTGGGAGCTTTGATAGCACAAGAAGACTCTGCAGGAAAAGAAAGAGTGATCTATTACATCAGTAGAACATTGAATGGCTATGAGATTAACTACACATTCATTGAAAAAGCTTGTTTGGTAGTGGTGTTTTCTACTCAACAATTGCGACACTACATGTTAACACATACCATCAAACTAATAGCCAAGATATATCCATTGAAATATCTACTCAACAGAGCCAATCTAATAGGAAGACTAGCAAAGTGGGTAATGATATTGAGTGAATTTGACATCCAATATGTGGATAGAAAAGCAATCAAGGGCCAAGCAATAGCAGACCAGTTAGCTGAAGCACCATTACAAGATGAACATCCCATGCACATTGAGTTTCCAGATGCAGATGTCCTTACATTATCAACACAACAGTGGATATTATACTTTGATGGATCTTACATGCAACATGGATCAAGTGTTGGAATCCTATTTGTCACTCCTCAAGGACACACTATCCCAGAGTCTTATAGACTGATGTTTCCTTGCACTAACAACATGGAAAAATATGAAGCATTAATCATTGGTATCAAGGTAGTCGTGGAATGGAAGATCACAGAGTTACAGGTCTATGGAGACTCTCAACTAATCATAAATTAGGTTAATGATGACTACCAAACAAAAGATGACAAACTAATGCCATACAAGAGAATGGTGGATGACTTCAAGAAGTACTTTGTTGAAATTAAATTTGAAAAAATTCCACAAGTAGACAAAAAAGCTACAAATGCCATGTCAACCATTGCTTCTCTTCTACAAATACCAGAAAAACGAGCTCGTTATGAATTCATGGTGGAACAATTGTTTAATCCCGCCTATGACGACCCTGAATCCCAAGTTTTATACCATCTAGTTGAGGTTGAGGCTTCAATCTATGGGAAGATCTACACCTATTTGAGAGACAATACCCAACCCCCTGATCTTTCCCGAAACCAAAAATGAAACTTTATCCATCAAGCAGCTCGACACACCCTGATAGTCGATACACTTTATTGACGAGGTCTCGATGGTATTATCCTTGGGTGTCTTGAATGTAACAAATCTAAAACCGCTTTACGAGAGGTTCATGAAGGTATCTATGGCACTCATTCAAGTGGTCTTACTCTCTCTAAGAAACTCCTACGCTTGGGGTATTATTGGCCAAACATGGAGAAAGAGTCCTTTCAATTTGTTAAGAAATGCAAGAAATGTCAAGTCCATGGAAATTTTATACACGCACCAGCGCAAGAGTTGCAACAATTTGCATCAACCTGGCCTTTCTGTCAATGGGGATTGGATCTTGTGGGAAAAATCCATCCATCCTCCTCTAATAGTCATAAATTCATCATCATGACCATTGAATATTTCACAAAATGGATTGAATTTTTCCCCTTAATCACCATCACAAGTAAGTTGCCTCCTTCATCTTGAATTACATTATCTGTCGGTATGGCATCCCTAGCTCCATTGTCACTGACAATGGTAGACCTTTCAAAAACCAAGATGTCCAGGAACTATGCGAGAAATTCCATATCCAACATCGATTTTCCACACCTTACTACCCTCAAGGGAATGACCAAGTAGAAGCCTCAACAAGACCATTATGAAAATCTTGAAGAAAACTGTCAACGATGCTAGATGTGACTAGCATGTTCAACTAAACCCAACTTTCTGGGCATACCATACTAGAATCTGCACCCCTACAGGAGCCACACCATATGCTCTTGTGTACACATCAGAGGCCATCTTACCTATTGAGGTTAAGTTACCTTCACTCTAGGTATCATTGAAGGGGATCATTTCAGAGGAAGATTATAGAGTGTCTAGGCTACATGAGTTGGAATTGTTGGATGAACGTCGTCAGTATGTTGTTGATCACCTGAAATCCTATAAAAAACTAATGTTAAGAAGCTATAATCACAAGGTTAGACCAATAACATTTTAGGTTGGTGACTTCGTCCTGAAAGAAAATCCTCGCAATCAACAGGATAGGGAAAAGAAAGGAAAATTTGAACCAAATTGGCTAGGTCCTTTTGTCATTGTATTAATCTATGGATCAGGAGCATATCAGTTGTCTACACCTGAAGGAGACCTGTTTGAAGAACCCATCAACAACCTTCATCTTTAGAATTTTTACACATAACTCATCCAATGCATGGTCAAAAAATCAAAATCCAAAAAAAATCAAAAAAGTCAAAAATCCAAAAAAAAAGTAAAAAAAATCAAAAAATCTAAAAAAGCAAAAAAGAGAAAATACAAAAAAGTGAAAAATATAAAAAAAATTGTCACCTTGATGAAAGCCTGTCAAATAGGTGTCTTGGTGACAACAAAAAAAATCATATAATCTGAAAAAGTGCAATAAAAACAAGTAGTGAAAACCTGGCAACAGGCGCTATTTGTGATAGATTAGCTTTTCAATCTATTGTCTTGTGTGTCGGTCATCCACTTTCGCTATCATTATGCATGATCATCTATGAACCTCATGTACATATCTGGGCATCGTGGTCGTGTCTCACCCCAGCTTGGTCATCATTGTGCATACTCACAATAAATGGTTGGTTTCTCACTAGGGGAAAAATCTTGAACTCACTGGGGGGAATCTACTTTGAGCTTAACAACAACAGACAAGCAAATAGTAAGACAACGTAGCAAACACAACAATCATGATTAAAAATCAACATTGAAAATCAATCACAAATTTTAAAAAATCAACCATCCAAATCATTAACCAGATTAGTCAAAACCAATCTAAATGGATGATACTCTTTTGAAGCATGGTTTTATCACTTTGGCATGTATGTTCAACTGTTGTATCTTTATTTTTGTTATCATTTCTCTGGAGCAACTCAAGGATGTCATGGACTAGAGAAGCTATGATCGAGAATGATATTTTCTTTGTCTGTTGTTTGTGAGTTAATCATTACTACTGTGCAAATTGTTATGGGACATGCTCTACAAAGTATCATTGATGACATTATGAATTTGCATAGGAAAAGTATTAACTCTTGTTTATTTTATGCAAGCAATACTCGGGTCATCTCGGTTCAATTATGCCTAGATGCTTGTATTAACTTGCAATATCAAAAATCCATGGAAGTTGTACTCAGGTCATCATGGTCTAATTATACCATCGATGTTTGTACCAACTTTCAACATATTAAAAGCTCAATGATGATACCCAACACGAAAAATTGGCTGACGAAATGACAACTTTGTATAGTTAGATTTGCATGGTTAAGATAGATTGCATCCATATTAGTTTTGCATCTACATTATAAATTTCTCCAAAGCTGGAAAATTTCAAAATGATTTTATCTCTCTCATTAAAGGATTGAGTACATTTGACATTAACCAAAAACAAGATCATTCACATATAGTTGCATAAACATCATCATATCATATCATACATTAGGAAAGCATTATCATCATCCATCTATACATTAGATCATACATTTGCATTTGAAAAATACAAAAATAAAGTGCATTACATCTCATTTGCATAATCAAATTCATCCCATATAGCATAAAAACATCATCCATAAAGCATATAACATCATAAAACCATTCATCATCATTTTATTAATGCATTCATACATAACCATGGCATAATCATATAAACATCACATAGCATATAGAACCGAAATTAAATGCATCCATCATAAAATCATATAGACAACATATCGATCAATAAGTATCTGTTGCATCTCATATATAATCTCAAAATAAATGTCAAGTGTACAATGATATCATAAAACGTTGAGAGATAGATCCAAAATGTGGAAAAATATCATAATGTCTCTAACTGAACAAGTGTATATATCAAGTGCTAATACATCAAAGGTGAACATTAGAGCTGTGTTGCTCCCCCCAAATAATGTTGGCTCCACTACACCTCCTGCTGCACCACTGGAGGGACCTACACCTGGATCTTTGGGAGGTGGCCCAGTCACACCCCTGTTCGTGGTCCATGAGTGGCTCCTACTTGACCTAGCACTAAAAAACTATGCATAACTGACACGCTACTCTGTAGGAACTACCTCATGATACCGCATCCTATAATACTCGACCTCCTTGGCGAAATTTCATACCTCTTTAAGTGTATCTATTGTATTAGTCCCCTTAGCAACTCTTTGTAATCTCTCCGATAAGGCCTCTGCCTACTCGCATCTATGTCTCAGAGTGTCTCTCTTTGCTATCAGAGAAGCAATTTGTGCATGTTCCTGTGCTTGCGACTGTAATTATGCCTGTATCTGTGCTTGAGCATGTGTCAACTGTCCCTGTAAAGTCTGCACCTATGCCTGTAAAGCAGCTATCTGAGCCTACTATTGATGGGAGGGAAAACAAATCTAAATATGTTGTCCTACAGACATAGTCGATCTCCTCCTCTAAGCCACTCTGACATCTAATACTAGTCCACCATCTCCACCTGCATCTCCATCTCCATCACCCCCATCTCCACCATCCCCTCCATCACCACCATCTCCCTCCTCCTCATCTCCATCTCCCCCATATCTCCTCCATCTAGGTGCATGTGATGCTTCCCTCTCATCATCATCCATGGTTGGTACAGGCTCCTCTAGGCTAGATATCTTCGGGAAAGGATGGGTAAAGAAATATTGTGCATAATCATCTGTTATTAGTGCATATGTGATCTTTGGATGGTAATCCCATATTCATGCTTGTAATCCAAAGTACTCCTGACAGGATGCATCATATGATAGGGAGGGTGCCCACTCTTGAATGTCCTGTCATCGCCGAGCATACAATGCCACTCCCTGGGGCATAACCTAAGCTCTGCCATACTATCAGAGCACCCTTCTATTATGCCTTGCATAACCACCCCACTTTGATCTGGATCAAAATGGGTCCCCTTTTCTCTTTTGGTTTCTTTTTTCTTTTGTTACTTGCTTTCTTCTTTGGAGTTCTTTTGTTCTCCTCCTAATTTTAACTTTTGATCTATCTGATTTAATCTTGGTGCTGTCTCAACCTAAGTTGGTTCTCTTCTTGTTGAAAATTGATCAAAAATCATAAGCAGTAGAGTAATTTATTTTAACATGTTTTATATGCTTTGAGACTGATGCATACATTTTGTTTTGCAGGAACAGGCCACACCCATGGTGATATTTCTCAAAGGAGTTCACTTGGAAGACTTTCCTCAGCCCAGTTGGTCATAATTTCCCTTGAAGAAGAAAGTCAGCAAGACTTCGTGGATATCTTGCTGACTACCAGTGCATTTTGTTGATATGCATTTGTATTGCCTATCGGCAAAACCCCAGAGAAGTCATAGTGATCAAAATTCAAATGCAGGCTACTATCGGCGAAACATCAATCGAAGTCACGACGGCTAGGAGTTTCCCTTCGGCATGAAATTCGCTTTCAGAGAAAGGTCTCAGCGAGACCTAAATGTTACACCGATCAACAAAAAGAATCCATACCGGCGGGAGATTTTGACTTCGGGGTGAAGTCATGGCGACTTCACGAAGTCTCATCCCCAGCGGAGCCTGGGGTAACACTTCGGCAAGAGCTATCTCTTCGGTGGCAAGTCTCGGCGAGTTCTAAGTGTCTCACCAATCGGCTGATGAGGGAACTCTTTGGCCAAACAAACAGTATTCGGCAGGGTGTCTTGGCGAGTACCTTTGGTCTCATCGACCTAGCACAAGAATAATTCATATTGGCAGGACTTCTCTAATGTCATAACGACTGAAAGGTGAACAGGTGGAGGCTTCTCGATGAAACGTAGGGTGTCTATGGGACGTCTCTCTGATGAGAGCGTGTTACAGTGACACATTTGGAACAAAAGGAATACATGTCAATATAACTACAGAATGATCTCCCTGAAGTGCTCTCGGTTTGGTGAAAGGAAATGAATGCGGCGAGAGGTCTCGCCGATGATCCAAAGTCAAGTCGATGACAAGGATGGGCTCGAGGAGAAAGCAAAGGGTCGCTATGAAGTCTCCTCGACCTCAGGATCTCTTGTCAACTAGTGAACAACTCAGTGAAGGAGAAGACCTCGGTGTAAGGTCTTGGCGAGGAGAGGAATTCTTGCCGACATGGAAGAGCTCACCGAAGAGAGGGGAGGGCTCAGTAAGAAGAAAAGGGATTCGGGGTAAGATCTCCCCGAAACCATGAAGTCTCCTCGACAGAAAACAAAAGCTCGCCCAAGGAGTCTGGCATTGTCGTGACTCTTGCCGATGCAAAATGAGCTTGATGACAGAAAACAAAAGCTCGACATGATGTCCTGCCGACCCGATAGGGTCTTCCCGATACAAAGTGGGCTCGGCGAGAATGAAAAGGAGTTCGCTAAAACTCTTGTCGACATGAAATAACAGGCATCGGCAGAGGGGGATTCCATCGCCATAAGGTCTTGGTGAGATCTTTATGTCTCACCGATAGGACGTGCCTCCGGGGAGAATGAATGCGTTCACTGAGAGTCAAAAGGGCCCGCGGAGATGTCCTAGCGAAGGGACTTGGTCACACCGAAACATAAGGGAGCGAGCTCGGTGAGAATAGGAGGAAATCAGGGAGACTCCATACGAGTGAGGAGGCTTCGCTATGAGGTCACAGCGACGAGCGATAGTCTCCCCGACATGAAAAATGAGATCGCCATGGGATCTCGAGGTTCGCCAAGATGTCTTGCCAAGAGCATGCAATCTTGCTGATAGGTTTTGTGAGCTCAATGTGACTTATGTAGCCCACCGAAACATTTCACCGAATGACCCATACTATGCCGATAACTGTTATAAGATGAAATTGCATCGGGGAGACACCGATGGTGTCTCACCGACATGCGATTTAAGGTGGCCTGCTCTTGACTGCTCAGGAATCTAGCGTGGCATGTGATCATCCAATCAGAGAGAACCAAGATGGGCCATTGACCAATTGACTGCCCCTGTGGAGAAGACTAACAAAATGCAAGCAAGATGGTTTCCTTCTGAGATCCAAAGGCAATGAGTCGACTCGGGTGAAATATTCAAATCTACAGGGAGGCCCGATGATGCTTCTAGAGGATGGTCAATGTACAGAGAAGTCTAGAACAGAAAGGAAGTCGAAAAGAAGAAGAAACTATGAGTCACAGGGACAGCTATAGTGACTACTGGCAAAGAGGCATATCAGCATTAATGGAGATATTCTGAGCATTCAGGGCGGCCCCAACCGAGTTCGAAGGTGGACACGAGGACAGGAGAGTAAAGGCTACAACTGCAAAAGATCTAAGGTCATCCCCAGAACTATCTTTCAATATGGACAGTAGAGCCTCGCATTGAATGCAACATTGACTCTCTTCACAAAGATCTGAGAGTCGACTCTCCTGGAAGCAGATATTTTGTAAACCCTAATACGAGGACAACACATTCTTTCGGTACATTTTGTATATAAGGCATTCTTGCCTCTTTGTAAAGGTTGGAACGTCTACAGTTAGAATTTTTAGAGTTAGAACTTTTAAGAGACAGTTAGGATTAGAAATTTTTACAGTTAGAACTTTTAGGAACAAAGTATAACCAGAAGAGTTAGTTAGAGGGGATAGAAGCTGATCTTGATTCTTAGTAATGAGAGCTTCTTTTGTCTTCTCTGTTAGGAGTTAGAATCAGAATAGAATGATGTATCTTTCAGCTTTCGTAGTGTAAATGGAAACAACTTGGAACCATAGATTCTCTGTACACTGGTGATTGTGCCAGCTTTGTAAATATTGCTTATCTATTTTACTGGCAGTAGAAGCAATCAGAGTTCAATCTACTTCATATTTGTGTTCCTGAATGATATTTTTTTGAAGTTGATCATTTGATTTGTGAAGTCTTTAAGGAATGAAATGTTAGTTTATGTTTTGTTTAAAGGGTTAACTTAAAATTTGTTATTGAAATCTGCACTGTGAATGAATGAGACTCTGTGTCAATCACAAGTTTATTTTGTTTTGCAGTTTTAGTTTATAATTCCTTGAAGTTAACAAGTCTGGTTAAGGTTGGATAAACTTTTGTTCTTTTCTATTTCAAAGCTCTGATCTATCCTTTTATGTTTCTTTAAAATCCCAGTTAGATTTGGTTTTATTTCATGCTTGATCTTAGAACTATCCAGAAGCTCATACCAACAGACCCCTTGAATATTACTGTTGCATTGACCACTGAGTAACATCAGCACAGTTGAGACCCAACTACAAAGACCTTGGGAGCTAAGGAATCCATGTGTTTCCTTTCTCTTCCAGGAGAAGTAGAATAGCAATATTATGTTTGCATTGTTGTGGTGCCAAAATCACCATCAATAGGAACTGGTGCTAGAAGGAGGGCCAGAAGGGCAAGCTGGATAGAGCTAGGTTTTCCTCTTCAAAAAGGTCCCATAGAGTTCTTCGGTCAGCTGAAAGTCCGCCACCCTTGATAAAACTGAAGACCCCAATAAGACACAAGAATCATAAGACTGGCTCAGCTAGCGTACCACCCTTGTCAGCTCCACTCACTCCACCAGACTTTTCACCAATACCCCAGTGGGTACCCATCAATCCACCACATTCATCTCAATTTCAATTATCGCTGGTTCAACCCATACAACAATTGGCTCAACCACCACTGCCACCAATGGCATTCTTTCAAATAACCCCTCTCCATTGGGAACTATCCCTGGAGGTTTTCACGATATGCCCAAGAACCTTGAGAAATTTTTCCCCAAGTACATTCATGGTGAATCAAGGAGTGTTGAAGAGAACATACAAGCTTTCAAGGATGCTTGTACCAGAGCTCAAATAGGTCACCATGATGTAGTTTGCAGGTTGTTCTCTTACTCCTTAGGGGACATGGCATACAATTGGTACCTTAATCTTCCTCAAGGTTCCATTCTGACCTGGACACATTTGGAAAATGCTTTCATCAACCAGTTCAGGGTTTACGTGGATCCAACTCTTTTATACCATCAGTTTGCAACCATAAGGAAGGAACCAGGTGAATCTTTGCCTTTATTCAATACCAGGTTCCAGCGAATGTATAGGAGATTGCAAGATCCCTATCTAGTTACTAAGAACATCGCCATTCAAGCATATTTCAGAGTTATAAACCCTTTGCTTGGCCTATTCTTGCAAAGGACTTATCAACTAGTTGATATTGACTCTCTGTCCAAAGTCTATCATATAGCTATCAAGTTGCAGCAACAAATCAGTTCCCAACAAGGAAGCCTAGGAGGAGGTTTTCCTTCAATAGGATATCAAATGCATAGACCAACTCCTCTATACAATACTATCCCAGGAATGTCTCCTTCCCACTATGGGCCTATATCTGAATTGCAAACTCAACCTCCTGTCCCATTCTTTGCTACTGGAACTTCTGATCTTTTTCAACAATCACAACTTCCTCAAAGTTCCCATGGTCATTAGAACCAAATGGGAACACCAAGTCATGTTGATCAGCCACCTGTTGTTAAGAACGTGGAAAGTGAAAAGACAGTTCAGCTTACAAATGAGGTAGAAACCTTGAAGAAAACACTGTCTCAGGTTACAAATGACATGGCTCAACTTCGACTGAATCCCCCTCAAAGCCAAGGTAATTACCCCAATCAAAACAACAACAATCAGGGTACTTATCAGAATAACAACAATTACAACCAACAGGGTTATCAGGGCCAAAACTCCTCTAATCAGGGCTATCAAAATCATAATAGAGGGTATAATCAAAGGCCAGACAACAACAGACAATGGAACATAGGGCCCAATAATGGTGGAGTTCCTCATAATTATCAAGCAAATGAGGAGAGATCACATACTGCAAACGTGGCCAACCTCATCTTCATGACCAATTGGTGTAGGCTACATGATACTGCAACCCATTCTAAGGTAAACTGCCCTTAGATTGAGAAAGTGGTCAAGATGGCACATGAAGATTCCCACACTTTCCAAGGGAATTCCAACAAAGGAGGTGACTTAGTAGAAACAACAGTGACTTATGATCTCTTTGAAGAAGAACCTTTGTTCCCAAGGCAAGAGGAGAATGAACCAGAAGAAGATTCATATGACACCCAAGCCTTTCAGACCAAAGGAGGACACTTCCTGAGAAATCAGAATAAGGGTCCATTCACCACATCAGCACCTCCCAATCACATGGTGCCTCCAAATCAAAGTGTTGATAATAACCCTCCTCCACCACAAGGCCCGCCTGACTTCCATACCAAGGGTAATTCCTTTGTTGTTTTCAAAGGTGGTGCCAGTTCTAATACAGAATTTGACATTGTTTCTGAGATGCAAAAACATAAAACTTCTTTGTCATATTTTGACATTCTAAAGTGGTGCCTTGCTCAAAGGGAGATAGTGTTGAAAGCTTTGGAGCAAGCTGACAAATCAAAAGGAAAGAACAAGGCGACACCTGCTGGGGACGTGAATGCGGCCTTGTATAGAAACAAGGTGGGTACTCCACCCTTTCTTTTGAGTTTAATAATTTGTGGGAAGAACCTTCATAATTGTTTGTTGGATTAAGGGGCTTCAGGCAATGTTATGCCATATTCTATATGTAAAAAATTGGGATTAGACCCTGTTCAAACAAACAAGAAAGTTATCCAACTTGAAAAACATTCAAGTGGCATACATTCCTGAGACCTATGGTATGCTACTGAGTTGATATTTGATGAAAAGCCTAGGGGGATATCTTTCCCTTGAATTTTCGCATATGTGGCTACCATGGAGAGGGATCCCAACTCAGATTAGGATTGAAAGTGAGCCCTGCCTCAAGCATATCATCACTGAATATGATTGCCCAAATGAGGTAGCCTTTTTTGAAACTGGGATGGGGGTTTACAAGAGTGAAGAAATTCTAACCTTCTTGGTTCTCAATGCTAAAGACATGTCAAAAAAAAAGTTCCCTGATCCCTTGATTAATGAAAATCAGCGTGCCTTGATCAGGAAGTTGCAACAAGATAAACTGATCTTAGGGGAAGACACTGATTTACAAAGCCTTTTACTCCCTAATTGGTGTAGGGTACATTACCAAAACCACTCTGAATTGACTTGTCAAACCTGTATTGACACTTTAAATTATGTTCCCCAGGCTGAAAAGATTGGCCCAAGGAATTTTGAGCAAGCTGCAGACCACTTCCCATTTGAAGCTCAAAAAGCGACAATGCTAATCAGGGATAGGATGTCTTCAAAGGGAGTTCTTTCTCAAATTGATCCTACCCCAAATATACTCCTGAACTAGCATATTGATAAAGAGCAACCCCAAGGTGTGTTTGATACCCCTGCACTTACAAATGAAACAAAACCCAAGGAATCAACAGAAGGGACAAGTGATCGCCAGGAAGATAACCGCATGATATATGACCCAATTAGGCAGGAACTGCAAAGTATACCTAAAGAACCTATCGAGAATCCTTTCCCTATGTCTGATGCAAAAGACTAGGGAGTCCCACCTCTGGTTAATCCTATCCAAATACCTACAAAAATTGCAAAAGGATTAACCCCTGCGTATGATCAGTTGTGGACCCTTACCTTTGATGGGTCCAAGTCCAAAACCGGCTGTGGTGTTGGAATTGTATTAAGCATCTCGAAAGGGAAAGTCTTCTTTGCTTCTTATAGGTTGCAATTTGGATGGACTAATAATGTAGCTGAATATGAGGCCCTAGCTTGAGGACTGATGTTTGCACAAAAGAAGGTCACTGCCTTGGTGGTCAAAGGAGATTCGGAGATAGTTATCAAGCAAGTGCGTAGCCAATACACATGTCACAACAGAAGATTGGCAGCATATAGAAATCGGCTATGGAACCTAATTGAGGACTTCGATGCTTTTGGGATTAGTTTGATCCCTAGAGAAGACAATTATGTAGCCAATTCATTGGCTATTGCTGCCAGCACCTTGGAACCTATGCAAGGCTCCAAGTTTAAAAGATTCTCAGTGGAACTGATGTCCACCTCAGCTATTCCTGACAATATCAAGAACTTCCAGGTCTTTGATGATGATCGACATATCCTTTCTTTTCTAGCAAGTTCAAATGTTTTTGAAGGACCAATCATTGATGAGTCCAACAGGGATCAAGGAGATTGGAATCTAGAGGATTGTGATACAGAAGGGGTCATCAATTTGAAGAGCAATAGCATTCCCAAGGGAATGGTGGCCTTGGAAAGAATTTTCGATTCAAACCCAAGGGCTCGAGAGAAGGCATCAATTAAAGATAAAGGGGACGAATATGAAATTGTTAACCTGGCTTATTCTGGCCCTGAAAGGAATATCTATATAGGGAAATCCTACCCTGAAGCAATTAGAGAAGACATACTGAGGACACTTAAAAAGGATATTGCTGCGATAGCATGGGGGTATGAAGACCTACAAACATTTGATGCTACTATAATGACTCATACTATTCCCCTAAAGTCTGAAGCTAAACCCGTCCGACAGAAGCAGTGCCCTGTTAATGCTTTGATTGAGCCACTAATCCTGAAGGAAATTCAGAAATTGCTTTCTGCAAGGATAATCTTCCCCGTACGCCATTCAACCTGGGTGGCTAACTTAGTCCCAGTTCGTAAGAAAAATGGGGAGATTAGGCTATGTGTCGACTTCAAAAACCTGAATATAGCTTCATAAAAGGATAACTACCTGCTTCCTTCTCTGGATGAAGTATTGCAGACTGTCAATGGATCTCAGATGATTTCATTCTTGGATGGTTACTCTGGATACAATCAGGTAATGGTCAATAGTGAAGACAGAATGAAGACAACCTTCACTACAAAGTGGGGTACGTTTACATACAGAAGAATGCCATTCGGTCTGATAAATGCTGGAGCAACTTTCCAGCGTGCCATGGACATAGCTTTCAGGGATCTAATTGGAAAATGCATTATTGTTTACATAGACGACCTGACAGTGTTCTCCAAAGATCAACTGAACCATGCTGTCAACTTAGCCAAAGTGCTTCAAAGATGTATCCAGTATGGCATCTCCCTGAACCCAAAAAAATGTGTTCGGAGTTTCTAAAGGGAACCTTTTGGGACACATAATTTCTGAGAGAGGAATATCAATCGATCCAGATCGAGTCGAGTCCATTCTTAAGATCACCAAGCCAGGAAGCAAGAAAGAAATGAGGTCTTTCTTTGGAAAAATCAATTTTGTGAGAAAGTTCATCACGGGCTTTGCTGAAATCTTGAAACCCCTAAACGAAATGATGAAAAAAGATGCCAAGATAGAGTGGACTAATGAAGCAAAAGACGCGTTCTCACAAGTCAAGCGATCCATCTCAGAAGCACCGGTCCTTACTAGCCCTGATTATATCAGGCGATTCTACATTTACTCTTTTGCCTCTGAGCATTCATGTGCGGTTGTTTTAACTCAACGAAAAGAAGAGGTCGAGGAGAGACCGATTGCTTTCATGAGCTCTCCATTCAAGAATGTCAAAATTAAGTATCCACCTCTTGAAAAGAAAGCTTTCACGCTGGTTATAGCTATCAAGAAGTTTCGACATTACATCCTGTGTAGCCAAATCATTGTTGTAGTTCTTGACGTAGCTGTAAAGTCCTTACTCATGCAGAGTGAGCTGGGAGAAAGAAGAGGAAAGTGGATGGCTATCTTACAAGAGTTCGACCTGGACGCCCTATGAGACTCGTCTGAGGTGCAATTTTGTCTGAATCCATGGAAAATGCTGGTAACAACATTGTTTGCTAGCAATACACCACCCAGTCCTTCTCCAACGATCCCTAGTATGCGGATGTTGTCTACCTGATGCTTAATAATTGATGTCCAGAGGGGATGAATTCAACTCAAAGGAGAGCTCTAAGACTGAAAATTTCTCATTATATGTTCAAGGGAGGGTTGCTATACAAGAGGAATTTTGAAGGACTATACCTAAGATGCCTTGATCAGCAAGAGGCCAAGCAGGTGATCTATGAGTTTCATGGAAAACATGGCACATGTCATGGTTCTGCAGATTCACTGGCACACCAGATCCTTAGATTTGGTTATTATTGGCCCTGTGTATTCAAAGATGCCCATTAGCATGTGAGGACATGTCACACCTGTCAGATTTCTACATCAAAGGAACGCCATTCAGCCATGCCCTTGCAACCTGTCTATGAGGTAAGACTATTTTCCCAATGGGCACTGGATTTTATTGGGGTGATTAACCCGAATTCTTCTGCAGGACACAAGTTTATCTTGACTGCTACTGATTATTGCACAAGATGGATAGAGGCTATACCCTGCAAGAACAACACCACAGAGGTAGTGATCAAGTTCCTTACCGAGTGTATCACTACAAGGTTTGGGGTACCCTTCGCTCTGGTATGTGACAATGGCTCTGCCTTTTCTTCTGCTGAGTTTATTTCCTGGGCATATGATCACAAAATTGTTTTGAAATACTCTTCAAATTATTACCCACAAGGAAATGGAGTTGCAGAGTCCACCAATAAGAATCTCTTAGGGGTAATTAAGAAAATGTTAGAGCATAACCCTAGAGACTGGCATACCCAGCTAAGATTTGCATTGAGGGCAGATAGGACTAGAATTAAGGCTACTCTAAAGACTTCACCATTTAAGCTAGTATATGGCCAAGAGCCTGTATTCCCCATCCATCTACAGATACCTATCCTTGAATTCATGTAGAAATTCTACTCTAGTGACAACAAGATAGAAATCAGATTAGTTGCTTTGTTGAAATTAGAAGAACAGAGAGATGTTGCTTTGCAACAATTTTTCAACCACCAGGCTGTTGTCAAATGTTGGTTTGACAAAAGAGCCAAGATCAAGGCTTTTAGGATATTTGACCTTGTATTGTTATGGGATAAAGCCAGTGAAAAGAAGGAGAACCACCAGAAATTTGACAAACTCTAGCTAGGTCCTTATCAGATTGCTGAGATTCTAGGGGAAAATGCTTTTAAACTGAGTAGCCTAACTGGAGAACCCGTCCCATTACCTGTCAATGGTAAGTTTCTTAAGCATTATTTTGAGTCATGAAGATTGTTAATTTTTGTTCTGAATGAAAATAATTTATTGGTCTCCTGTTTGTAAATAATGTGTATTTGTGTAAATAGCTTATGTGATTTTTCTTGTAAGTAACTCTGTCCTTATGTAAATAATTTGCTGCTCTCTTTGTAAATAGTTTGTTTTCGATTTGTAAATTTTCTCTCTTCTTGTAGATAATTTCCTGTTTGTTTGTTTGTCCTTTCCTTTCAGGCTTTTTGTTTTGTTTTGTGCCTTTGGGGGCTTACCTATTTCTTTCCATTTTGAAGTGGTGGGTTGTTATCTGAAGCATACTCTGGTCATTAGGAGAGAAGTGGTTTAGATATTTTCAGGTTTTCTGATTGGATGATTTTGTCCTCAATTCGTTGTTTCATGCATGTTGTCAATAAGAGTTGTGGAAAGTTTTAAAAACAAGGTGCCAAGTAAGTAGCCTTCATTAGCTCCTCTGAATCTGTCACAAATTATCAAGATCATCTTCTTTTGTAAGGGTATATTTGTCCTAGGATGATAGTGTTGTAAGACTTGAGTGAAAAATCTGATTTTCCAAGTATTGTTATGAGGTCCATGGTAGTTTTCAACCCAGATCAGATGGTAAACATTTGACATATTGGAAAAGAACTAAATGCAATATATGAAACTGTATGAGAAAATGAAAAAAAAAAGAGAGAAAAAGAAAAGAATTATCAAAAGAAAAGAGGATTCAATATGAATGGGTGATTCCAGTATCTCTACCAGGGCTATGGACGCCTGACTAGCAGTAGAGCAATGCTGAGAGAAAACTAGAGGTATCTTCGTTGGGGCTATGGACACCTGACTCGCAGCGGAGCAATGCCCAGGATATCATTGCACGAAGGAAATCAACTCATGTAGCTCACATCTTGCACATTATTATTAAAAATATGAAGAAAACCTTATGAAAGGATGATGCACTATCAAGCACACACATAGATTCAGGGGGTAGCCATTGATTGATTTATATTTGAGATTCTAGCTCTACCTTGCTTGAAATAACTGACCCAACTGGAGTTGTGATGTTCATGAACCAGGAGTTCTGGGTAGCTAAATCCTTCAGATTCATGAAAATGGTTAAACCATTTTCCCAGTCGAGTCACCATTTGTTATGCCTTGCATAACCACCCCACTTTGATCTGGATCAAAATGGGTCCCCTTTTCTCTTTTGGTTTCTATTTTCTTTTGGTTACTTGCTTTCTTCTTTGGAGTTCTTTTGTTATCCTCCTAATTTTAACTTTTGATCTATCTGATTTAATCTTGGTGCTGTCTCAACCTAAGTTGGTTCTCTTCTTGTTGAAAATTGATCAAAAATCATAAGTAGCAAAATAATTTATTTTAACATGTTTTATATGCTTTGAGACTGATGCATACCTTTTGTTTTGCAGGAACAGGCCACACCCATGGTGATATTTCTCAAAGGAGTTCACTTGGAAGACTTTCCTCAGCCCAGTTGGTCATAATTTCCCTTGAAGAAGAAAGTCGGCAAGACTTCGTGGATATCTTGCCGACTACTAGTGCATTTTGTCGATATGTGTTTGTATTGCCTATCGGAAAAACCCCAGAGAAGTCATAGCGATAAAAATTCAAATGCAGGCTACTATCGGTGAAACATCAATTGAAGTCACAACGATTAGGAGTTTCCCTTCGGCATGAAATTCTCTTTCGGAGAAAGGTCTCGGTGAGACCTAAATGTTACACCGATCAACAAAAAGAATCCATATAGGCGGGAGATTTTGACTTCGGGGTGAAGTCACGGTGATTTCACGAAGTCTCATCCCTAGCGGAGCCTGGGGTAACACTTCAACTACAACTATCTCTTCGGTGGCAAGTCTCAGCGAGTTCTAAGTGTCTCACCGATCGGCTCATGAGGGAATTCTTCGGCCAAACAAATAGTATTCGGTAGGGTGTCTTGGTGAGTACCTTTGGTCTCACCGACCTAGCACAAGAATAATTCATATCGGCATGACTTCTCTGATGTCATAATGACTGAAAGGTGAATAGGTGGAGGCTTCTCGGTGAAACGTAGGGTGTCTATGGGATGTCTCTCTGATGAGAGCGTGTTACAGCGACACATTTGGAACAAAAGGAATACGTGTCGGTATAACTACAAAATGATCTCCTCGAAGTGCTCTCGGTTCGGCGAAAGGAAATGAATACAAAGAGAGGTCTCGCCGATGATCCAAAGTCATGCCGATGACAAGGAAAGGCTCGAGGAGAAAGCAAAGGGTCGCTATGAAGTCTCCCCGACCTCGGGATCTCTTGCCGACTAGTGAACAACCTGGGAAAGGAGAAGACCTCGGTGTAAGGTCTTGGTGAGGAAAGGAAGTCTCGCCGACATAGAAGAGCTCGTCGAAGAGAGGGGAGGGCTCAGTAAGAAGAAAAGGGATTCGGGGTAAGATCTCCCCAAAACCATGAAGTCTCCCCGACAGAAAACAAAAGCTCGCCCAAGGAGTCTGGCGTTGCCATGACTCTTGCCGATGCAGAACGAGCTCGATGACAGAAAACAAAAGCTCGGCATGACGTCCTGCTGACCCAATAGGGTCTTCCTGATACAAAGTGGGCTCGACGAGAATGAAAAGGAGTTCGCTGAAACTCTTGCTGACATGAAATAATAGGCTTCGGCAGAGGGGGATTCCATCGCCATAAGGTCTTGGCAAGACCTTTATGTCTCACCAATAGGATGTGCCTCCGGGGAGAATGAACGTGTTCACTGAGTCAAAAGGGCCCACGGAGATGTCCTGGCAAAGGGACTTGGTCACACCGAAACATAAGGGAGCGAGCTCGGCGAGAACAAGAGGAAATCGGGGAGACTCCATACGAGTGAGGAGGCTTCGCTATGAGGTCACAACGACGAGCGATAGTCTCCCTGACATGAAAAATGAGATCGCCATGGGATCCCGAGGTTCATCGAGATGTCTTGCCAAGAGCATGCAGTCTTGCCGATAGGTTTTGTGAGCTCGATGTGACTTCTGTAGCCCGTCGAAATGTTTCACCGAATGACCCATACTATGTCGATAACTGTTATAAGATGAAATCACATCGGGGAGACACCAATGGTGTCTCACTGACATGTGATTTAAGGTGGCCTGCTCTTGACTACTCGGGAATCTAGCATGGCATGTGATCGTCCAATCAGAGAGAACCAAGATGGGCCATTGACCAATTGACTTCCCCTGTGGAGAAGACTAACAAAATGCAAGCAAGATGGTTTCCTTCTGAGATCCAAAGGCAATGAGTTGGCTCGGGTGAAATATTCAGATCTACAGGGAGGCCCGATGATGCTTCTAGAGGGGTCAATGTACAGAGAAGTCTAGAACAGAAAGGAAGCCAAAAAGAAGAAGAAACTATGAGTCACAAGGACAGCTGTAGTGACTACTGGCAAAGAGGTAGATCGACATTAATGGAGATATTATGAGCATTCAGGGTGGCCCCAATCGAGTTCAAAGGTGGACACGAGGACAGGAGAGTAAAGGCTGTAGCTACAAAAGATCTAAGGTCATCCCCGGAACAATCTTTCAATATGGACAACAGAGCCTCGCATTGAATGCAACATTGACTCTCTTCACAAAGATCTGAGAGTCGACTCTCCTGGAAGCAAATATTTTGTAAACCCTAATACGGGGACAACACATTCTTTCGGTACATTTTGTATATAAGGTATTCTTGCCTCTTTGTAAAGGTTGGAACCTCTACAGTTAGAATTTTTAGAGTTAGAACTTTTAAGAGACAGTTAGGATTAGAACTTTTTACAGTTAGAACTTTTAGGAACAAAGTATAACCAGAAGAGTTAGTTAGAGGGGATAGAAGTTGATCTTGATTCTTAGTAATGAGAGCTTATTTTGTCTTCTCTGTTAGGAGTTAGAATCAGAATAGATTGATGTATCTTTTAGCTTTCATAGTGTAAATGGAAACAACTTGGAACCATACATTCTCTGTACACTGGTGATTGTGCCAGCTTTGTAAATATTGCTTATCTATTTTATTGGCAGTAGAAGCAATTAGAGTTCAGTCTACTTCATATTTGTGTTCCTGAATGATATTTATCTGAAGTTGATCATTTGATTTGTGAAGTCTTCAAGGAATGAAATGTTAGTTTATGTTTTGTTTAAAGGGTGACTTAAAATTTGTTATTGAAATCTGCACTATGAATGAATGAGACTCTGTGTCAATCACAAGTTTATTTTGTTTTGCAGTTTTAGTTTATAATTCCTTGAAGTTAACAAGTCTGGTTAAGGTTGGATAAACTTTTGTTCTTTTCTGTTTCAAAGCTCTGATCTATCCTTTTATGTTTCTTTAAAATCCCAGTTAGATTTGGTTTTATTTCATGCTTGATCTTAGAACTATCTAGAAGCTCATACCAGCAGACCCCTTGAATATTACTGTTGCATTGACCACTGAGTAACATCAGCACAGTTGAGACCCAACTACAAAGACCTTGGGAGCTAAGGAATCCATGTGTTTCCTTTCTCTTCCAGGAGAAGTAGAATAGCAATATTATGTTTGCATTGTTGTGGTGCCAAAATCACCATCAACACCTTCTAACCAAGATTCTCTCGATCACATATGGTGTCCGACCTATCAAGTATCTAGAAGAGAACACATACAACATCTCAATGTCATCATCTGGCCAACCCTCGTAATCCAAGTATGGCCGCCATGTCACTGTCTCTAGATCATCCAACACTTGCCACCAATACTCCAATTTTCCCAGCTTATGCTAGACAATTGGACCTGTGTATCTGAAAACATAAGGCCTCCCAACTGGACGATCTTTGTCTGCAACAGTCGAGTTACAACTATGTGCTCCCATGCCCAAATTTGCAGCAATGTACCCTAACCGATAGACTAGCAACCCCAAGATAAATAACCTAATGAAGATCATGATACAAATGAGCTAGCATGCAAGATCCCCAAGCATATTTGACCCCCTGTGTAATCATGCTCTATAGAATCCGGCCCCATAGTCGGGACATAGAAAACCTCCAATGAATTCAGCTAGAACACATGGTAATGGCTGATACAATGCAACCATCTCCTACCATGGGAACTCATATCGACTAACCTCATCATCATGGAAAATCCTCCTCAGTGCATCAGTCCTTCCCTGCTCCGTGTGATCATAAACCACTAGCTTACCAACAACAGGAATCCCCAAGATACGATACACATCCTCTAGCGTAACTGTCATCTCACCAATGGCTAAATGAAATGTGTTGTGGTCATTGTGCCACCTCTTAGCCAAAGTAGTCAAAGTCCCCTGTTGATCCTATACTGGGGCATATCAATAAGAGAAGTCAACCTGCATTGCCCAATCAAATCTAAATTAGCTTGCACCAGTTGTAGAATCATGTCCCAGGTCTTCGAGAATCTCTCCTGAGACTGAAGAAATCTAAAATCCTCCTATAATCATAACATGTCACAAATCAGCATTTTATCAAGCAACCTATCAATCAACCTAATCAACTCTAATGAGATTTTGATCAAATCTCGTTGAGCGTCTATCATTGACCCTTACCTATCATGAGGTCAATCATCATCTATCCTATCATTGATTCTCACCTATCATGAGATCAATCATCAACATCATCAAAATAACGGATGGCTCGATCATCAAACATCAAAATCAAGGAGATCAATCAAAAAAAATCAACTCTAGTGTAAATGCACTAAAACAGTGCTTCTATGCATGCTGAAATCACATATGTGCTAGAAAATTTCATCTATATGCCAAAATAGGATCTCAAAGCACTAAAACCCTGGATGCACTACAAAAATCACCATATGTGCTATTATGTGGTATTTATGCGCTAATAACACAAATGCGCTACAATATTTCATCAATGTGCTAAATCTAGGCATGAAAGTGCTAATTTACCAGATGCGCTACATTAATCAATCTATGTGCTACACAATTTCATCTATGCTCTAATCTACTCTATGCACTATAATAGAAACCTAATGCGCTAAATCAGGTTCCAAATGCGCTAAAATGCTAAAAACCAAATTTCAAACATGAAAAACAGGCAAAAAAATTAATTCAAATTTCAAATGTGGGTTTCTCACGGTACGTACTGGAGGTCCATATGCGGCGGGGTGGTTGTGATGTCGAACTTGCTAGAAACGATGGGTTTGATAGGGGATCACCATTTTGCTCAATTTTCTCAAACTTGCTCAATCACCTCAATCTCCAAAGTGCAAATGATTTCAAATGAGCTTCTTTTCACCTTTTTAACTTTTAAAAGGGGTAATGAAAGAGGTAATTAAGTGGGATTGTTTTATTTTTTTTTAAACCGGGGCATCAATTAATCAAATATGGAAGGATCAGTATTATTTATCGGGAGATAAATTGTTTCCACACCATAAAATCAGAACATCATAAAAAATATTAGAATTTTCAAAAATTCAAAAATCCTCAAAATTCAAAAATTTCCTGATTTATCTCCTGAGGGGGCATATATCCATCATCACTTGAAAATCAACGTTTGGGGCATATCAAATTTTTTATTAACACTATCAAATTTTTCTTTGAAGCAATGTGTCGCAAACACATCACTTCAAAGAGGGGCAAAATGTATACACCTAAATTTGGTCTGGAGAAAATTAATTAAATACTAGTTATTTAATTAATAAATCTTTAATTCTTCTACTTATAAATAAATCGACAAATTTATTTATATAGTTCACTTTCTTAAATTCTTCTTGTTCTAAATCATTTTCTTCATGTTTTAATTAAATAAACAACTTTAATTAGTTAATTTTATTTAATTAACTCCCTTTTATTAAATTCAAATTTTATATTTGAATTTAGTCACATTTCTACTAACTTCTCTCCTTCCACCTCATCATGTGTCTCCTGAAATTAAATATTCTTAATATTTAATTAGCATTTATCTCCAACAAATTATTCTAACAAATTTTGAGACACTTGGCGTCCTCCTCCATTTGATTCTCCTCCACACTTGGCAATTTGTTCTACTAAAGGGAACACACTCCTTGATTCTCTCCAACCTCTTCACTTTCAACCGTCCATCTCTCCAGATTGAATCGAGACCATTGAATCCTACCACATAGGCTAATGCCTTGGAGGAATCTATAAGTACAGCCTCATTTATAGCATTTCATATAGAGAATTGAGCATAAGTACATTCTATAGAAATTCCATTAGCATTGTTATCTTAGCATCTTAGTATTGAGCATTGTAGCATCTTCGTCTTAGCTTCATTTAGATCAATCATGGCTTTACCATTTGCTGAATCTTAAATTACTATAGTTGCATCACATCATTCCATTATCAATATCATAACATTATCATAATCTTTGCACAATCATCTACAACATATCATTTTAGCAATCAATCATGTAGAAGGTTTATTGCATTTCCAACATCTCGTTCTTTAGGTTGTCATTTGACAAGTCATGTGCATATAAACAATCTAAGAGCCATAATGACTTGAAAAATCCTTGGAGATAGAGAACAATGGGATGACTTTAGAGAGTTTGTTTGTTTCAATTCGATTGGATTGTTATTTGAATTCTCTAATATAATGTTTCATTGATTGTGTTTGTATTACTTTTGTACTCACATATTTTATACAAATAGTAGGAAATCTGCTTCCAACATAATTCACTTCAACCTAAGCTCTGAGATCTCACCAAGGAATGCCCATTTGCCTACGGGTGCTTACCAACCTAATTGGAGTATCCATCCCACCACACATGACACTTTCAATAGATGTGCACACAAAAGAATAGACTTCACAACCATATAAATGCATAGCTAGGTGATTTAAGCTTGCACAGAGTAAACCCAAACAAGTGTACAATTGGTTTTTGATAATCAATTGGCCATGCGATCATTCAATATATGATAATGGCCTTCGACCTTTTCACATGCACACACTAGCCTAGGGTACATTAACAAGTGGTAACACATACTTAAAATAATATTAGGTGTGACTGGATTTCCTTGATTTAACAGTAACGCCTCCATGGCAAAATAGTTAATCAATGGCACCCATAAAATTAAGAGATTTAGAAACTATCATAGTACAAAGAGAAATATTGTAGTTTAATAAATGTAAAATATTTCCATAGGATCATCTCCAAAGAAGCAAGAGAAATGGGAAAAAAAGGAAAATTATATAGTGCCACCTACTGTCAATATGTTCACCAAGAGTACTATTGGTATGTCAAGAATGAAAAATAAAATAGACTAACAATCACCAAAGGACCATTACTGTAACATAAAACATCACACAATACTCCTTGAAGAATGGGTAGAGACAAAGATATATAGAAGAACACATCCCCACACTAATAGAATGCTAAATAAAAATTGTACATACAAGATTTAGAACATGGAAAGAGATTGAAACTGTTAGTGTGAAAATAGGTTTTAACCAGTTGGTTCATATATACCTAGTTGTCAAATTCACACTAGTGCTTGAGTTCACTTAAAGACATTTTTATCACCTCTTGAGTGCACTACATATGTCCTCACATTTTCTCTATGTCCCCACAAGTGTCAAACCTTTGGGGGGGTAGTTATACATTTATCCCTACCTTATATCCTCCTTATCCTTATCTTTACATGCAATTAATTGTATGTACATTTTACACACAACTTGTATGATAGTATTGTTAATATATAAGTTATTGTTTGCAGAAGTTCTTGGATCTTAAAAGTTGGCCTTGACTACTCCAACATGGTATTAAAGAAATATTGCAAACCCCTTCCCAAATAATCTTCAATTTGCATGGGTTTTGGGAACCCAATTTTATATGGTGCATCTTGGAGAAAAACTAACCTCATGGTTGCACTCAAAAGGTCATAAATATTATATTTTTATCTAAGGCATAATAGGTTTTGGAGACTTTTTTTTTGGAATTTTGAAAGGATATCCAAAGGTATCTATACAAAAATTTATATAGTTTATATGGATCCATATGGTTGTACCATCATATGACCACTATACAGTCATATTGTCCATCCCCATACAAGTTGGACTTTCACTTTGTCTTTCATCCAAGGGTATGTGTTTTTAATTGACAATCAAATTATTTATTTTATGGTAAGAGATTTTATTTGGTACTCAAATGTTTAACATATCAATTACAACAATCACCTTCATGTAGGCACAACATAGTCGATATAGTTCTTTACTTATTAGGTTTTGACATTTGGATTGAGATTGTATGGGGCCCAACTCCTAGTCCCACCCAATGGGAGGGCTTAACCTAGTGGCCCAACCATTATTGCCTATATGTGGCCCCATTGATAAGTTGTTACTACTCAACCTTTTCCCTACCCTCTACACCGCCAATGTGTCACCCAAGCACCACAAAAACTCTTTCCATTTGAGCAACACCACTCTATGACCACCATAGATCCACCAAGACCTATATAATACTCCTGGATGGTTTTTTATTCTTTCCATAACTTGGGCATATGAAGTCAAAAAAATCAACTTTTTATAGGTGTTATAAGCTATTTCCAATAATTTTATCATGTAATTGGGTTTTCCTTATATTACTATTTTTCTAGGATTTTCCTCCAAACTTCATTGTGCTCTTTTTTAACATATTTTGACAAGACATAACTTTTTCCCATGATGTTAAAATTTAGAAAAAATTTAAAAAATTGTTAGAACATAAAAATTGTAATGGTACATGTAGTTTTTTGTCTTAGACATCCTATTTTTCTAGAAAATTGTAAAATCATTGTGTTATAAATGGTTGATTTAGGCTTCCTAATTCCACAAATTATACTCAAAACTTGTGATTTTTAGGGGGAATTTTTATAGCATTATTTATTTTGAGATGATTCCACTTTTCATTTTTGTTATTTTTTTAGGTTTGTAAGGCATGATTAAGCTATGTCTTAATTTGAACACCTCATGACATAAACTAAAATTATCCTTTTTTGGACACTTGTACAAAATATATGATGACACATTCTTTATAAATAAAGTGAAATAAAGTGCCAAAACTAATTTTGTGTTCTTTGGGGAGATTATTACACATCATATTGTGCCATTTTACTTCCAGAATACTTATTATGTCATGGGGGTTGTGCGTGCTCTTTTTTTTATTTTCCATCACAACTTTGTCTAGTTTTGATTAGAGGTAAAAAATGGGTTTTGAAGGGGCCTGGAACCCTATACAAAAAAAAAAAGCTGATATAAAAAGAAAACAACATTAAACAACAATCAGCCCAACATTACCAAACCACCAGCCAAAAAACAACCAAAAAGAAGGAAACCAGCCAACAACACTACATATTGTTCAGAATTTCAACAGCTTCCATTTCACTAGCAGCCAGCTTCTACCTCTTAACCACAGTATCAGAAACCTCAATACATGAGGCCCCAACCTGATTTTTCATTATGTTTCTTGTCCTGACCCCCGACCCATCAGCTTTTACCTCACTACTCAAAACAAAACCTTTAGCAGCACCCTTGTCAGCAGCATAATCCACATCCATCAACTTACCCCCAGCAGCAATAACATCAACAGACACATTCTCCTCTCTCTTTTTAATAGTAGTCATAGGGGAAATAGCCTCCATAGAGTTCGACATAGCTAGGACCTTAGGGGCATCTCCACCCTTCACCACAACATTCCATATCTTATCAATTTTATCCTCAAGGGATAACATTCTTCCCTCCATATTTTGTTTCAAATTGACGGTCTCCTCCACTACAGTATTAGCTACAGTATTGAGACCATCCATTAAATTATCAATTTGGCTTTGGACATAAGGGTCCTCAGCCTTGCTAGCAACACCTCTAATACAAACAT
Source organism: Sequoia sempervirens (assembly GCA_007258455.2). Lineage (NCBI taxonomy): Eukaryota > Viridiplantae > Streptophyta > Pinopsida > Cupressales > Cupressaceae > Sequoia > Sequoia sempervirens. The sequence goes on from VDFB02270651.1 coordinate 65,439,729, forward strand.
ATTTCCTATTTATCTCATGAAAGAACCATTTAAAAAGTTTAAAAAGCACATTAACACTGTCATGGGCCAAACCCAACACATCAGAAAGATCCTCCCTATCAAATTTTTCAATACGTTTTCCCACAACAACGTCCTCATCAGAAGAAGTCACATGAACCTTTTCAGTAGAAACTTCCTTACCTTTACCAGCAGGGATATGAGACTTCATCCTACGAATGGAATTGGCAATTTCCTCCATAACAGCCTTCCTTTTCAAAATCCTATCTACATTCGCTTTTCTAGTTCCCACAGCATGTTCACCACCCACAACTCTTTCCTTCTCTTGCTTCTACAACCCAATGTCAGTTCTCAGAACATCCTCACCATAGATACCACCAACGAGGGAAAGAGGGAAACCCTTCTCTAGGAGTTGACTTGCATTCATCACCCTTCTCTTCCAGCTCCCCTCCTCAGGCTCCTGGACAAATCTAGTCACTGGGGGAGGAGAAGAAGCTTCCCCATAAAGTTCATTTTTATCCTTACCCCCTTAGAAGGAAAAATCTCCACCATTTCATCATTGCATGTCGTATATTCCGCCTTCTCATCCATCTTCCTTTTCCCAGATTTACCCTGAACAGGGGAAATGGGGCCCTCCTCCAAAGAGGCATACGAATTTGGGACATAATCAACATCATCATCCCTATCAGAATTAGATTTTTTTTTAAAATAAGCCTCTTCTTCTTCAATTTCTTAGAAGCCCTTTCCTCTCCCGACTCTGTCTCATAGCCCTCCCTAGTTTTAGCAGGATTATCCTTCAGAGACACAAGAGTTTTATGCACATCATGAACTTTAACATGTTCATAAATTAGGAGAACCAACCCCGAATGTAGGACAAGATTTTTGGGGTTTTTCCTATGATCTTTAATCCATGAGTCCATTGACATCAGCAAATAGTAGGGAAAGGACACCCATTTCTTTTGCCGAAAATGGTTAAGCAAAAGAAAATGGTAATTGTTAATAGCCATGTACCTTCCTTCCAAGGTAACATACCTCATAATTTCTTCAACAACATTTCGCCATAGTGCTTTCAAGGAACTCCTCAGATACCCACCACTCTTCACGGGCTTCAAGTCATCAGCCTCATTCCTTTTGAAGAAAAGAGACATCGTGACCTGCAATTCTTTCTTATCTTTGAACACCTTCACACCCTAAATAACCAAGCCTATAATTTGGGCTATGAATTCTTCATCCACCACAATTTCCCTACCACCCAAATTCAGGGTTCTCTCTTTCCACCCTTCAACAACCAAATCGGTGACCTGGGGGTTGTTGCCATGCAATTTCTCCATATATGGTGTTAAACCACCCTTTTCTAAAATCTCCCACACCCCCTTTCTTTGCTTAGCAGTATCACAAGATTTAGGCTCAACACAATTTTTGTCCCCACCCATGACACTAGAAAATAGAGACCAAGCACACAGTAAGAAACTCAGGAAAAAACAACAGACACCACCCAGAGCCGAAATATCCAACATAAGACTCTAGAAACTAAGGCAACTAACACCCACAATTTATGTGAAGCCAGCCACAAGACATAAATTCCATAATGAAATTGAACTATGCGCCTTGTGATAGCCTTCCCTCAAAATCATAACTTTAACATCCTCACTTATGTCATTCAACCACGTGAGTAAGGACATGCATGCCTTAATGAACAAAAGGAACAACATAAGATTAGCCTTCATTAATAATTATAGTCGTAGCCTCAAATGGGATAGGATCATTTAAATCCCACACCTTGCTATCTTTAAATCCAAAGTTAGCGAAGAAATCAGCTAACATATTTCCCTCTCTCAAAATGTAGGAGATATAAACATTATCAAAGAATTTAATAATTTCAATAGAATCCTTGATCAAGGCCTCAATTGTCCAAGATGAAGGAGAGACATTATTCAAATTATTGATAATATTCAGAGAGTCACCCTCCAACCAAATCTTCCTATACCCTTTTCTTTGAGCCAACTTTTTCTAGTTAGTGTCCCTCCATAACAACAAATAATTCAACAATCTAGCCTCATGCATGGGTGCCTTGTTCTTGCACAAACCATTTTAAATTTCTCATACATCATACTAGATGTGATGATGCATCCCTTTGCACACATTTATACCATATTTCAATTGATATACTAACATCTCTCCCTTGTGATCATTATGGGGGTATCATCATATGGTTATGTTAATGCTTCCATGGTTTCACTATATAGTGGGATATATATACAATTTTCGTTCCTATATAATAGGTACAAATGCAATGACTAGTTACCCATTCATTTTGATTAGGTGGAACTAACACTATGCAAGCACTCTTGCATTCAAATTATGGATATAACATTCTACATTTTTTAGTTGATTGGTATTCATGAAAGTTTAGTACTTTTATCGAGCACCACATGCATATACACTAGTATCGATGGGTCCACTCATGCAATATTTTTTGCCTCTCTAATCATTTTACCATTTGCATTTTTAAATTCATAGGTTTTCTTCCTTGATCCATCTATACACATAAGCTAGAGTACATAAGGTTGAGTAGTGCAATTGAGGGCACTCATGTAATAGTTTGTGTCTCACTTACCTTGATCTACATTCTTTGGAGGGTTCTTTGATTACAATATAAAATAGGTCTTCTTCAATAGATTTTACATATTCTATGTGCTTTAAAAGTTCTCCATGTTCCTAAATTTCTATAATTTTTTTGAGAAAGTTTATTTTTTCTTCTCATTCTCTCTTTTAGAGAGGAGTTTTTTCTCACCAAATTTTCTCCTTTGCTCCATTTGTGAGAGATTTTATTGTACATGGGTACCTCATTAGTCCATGTTTTCATGACCCATCCTTGTATCTATATATCTTTTAGTGTTTATCTTTCTGCCTAAGTGTCACTTAAGGTGTGGTGTTGGTATGAAAAGAGGTTTTACCCACCTAGTTCATATCTACCTAGTTTCCCTATTCACACTAATTCTTAAGCTCAATTAGAGTAGTTTTCCTTATTTGTCTCATCTCATGAGTGCATTGCATGTATCCTCACACTTGTTCCAAGTGTGCCCACATGTGTGACACCTTTGGAGTGGTAGTCAAACTTTTAATTCTACCTTCTTATCTCCTTATCCTTGTCTTTATATATGTCATGCCCATATTATAACATGAACATAACACACACAACTAACAATTTTTTTCTGACATCATTCAATGATATATTTATACCACTTGAAGGGACTCACAAAACATCATCATAAGTGTGACATAACAATCTTTACTGAGATACTCCTTAGGTCATAATGAGGGATGAAGGTAAGTAGAAGACACTCTCTGAGCAAGTGATGGTTTACAAGACCACGTTAATTTAGAAACTTTTAAAAAATGGAAAGGTCAATGTAGACCCCTATTCAAATATTTAAACCCTAGAGACAAGGAAATTTTTAATTAAATTTTAAGAAAAAATACAAATTTCATGATAAACAAGGTTAAATAATCCAATGTGGCCTCATTAGATTAAGATATCATTAACTATGATTTATATTCCACTAAAAGAAACTATAATTATCCACATCAAGGTATAATTCATTTAACCACCTCTCAATTATCTCAATATAAATAATAATAATTTTTTTATGTGTAAATTTAGCATTAACCTCACCTAAGACATCAAACATTTAAATTCATATCAATAATTTATATTTAAACATTTCCTACAATTAATGATAATAAAAATAATGCAAAAATTAATTCAAGTTAACTCCATGAAAATAATATCCACCTTAGATATATTTTCCAAAGATTTTTGAAATAATTTTATTAATAATTAAAGTTGATTTTATTTCAAAATGAACTTACTTTACTAAATAAAATTAATAATTTATTCTTTCCAATTCAACTCTTAAGGAATATTGTTATTCTAAAAATTAATTATTTCATAGGAGAGACCATTACCCTTCCATAACTTATCCACTTAAACCATTAGATACCACTCTCTAAAGTTCTAAGACTTTTTAAAGATAAATACATAATAATATTAGAATAAGGGAAACAATTAATTGAATGCAAATCCATTTAGGTTGATTTACTTTTGATTTATAATTAAATTAATCAAGGATACAAATAAGCCATTTTTAAAGGACCATTGGATGAGATCCTTCCTCACCCTTGGATCTAGGGCACATTTCAAACTACCCTAAATTCTTAAGGGTATATTTAAATAGTTTAATTTTCTCATTAGTTTCTATTAAGCTTATCCAGAGACTAAGGATTGGGAGAAGTATAATAAAATAGCTAGAAAATATAGTATGTATATGTTTGGATGGGTTCAATTGTATTTCACCTACTAAAAATATATCGATAAAATGAACCAAATTTATTTTAGGAAGTATACAAATTTTATATGAAGGAAAATTTAGTATTTTATATAAAAAAAAAAAAAACTAAAATTTATTCTTTTATTATTAGTATTTTAGAAATCTTTGCTAGTCCCAAAAAACATAGAGGGATACAACAGGATGAGATCGGCCCTATGAGAGGGTTGCACCCCTTTGTAGGGGTCATGCCCAATATGGGAAGGCATGGCCTCTCCCCCCAGCCATGACTGTGGTTTGAGAGGGCCATGCCCCACTACAACTAATAATTTTATTTATTTAATAAGTATTTTAATTCATTTTTAACTTTTGATTAATTATTTACTAAGAAAAATAGAATACAACTAATTTCTTTTTATTTGAAATGAAATAGATTAATATGGCTATAAATGTTGGCCTTGTCATTGCATCAAAAGGTCGGCCTCTCAATGCTTGATACAAGTGTCAGATAAGATCCACTGAAGGTGGTTAAACCATGTCGTGAATCATGTGGTCAATGCTGACTGGGGGGTGGAAGTGCCAAGCTTCCAACAATCCTCCCCAGCGTGACCAAGGGATTCGAACCACGACTCGACTTTGATACCAATTGCCAGCCTTGTCGTTGCACCAAAAGGTCGACCTCTCAATTCCCAATACAAACATCAGATAAGATCCATAGGAGGTGGTTAAACCATGTCACAAATCACGTGGTCAACAGTGAACAAGGAGTGGAAGTGTTGAGCTTCCAGCATAAAATAGGTTGTGTTTATATATAATGTATATACATACTTATTGTGATATATATTGTTGTATAAATATATTTTAATATATTTAATTTAAAAACCTATAGCTCTCTAATTAATTAATATGAAATTTTAACTCAAGACCAATATACTTTTCTTTGACAGTGATATGTTAATAAAATTATTATTTGAAAACTAAAGGTATGTTTGTTCATGAATATATATAGATAAAGGCTATTACCTTATTTAGCTAACCCCATAAATATTGAAAGATTTATTTGTATAGTTGCATTAATTCATTTAGTAAACTAGTGATAAATATTATTATATTTCCTTTATAAATACTCCTACAAGAAATCTATCACATCTTCCTTCTCGTACCAAAAGAAAAGAGTTTCCATTTACAATCTTATGGATTCAATCAATTACGATGTATTAATTTTATTTTATTTTTTAACAAGAAGTATGAATAGAGAGGAATACTCATTTTATCAAGTATACAATTGGAGGGAAAAACATTTATATTTATTCACTATGGAGTTAAAACAAAGTTTACATGTTACAATTACTACAACCTGCATAATAACACAATATTTTTATTTTAGACATTGTAGGAACAATACTCAAGATATTTTCCTTTTCATTTGTGTACATAAAATTATAGAGATAAGAAAACAAATATTTCACCAAGTATACATGTAAAATAGAAACTTTACTTCATTCATTCTTCCCTCAAGCAAGGTATCAATTATATTTTTTAAAATCGACAACAAATATATTGCTTCTTTTCTCAATACCAAGAGTGGATTATAAATATTTGATCAACCTTCACATTACAATAATAAAATTCAATTAAGAAATCCCAAAGGAGATATTATTTCTTTATTTATTTCCTAAATATAAGATTATTAGCTCCATATCTATTCCAAGAAATGAAAACCAAGAAGACCAAAAAGGAGCATTTTGATGGGGAAAATAAGCTCTCGACCCAACCAATCATGACATCATCAAGACTTTATTAGGCTCTAGCCATCCCCTGAGAAAGGAAAAACATCAAAACCCCAACTTATTCTAGACAAACAACCATGTCCAACAATAAAATAAGAATATCATATGCTTATGAAACCCATTCAACACCACAAGATTCTCAAGAAACTGAAAACATAATTATCCCCAAACACAAACCACCAATCGCTATGGAACTATTATGATGCAAGAGGATTCCTAAATTTCTCAACACACTTCCAGTACACAAGAAATAATCCTAGAAATTAATTCAAAAAATGAAAAAATCAAGAACAAGTATGAATGCTCAATTTCTCAAAATATCATGAATTACAAAGCCAAACTAGAACATAATATTTGCAGCCCTCTGGACTAATATAAAACATCACAAATCAGATTTAAAAGTTTGATTAAAATTACAAAATCATTCATAAGCAATCCTTCTCCATTCTCACTTCTTCCTACAACTTCATTCTCCTGTTACTTGCAATCTTCTTTTGAAAAATCAATGGCACATTGAACCAGTCCTCTTCCAAATTTATGTGTTGCTAATTATCACCTCCAATCTACTAAAAAAAAATTTACAACCTCTCCCAACAAAAGCTACGCCCCCCTTCTCAAACACCAAAATCTAGAAAATCAAAAATCAAATAAAGATTGTCAAGGCACCTCCTTCCAACAACCATTATCCCAATCAATTCTATAACTCCTCTTCCATGCCCAACCTAGGAAAAGTAATTCAAAATCATAAAAAATAAAATAATAATCTTCCCAATGCATGATTACCCCACTCCCAAAAATAATGGTCTTCAATAGCCAACTCTATGATTCTTCACTCCTCACAAATAGGAGTCCATTTTGAAAAATTCTCAACAAGCACAACATGGGCATCCAACTCATGCCTACAACTGTTGAGGAGCATTAAATGACCTACATAAAATTTGAAACTCCCTATAAAACCCATTCCCAAGTTGCTTTTTTGCCAATTCAAACATTCCAAATACATCCCAACACTACATCTTTTGCAACAAAATTTGTCCAATTATTTAAATTTTGATTTTTGGACTAAGATAAATAATTTATTATATAAAACTTGATTCAAACCATGTCACATAAAAAAAAAAAATCTTTTGGTTGATGCAAGATTTCCTGTAACCATGGATGCTCTTGCATCAGACACCCATGGTAATTTGAAATGTTTCATGAGTTGAACTCATAAACATTTGTAGATCCTATGCTTATCCTAATAAAAAATTGTCCCCTAATAAAAAAAAATTGTATATCCTATGCTTATCCTAGACCCATCTATTTACCTTACCTACCTGAACATCTTTATGTTCACCCATCTCTACAATATGATGTCTCTCCCATCTTTCATTCTCCCTCTCTTTCTCCCTCTTTTCACATAATCCAACTCCCACCAATTTGAACAATAAAATTATAGAAAATTATAAACATTAGTTTCCTCTTCTTCAATAAAATAATGAATTTCATGCATTACCTCTTTCTCTGTTATTGCTGCAATAATTTGTTCATCATCAACCTTAGTTTCAATATTGTGCTCCCCTTTCTCCTTGCCTTCTAAAAGATAAATTTCAGCTGCAATCTCTTTTTCCTCTGCACTCACATCAATTTTAGCTCAACACAATCAAAAGATTCATCATTCCCATCCTGCAATAAACTATCAATCATAAGATCTTCATTTGCAACAACCTCTTCATCAAACAAATCGACTTCTACTAGCTCATCTTCTTCCACACTTTCAACTGTAACACCTTAATCTACCAATGCATTCATTTCTTCAATATCCTCTTCTACACTAATCTTATCATGCTCAAATAAATCAGCTTCAACAAAATTTTCACAAAAATCAGATTTTACCTCTTCTTCCTCCATTGAAACTTTCACTCTACTCGTCTTGAATGAAATTAATACTGTTGTAACTTACATTAGCAAATCATAATCTTCATCCTCATACTATTTCACTAATTTTTTAAATCCATTAACTGAACATTTTCCAGTGTCATTACATACCTTTCCTTCTTTCTTTAAAGGCTTCAACGTGTGCTTGATTCCATCCTTCATCAAGGAGTATGTATTTGCATACCCATTGTGCACTAATTTCTTGTCAAACTACACACGTCTTCCCAATAAGAAGTGACAAAAATCCATAGACATTATATCACATAAAACTTCATCATGATAATCACCAATCTTAAATCTTACCAAACATTGTTCATTCACCAAAACTTTACAATCATCCTGCAACCAAGAAATCTCACATAGATGTGGGTGTCTTCTCCTTTACAATAACAACTCATTCATCATTTCTTCAGAAACAAGATTGTTAGTACTTCCCCTATCAATAATTACATTACATACTTTACCTTCATACTTACATCTTGTTTGAAACAATATTTTCCTTTGATCTGGTTCTTTTCTCTCATTCATCAGGGCTCTTATAGTGACTAGTGCTTCTCCTCTTTCTGCTTCTTTGAAATGTGATGACTCTACATCTCCCTCATTCACATTTTATGCCCTTGAATTATTTTCAGTCCTTCTATTGGTTCTTTCGTGATTATGAGGGAAATCATAAGCTTGATGTCCCTCTTCTCCACATTGGAAATATGTTCCTTGAAAGCCTCCTCTTCCTCTAAAATTTTGCTCAGGGACTTGTTTGAACTCTCACCTCTTTCATCTTTGTTGTCCTTAGTGTCTTTAATTTTTTGTTCATCCTCGTTTTTCTATACATAACCTCTACCCTTTCCTTTTTGTTTATTCTCAAATTTTCTATTCAAATTTTCTTCAATTTTCAAAGAAAATTGATAAGCTTCTTCCAAAGTAAAAATTCTTACCAAAATAAGTGCTTAAATTCTTGGCTTCATTCCATTGATGTATCTTACTACGTTCTCCTTGTTGGCTTTTGAATTTCCCATTCTAATCAAGATTTTGTGGAATTCTTTAGTATACTCTTTCATAGTTTTTGTTCCTTGTCTCAAACTCTGTATTTTCTTGAATAATTCAAGTTCTTAATCCATAGGAATAAATTGGTTCTTCATTTTTCCACCATTCCATCCCACTTGGTGATATTCTCCTCTCCTCTCCTACCTGTTTCAATTTTTTATACTTTCCACCAAATACTTGCATGTCCTTTCAACTTTTTCTTTTCAAATCTTACTCTATCTGGGCCTTCAATCTCTTCGAACTCAAAGAATTCTTCCATGTCATTTGTCTAATCTATAACTCCCTTTGGATTTAAGCTTCCATTAAACATTGCGACCTCCATCTTTAGTATTTTTCCAATCTTGAAAACATATCTAAGTAATCTAATTTCTCTAGGATTTATTTCATCATGTGCTTCTTCTTCAAATGGCTCCTCATTCTCAACTTCATCTTCACTTTCATCTCTTCCTCTATGTTCAGCTCTTCAATGTATCTCTTCTTGCAATGTGTCTACTTTCCTTCTAAGGTCTTTGAAATCATCCATACTAGGAGGGTTTCTACCTCCACCTCTACCATGCTGGGCTAATCTAGGAGGTATTTTTTCAACACCCACAACTCACAGGCCATGCTGCAAACTACCTCAATTTGGTGCTCTGCCTGCAGAATCAAGAACTCTTGCTCTGATACCATTGATGCAAGAGGATTCCTACAACTCTCAACACACTTCTAGCACACAATAAATAATTCCAAAAATTGATTCAAACAATGCAAAAATCAATAAGTATAAATGATCAATTGCTCAAATCTCATGAATTACAAAGCCAAAATGCAACACAATATTTGAAGGCCTTTGGAATAATAGAAAACATCACAAATCAAATTTAAAAGTTTGATACAAATTACAAGATCATTAACAAGTAACCCTTCTCCATTCTCACTTCTTCCTGCAACTTCATTCTCTTACTAGCTATAATATTCTTTTGAAAAATCAATGGCATAATGAACCAGTCCTCTTCCAAAGTTATTTGTTGCTAATTATCACCTCCAATCTACTAAAACAATGTTTGCAACCTCTCCCAGGAAAATCTACTCCCCTCTTCTCACACACCAAAATATGGAAAATAAAAAATCAAACAAAGATTGTCAAGGCACCTCCTTCCAACAACCACTATCCCCTTCAATTTTGGAACTCCTCTTCCATGCCCAACTTGGGAAAATCAATTTAAAATCATAAAAAATAAAATAATAATCTTCCTAATGGATGATTACTCCACTCCCAAGAAGAATGTTCTTTAATAGTCAACACTATGATTCTTCACTCCTCACAAATAGGAGCCCATTTTGAAAAATGCTCAACAAGAACAACATGGGCATCCAACTCTTGCCTACAACTATTGAGGATCGTTAAATGGCCCACAACAATTTGTAACTCCCAAGGAAACCCATGCCCAAGTTTCCTTTTTGTCAATTCAAACATTCAAAGTGCATTCCAACACTAACTCCCACTACATCTTTTACAACAAAATTTGTCCAATTATTTAAATTTTGATTTTTGGACTAAGATAAACAATTTATTTCATTTAAAAAAAAATTAATCTTTTGGTTGATGCAATATTTCCTACAACCATGGATGCTCCTACATCATATTACTATTTTCACAACCAAATTTCAATAAAGGAATTTTACAATCAAGAATATCTACAAAACATCAAACAATAGATGAATGGAGTTGGGGGACTTATCTCTCTACATTAATTATAGAGATAAATACTCCTTCCTTCTCCATGATATTATCCATTAATATCCCATATTATTTTTGCAATTGTCTTTGCAAAATATTAGACTCCTCTTCTCTCCCATCAAAACCCCAAAGTGATAAATAAATAAAATAATAACAAAATCCAATAAGAATTTTCAGCCCAAACTCTCTTTCCACATTTATACAAGGAAAATAAATATAAAATAAAACCCCACAATCCTTTAATGTGAAGGTGACACTTGTCACCTTCACATTCCATCTACTATCCATCTCTATCCATCTAGTGATTCATGGAAATTGAAAGATTCTTCCTCCCAAGACTTCTATGTGTCCACCCTAATGGGTGAGTCATGGGAGGTTATCCACCTACCCAACCACTCAACAAAACCTTAACCAAAATTTGAAGGATGGAATGGATTATGTCACATTACCCATTCCACCTCACACCCTTGAATTCCTTCACCGACATTAAATTCCAATAAAAAGGGTTCAAAAAAAATTGCAAGTTAAAACATGAACTCCAAAATGTGCCTAACCATTAGGTACATAACTAAGGTCCTTGAAACCACTAAAATAATACATAAATAGAAACTTTATAAAACTTTTAAACCTGTTGGTGTAATTAAATGTTTTGTACCTTGTCCTAGGTCATAATTACACCTTAGTTAAGTTTTCTTAGGGACCACATAGGAGGTTGTTGGAGATTTTCCACTTTTGGTGGACTTGACATGTCATTACCACATCACTTCCACCTTTTGTGGACACATCATGTGATTATCTCTCCACCTTTTGTGGGAGATCCACCTTTTGTGGAGATTATCACATTATCCCTTTCCACTTTAGGTGGAGTGATAACTTTTCATTGTTGTCTCATGTCATAAGATTACGACACTTGTCATAATCTTATGCCCTCCTATGTTCTCACCTTGGCTATATAACCAAGGGGTCTCCTATGTACAATTGTACCATTCTATCATCTCATATTATTGACATTGAATACAGTTTATTCTTGTCATATTATAATCTCTCTCTTTTGTGCTTTCTATTAGGCCTCTAGATCTTGGGTGGCTACCTTCATAGCCAATTCTTACATGGTATCAAAGCAGTTGGAGGTCCTATGCATAGCCATTGTTGAGAGATCTTAGCTCATGCAAAGGTGGTCAAGAGGCAAATCTAGGTTGCAGCAGCATTTTGGAGCATTCTACACCAAATTTGAGCCCACCATTGCGTTCGGGAGGCTGTTTTCAGTCAAGATTGCCTTTCGTTTCATCCAAATAGGACATCGGGAGCTCCAGATCTGAAAATTTTGCCAATTTGGGTATTTTTCTCAATTTTCTGAATTTTTCTATAGTTTTAGAAAAATATTTTATAAGAAAAACTCCAGTATTATGCAAAAATCAGTTGAAATTTTTTGAAATTTTTTTTTAGAAAAATTAAAAATCCCGTGAGAAAATTTGTATTTGGGATTTTTTTATTTTATTCTCTAAAAAAATTAAAATTTTTATGTAAAGTTTAGATTTAAAAATCATTCACAAATTCTATTTTCGCAGTTTTTTATTTTAATTTGTAAAAATCAAATATTGTATTTTATTTTTTGATTTTATAAATCAAAAATTAAATCAAAAAATTAAAAATCAAAAAATCAAAAAAATAACAAATTTTTTGTAAGGTTCCGTGTGCGGTACAGGGTACCAGTCCGCAGACTGTACCCGTACCCGCCGGCTCTTTGTAAGCCACCACGTGGCTCCCACTCCACATCACCGTGCGGTGAAAGCACCAGCATTTAACTCCGGTGCGCAATTTTAAAATCCGACAGAAGATTCCGACAATAGTCGGCAACTCTGGCAGATTCCGGCATCTGACTTCACGGGCGGCAGAGAATATTCTGATCACCCCGAGCATATTTCGGTAAAAAAGAATATTCTGACTCAAATCCGGGGCGGAGTAGGACGGCGATGGTGACGTGCATATGGCCATCAAATTTAAACCGTCTCCAGTGCCCGACGGTCAAATGGCCGTCAAATTTAATGCATTAAAATGCTGACATCAGCACATTTTGAAAATTTGCAGACCCCTCTCCATTGAGCTTTTTGATTTTGCAGTTCAACTTCAGAGGCTCGTATCTTGGTTGTTTTGAGGCCTTTTTTGGTGCAATATTTTTTGATTTGGACTAATTTTTTGTGTACTTCGCAGTGGTGTACTCGGTTTCTGATTTTGGTTGACAGATTTTCCAGAATTTTTAGTTTCTCATGACTGTACCTGTCTTGTCACCATTTTTGCAACTTCAGAGGCTTCGTTCAGGCTCATACGAATTCCTTTTTAGGTGCCGTTTTTTTTTAAAGTGCATGATTTTTTGTCTACTTCTTGAATCTGCAATCAGTTTGAAGTGATCTTGAGTGGATTTTGTACTTTCAACATATGGTCTTTTTTGGCCTATTTGGCACTTGTATTGCATAGATCTGAATTTAGGTCTTTGCTTATTTGTTCTAGTATGTTATCAGCCTCTTTATTGGAAAGTTGTAAATCAGAAATCATAAGCCCACTTAGCCAAGTTGCAAGTGGCCTATTGTACACGCACTACATTATAAAGTGCCAAAATCATCTATTTGTGGGGGGGGGGGGTACTTTGATTGAGTGAATTTGGGGGGGTGTATCTCTTGTGTGATTGTTCCTATTTTCTCTCTTGTGCTCTTTCATTCCATCATGGGTTCATCTAAAGTTCCACTCTTAACTGCACATAATTATGGTACATGGAAAGTATGTGCATGGAGTAAACTAATGGAAAAAGGTTTAATTTACTACATTGATGGAACCATAACTGCACCTTCAGATCCTAAGGCAGATCCAATTGCATATATGGATTGGCTCACTAAAACTTCTATGGCATTGGGTACACTAAGAAAGTTCATTTCAGATGATCTCATTTTCCATGTTGATAAATGTACTATAGCTAAGGAAGCTTGGGATAAACTTGTTGCTTTGTATGGCAAGGTTGATAAGGTTAAGGGATACAAACTTGAACATGATCTCTTAAGCCTTGATCCCAAAGATTTTGATACAATTCAAGATTATGTCACTAAGGCAAATGAATTAAGAGCACAACTAAAAGATTGTGGTATTGAAAAAGAGGATGATCAATTGGTCTTCAACTTGTTAGATAAACTTCCAGTTGAGTATGCAGCCTTTGTTTCAAGTTTTCAGACTCAAAGATTGACAATAAGTAACTTCACAACACCATCTTTTGAGGCTCTCACAGATCTTTTGATTCTTGAGCAAAATAAGTTGATGAAAATGGGCATTCTCAAGTCTTCAACTTCAAAAGCATTGGTGGTCAATCATGGAAACAATAAGCAAAGCAAAGGAAAGGACCAAAAGCAATCTTCGCCAAAGCCACAAGGAGAGAACAAACAATCCACTCCTCCACAACAAAGCTCAACTTCATCTTCTTCAAAGAAGTACAATAATTCAAGCAAGAGGGAGCAACCAACATGTGCATATTGCAAAAAATTTGGTCATAAGGAGCATCATTGTCATGTTAAGCAAATTGATGAGTTGAAACATATCCTTAAGAAGAACAACATCAACTTGCCAACTGCATATCAGGAGAAGGACTCATCTCCTTCCTCTTCTTCTAAGGGAAAAGGAACAACTCTCATGGCAACTACATCAAGCTCATCTCCTTCTTCATCATCTCAATATGAAAAACATAAGGGGCAAGCATTTCTTGCAGTTGCAGATTCCAATTCAGATAGGTGGATCCTTGATTCAAGAGCTTCGCATCATATGACTTCATCCAAGGATATGTTCTCTTCATTTGATTCTTGTTCATCACCACCCATTTTGATGGCCAACAACACTTCTTTGGCAGTTTGTGGGAAGGGTTCTATTGACGTTGAAGGTGGAGCATTTAATGATGTTCTATGTGTGCCTACTTTGTCAAGGAATATCCTCTCCATCTATCAGATTACACATAGTGGTTCAGGAAAGAGTGTAGAGTTCACACCAGATTCTGTCATTGTTCGGGATTTGCATAGCAGGGCTCTTGTTGTAGTTGGGGAGGTTGATGATCGTTCTCGGTTCTACACCTCATATTTTGCTCCTATTGATGATTCGGTTCACCCTAGTGTGGACAAACTTGATGAGATCGAGTATGGTTACTTGAATCTTGGAGTGCTCTCTACTCCTGAGGTTCTTGAACCTATTGTTGATACTCCATCTCCTATATTGACTGATGTACCTGATGATACTTGTGTTCTGATAGTTTCAGTGCCTTGTGATTCAGTACAATAGTGTATACCTTATCTTCTAGCAGTAGCTTCATGGGATGACTACTTGACATACATTAGCAGTTTGTTTGTGGAATCCTACATTGCAGATTTGGGAGACACATTTGACTATCTACATCTTCTCTTTGATGAAGGTGATTCTTCTTCAGTTGTTGCGAGGGAACACTCTGACCCTCCTCTACATGATCATTCTTTCGAGGTTGATGTGATTGTAGATGCATATGTACAATAGTTGGAGGAGGCCACTTTCTCTCTTGAGGAGACATCGTCTTTGGAGTATGTTCTACCTACATCCTTGCTAGATCTTGAGTTGTCTTTCTCAGCAGATGAGAGTGTTGTTGCAAAGGGTTTCTCACAGGTTCCAGAAAGTGACTACACCATTGCAGCTTCACATGGTTTGGGGAAGGCATCTTTCAGCATCAACACAGGGAACTTTGAGCATATTTCAAAGACTTCTTACATTTTGAGGGTTCTTCCTTCTTCACTTGTGGATTGGGGAGACTTCATTCATCCACCTTTGGTATTGTTTCTTCCTAAGGGGAGGAACGTTGTTCGACAGTTTTGGAGCAGCTTCTTCATTCCTTCTCGAGCATCTTCCATGGGTGATCATTGTACATTGAGGGGGGGCTACCTTGTCTCTCTTCTTCTCTTGTATGGGGGGGACTTTTTCCTCACATGGGGTTTTTTCCTTCTCATGCTATGTTCATAGGTTTTTGTATCTCATCTCTCTTTTGGGGGGTAGTTTTTTTCCCATTGGGTTTTTCTATCTTTACTCCACTTGTGAGAGATTTCATTGCATTTGTACATGGGTACCTAACATGGCCTAGTAGCCGGGACCCATATTGCATTGTTTTCTTTTGTGTACATCCTCCCTAAGTTGCACTTAAGGGGGGGTGTTGGTGTAATTAAATGTCTTGTACCTTGTCCTAGGTCATAATTACACCTTAGTTAAGTTTTCTTAGGGACCACATAGGAGGTTGTTGGAGATTTTCCACTTTTGGTGGACTTGACATGTCATTACCACATCACTTCCACCTTTTGTGGACACATCATGTGATTATCTCTCCACCTTTTGTGGAGATTATCACATTATCCCTTTCCACTTTAGGTGGAGTGATAACTTTTCATTGTTGTCTCATGTCATAAGATTACGACACTTGTCATAATCTTATGCCCTCCTATGTTCTCACCTTGGCTATATAACCAAGGGGTCTCCTATGTACAATTGTACCATTCTATCATCTCATATTATTGACATTGAATACAGTTTATTCTTGTCATATTATAATCTCTCTCTTTTGTGCTTTCTATTAGGCCTCTAGATCTTGGGTGGCTACCTTCATAGCCAATTCTTACAAAACCAATTAAAATATACATCCTAATTTTAATAAAAATAAGGGAACTCTTATACCTAACACTACTTACACATCCTAACACAACAGAATAAAAATTAACAAAATAATATTATACTTGGCTCAAAAGGTCAAAAGACACTTAGAAATACAACATTTAAATTTCTAGGACATTTGAACACAATGTAAAACTTTAATTAATGGTCACAATAAGGGTTTTGATGATTCTCCTTTTCCCATGTTGGCACTAATTTTTTGCAAATTAATTACAATATAATATATCTAAAATATATGCATATTTAGAGCATCATAATCATATGGTTCACTATGATCAATTCCATAATTTAATTGATAATAATTCATATAATTAATAATTTACTCAACTTATTATACTAATTTGAATCCCCATTCAATGATAATGAAATCATAAATAGAGTAGCCATTTATCGATACTACCTCATTATCTTTAAATGTTTCCTTATTACTCAAAATCGTTATTTTATGTGATATTAAACGAATATAACATACCATTTCAACTTACCTAGGGTTCCTCTTTACTCAGTCAAAGTTACCTTGATTTGTACTTTTCTATAATTGATTATCAATCCTCTTGAACTTCTTTATAAAATCTCAAAGATCCTAGTCCACTCACACGTAGTATCCTCACCAAGAGACATACAATGCATGACTAACTTCTTTAAATTAAAGTTAGCTATAACACCATTCCTTTTCTCCTATTCAAATAAACTCATGATATGATATGATATCTCTTATAAGTAGTTTTAGCACAAAAGATCACATCAAATCTCTAACCAAGCTAGATAAATTTTGATCCAAAATGATAATGTAAAATAGCCAAGATCGACTGTTTATGCCAATTTTAGGTAATCAACGAGTCTAAGACTTAATCATTTGAATTCAATGGCCTCATTAAAATATCAAGCATGTAATAAAATACAATATCCATTAATATCTCAGTTAGAAAATTTAAAAAATAAAATTCAACAATGCTTCCAACATGTTTAAATATCAAGAGAAATAATGAATAAGTAACCCACACAATTCATCAATATGCTCACTGATATAAGACACCAAAATAAGGTTGCACAATTAATTATCAATACATTATACAAGGTTGAACACATTAAAGAGTTATAATAATTACACTTAGGGTTGACCTTACATTATACAAGGCATTTTATGTATATTTTATATATAAATTATATGATAGTATTGTTATTGTGTAAATTCTTGTTTGTGAAAGTTCTTGGATCTTACAGGTTGATCTTGGCTACTCCAAAAATAAATATTAAATTCTATATTCTAAATAAAACCATACCTCTCTAATCAAGTTAAAAAGAGTTCAAACAAAATAAAATGCATGACAAATCTTACCAATGTAAAAACATCTTTATTGAAATTGATTGCTTGAGATGCAATAAATGTGGTTGCTCAAATATTTTTGCAAGATTTCCACAACATGTACCTATCAAGATATGAAGATTGTGCATTTTTTATGAAGGATTGGGTTAATATAGATGTTGGTTGAGGTTAAAAAATAACTTGATCTTGAATAATTGTTGAGATCAATTGAGATGAGTGGAGAATACACATTGACTAATAATAGTCAAGAGGATTTATGATGAATCCTCATTAGGCTATAAAATGGGTGAGAATATTTAGTCACTTTTATCTATTTATTTGACTAATTAGTTGTGCATGAGTTAAAAATAAAAATGAATCATGAAGGAATTATTGTGGAATATGAGTCGATAGTTGGAATTTTTATTATTTATGGAGAAAAAGTAAAAATAAGTAATTGATTTATTTTAGAATAAATGAATGAGCATAAGCATAATTAATTAAATAATATAAATTATTTAATTAATTAGTTGTGGTAAATGAAAAGGGGAATTATCATGAAATAAGGAAAATTTTACATGGTATTAGGATATGATGTTATGTGTGACATTAGAAGGTTTTGAGAATTAAGTGCCTATATTTCTCCCCTCTTTGAAATGGTGTTGTCAAGTAATGATGTTTCAAATAATATAGATATAGGCACTTAGTGGGATGAGATAGCATACCCCGAATGTCAATATTTTGATTTAAGGATTGATTGATGGTTCGGATTTAGATTGACATCGATTGATTGGGTCAATCGAATGCTTACTGATGATTGAAGTGGATGATTAAGATTGGATTTGATACTTCAATATTTGGATAAGCTAATGATTTTAATTTTGGATGATTTAGTTTAGTGACGAACCCTCAATAGGATAGGAAAATTTGAAGAACATGAATGTGTGTCTCAAAATGGATAAATTGGAAAATAAGATCGATTGGGGATGAAAAGAAGAGATAAATGGGTTTTGATGTTAATGATGGGAAAAGGGCTTAGCGGTGACAAATAGAGTTAGTTAAAGGATAGATGTTAAGGATGAAAATATTAGTAATGGATAGAAAGAAGAGGTATACAAAAGATCAATGATCAATGATAATGGTGTACAAATAAAGGTAATAAATAAAATTATTATTTATTTTTTGGTTATTTATAGATGACAAAGAGATAGATACAATAAAGGGTTAGGGGAAATGAATATGGTGGAAGATGAATTTTATTTTATTTTCAAGTTACATGCTATGAGTCTTGCATAGGGTTCCAATTATCCTAAGCAACCTAGTTTTTAAATAGTATATGAAAGGATCATGATATAGAAAGCCATGATGATGCCATTTTCATGTGTTGTAGGACTAATCCAAAAAATAATAATACATGACATAGGGTACCATGATATGAAATAACATGATTTTATTTACATGAAATGCCCCAAGGACCAATAAATATGTAAGAAAAATAAGAGATACATAAAAAGCATACAAAAAGATAAACAAACAAGATTCCCTTGGTCAACATAAAAGCTAAAGATTGATTGATGATGATGATAAAATTGTTGCTATGGGAATAACATATCCCAAGAACAACATAAGAATTGGTAATGATATATCTTGATAATAGTATAATCATTTATTTATAATTGAACAAGGATTGTATAAAAATGAGTAACATATTCAATAGAATCTTTTGGATGGGTGTTAAGCTTCTTGTCAAGACTTTCTTAATTTGTTTCTAATTTTTTGCTATGTTTGGATGGCTAGGAGCTTTGAATTTTAGATTAGCCATGTGAATGTTATTTACTTGCAGTTGAATTTAATGCTTGTATTTGGAGGGGTTTTCACTATTTTAATGAATTAATTTTGGGTAGTCTTATGCTTTTATTGCTACATGGCATTGTTGTGTTAATGTTATAACCAATGACAAGGGAAAACCAAGTCTAGATATAATTATGGAGGGAGTATTAAATGCAATGATAGTGGGATTGTAGATATTATATGGAATGGATGTGGGGTTAATGATAGATGGATTGAATGATTCAATATGTGATCTCCAAGGACTAAATCACATAGGGAGAATATTCCCAACTTGGTATATGCCACTCATGAAATTACACTATGATGCTTGCTAAAGGAGGCAATATTTGATACAAAACATGTGATATATAGAGAAGTGTTCACAACATGTTTCATAATTATTATTTTATCCTTATCAAGATCAAAAGTGAGAAGGGAGGGTGGATGGGTATGATTAAAGAGGTATAAAAATATGGATGCATATGAGAAAATGGTATACATGGATAGCTAGGGACTCTAAATGATGGATAGTGTAGGTGGATGAGACAACTTTCCCCCAAGTATAAAGAACACATAGATGATTTACTCATGATGTATTTGAATAATTTTTTATCATGGTACTTGCCCAAGGAAACATAATAATGGTTTTCACCAATGGAGAAAAAAATTCTCTTTATTAGTTTTAAATTAATTAATTATTTATTTATTTTATATTTTTTAATTTTTTAGATTTAGTATTTTCTTCCACTATGAGTTGATAGCATCCATTTTGAATAATTGCTTCACATGAGCCATATTACTATATTAAATTCTATAGATGTTGTATTGAACTTTGTTGATTGCTAAGTTGGCTTCTTTTAAACCTAAATGCCTTAACTATGGTATCATCATAGCCCCTACATTACATGATGCTAGCAATGAAAATTGAATGTGATATGGGTTGGATGATGTATGTATGGCACTGGTTATGCAAAATATTATTATTAAAGGGGTGCAATTATGGATATCATTGGGTAATGTATTTGGTTGTGTAAAGTATGGAAGTCTAGTGTTATGAAAGCACAAGCACGTGTATTTGACCCAAGGGAATTAGGTCCAACTATTTCACACACCATATCACATTGTGAAATTATATTTTCCTTGAATTTGACGATGAATTTTAAATATTTAAATGTTTGACTACAAGAACTTGGATATTTGATGTTAGATTAAGGATTTTTGATATGTGGGATTCGAGAATTTTTGAGGCACTTGTATTTTGATATTTAGGGATCTAAAAATATTTTTAAGTTATGGATTTAGGACTATAATATTAGGATTTCAATATAGGATTTTGGGATTGGATTTTGGATGGGGGATGTGATTATTTTAACTTCAAATTTTAGTATTTATGGATCCATATGGAGTTGAGCTTAGGATTGGGATGTTTGAATTTGGATTTAGTATTTTGGAATTAGATTTAGATAGGTGATGTAAAGTTAAGCATTGGGATGTGGGTGTATGTGGGATTTATAGATTTGAAGTTAGGTTTTGGAGATGCAATTTTTTATGTTCCACCTTGATTCATTGCTTCTATTTTCCTTGGGATCCACATTTCTTTTTATTCTTATTTTTCATTAGTGTACCAATTCTTCCATGTGTTTATACTTGATTTTGATTTAATATTACATGTTGATGTTGTGTAACATGGTGACCCATGAATTCTTATGGGATCATTGCTTAATATGATGGTGCATCCAAATCACTCCCCAAGTTTATGTTATGGTCCCATAGGGAAATATTATCTTGGAATTTCATGAGTTTTATGATTGATTCATAATTTTGGAATAGTCAAATGGTGTGTGATTTTTTTGGTCCTAATTGGTGAATTTAGGTGATGGAAGATCATTTTTGGTAATAGGGATGGTAGTGTTGATAAAAGGTTTAGAAACAAGTTATTCATAGGATGAAAGGAACTAATTTGTATTCCAAGGAAGAAGTTTCTTTAGAATCTACAAAAGTGTGACTAACATTCTTAGTTTGTTTATCAGGAGACTTATAGTTCATGCTTTGAATCCTTGATTTGCATTATGTATGGTCTCTAAGATTTCTTTCTCATGAAATCCTAATACTTTTCCTTGAAATTTTATAATTTAAAGTAATCAATTTGCGATAAGATACTTCTTAATTTTAAATAAAAATGTAAATCCATCTTTAGATGCTTATGAATCATTAGATTTTTCAATTTGATCATCTACAAGAAAACCTAATTAGACAAAGGAGGTTTAGCCAACTTGATAGTATGTTTACGCTTTCTCTTATTTCATTATTGTATTGATTTGATCAAACACGTCCCCAGTGTAACTAATTATGACTTTATCTTCCACATTTCTACTCAAATAAATATTATTTTTATTTTTACAATATGCTCAGTTTGATTATTTTATTTATATATGTTCAAGGGGATCAGGTGTCACTGTTGGAAATAATTTTTGTCATTGATTTCAACCCCATTTGGGTTGTCATTGATGTCAGTATATGTTATTGGATTATGTACATACTTTAGAGTTAGTTTATGCATAAGTTGATATGAGTTGAGGCATGCATGCAGGGTAGTATAAGGAAGAATGGTGATCTAAGTATGTTGCAAAGGATGATACTCATGTCCTAATGTGTCTACATTGATATCATTTTGGACTCATGTGCCATATTTTGAGGCATGTTTCAAAAGATTGGATAAGGCACAAAATTGTATAGGAGCGAATTTTCACCCCTTATGCAGATTCCCCTTTTGCCCTTCTTCACTTTAGAAAAACAAATTTGAAGGCTAAATTCCACATAAGCCCACTGCCTTCATTCCACTTGGAGGTTGTTTTGTGTGTCGGTAGAGGAATAACTATTGGGGATGCCCGCGCGGTGCACAAACATCCACACGGCATGCTTACGTCCCTGACAGATTCCTACGTCTGGAACCTACAAAGGTGTTACACTTCTCATTGGAGTAGCTTTGTAATGCCCCCTTCGACTAATCGACCTAAATATGGTCATTTTCTTCATTCTTCCTTCAAATTCACTCCTTATTCCTTCATTTCATCCTTCTAGCATTCAACTTAACTTCTTTTGCATCTTCCAAGCACTCAACTTGATCACTCTCTAAGCATTCTAGCATTCAAGCAACACTTTTGTACTCCTTAGCAGCAGCAACAACACTTTGTCAACTCCGTAGAGCAAGTGTGGAACCAACACCATTGCAACAGAGGCTTGATTCCTCTCATTTTCTCCCTCATTAGCCTTGACCACTCTTGGTGGAGGTGGTAAGCTTTCTACTCCTCTCCTCTACGATTTGGTGGGTAGCACCCTACTATTTTTGTAGTGCTTTTTTGTTCTTTATTGCATTTCTCTCTTTAGCATATATTTCTCCATTATCTCTATCTTGGTTGTCTGTGGAGGTGGAAACACTTAAATGGGGGTCTGACTGAGGCAGGCCCCTATACATCCACCCAACAATTTTCCTCTTCATTATGTGTAGGTGGACATGTTGCTTGGAGTTAGTTGGTGAACGAGTATCTCTGTGAGATTATTCTTGTCATCCTAACTCTTGTTTATTTACTTTATCATATTTGTATATATCTTTTCTATTTCATAGCTTTGTTTTGGCCCTTTGGAAGTAGTTAGCTAGGATGTTAGTCCATTTTCTAGTGTTTGACCTTGCTTCTTTAGTCCTCTGGTTGTACAAACACCAACACACTTGAGAGACACCAGCGCGTCGCATTGTCATCCCAGAACCACACTTTCATCCTTGGAAAAAGAGCTTCTTGAGGCATAGAGTTAAACCTAAAAACTGGCTTGCCTAGCTCCATTCTGTCTTTTAGGTCTGCAGAGTGATTTAAGGACCTTATAGTCCTCATCATTCTCGTCCCACATTTCCTAACACCCCACTTAGCTGAGGTAAGTTAGGGAAGCCTTCCACTCTTGGCTCTCCGTGACCTGGGGCCTTGAACGTGGTTGGTCCCCCTCTCTTACATTTTTGGTGAACCTGACATGAACAATTTTGCTTCCATTTTGTGATACTGAAAGTCCCTTTCCTCATATTCTAGGAGTGTTGTAGGTGTGAGTGTTATGAGGCTTTCACCTTACAACCTAACTTGCGACCCTTAGTTGGCGTAGTCGGAAGGTTTTGAAGGTGTTGCGTAACGAAACCTTAATTGGGTCATCGTCTTATCCTTTAACCTTTATGGATTCTGTGAAAGTATCGTCTAGTGTGCGTAATGGCCTCCTTCCTGCATCAACCTATCCCCTTTGTGTAGCCTGTGGACAGTGGTACTAGTATAAGCTTCACTTCATAGGACCTGCTGATGGGTTTTAATAGGGAACCATCTCCTCTCTACATCCTTGTGTGAATCAACAGAAACATCGTAGTAGGTGTTCTTGTTCATCTAATGTCACAAGTAAACATCATAACTAAGGAGATCATGCTAATTAACTTCTTACATAAAGATAGGTACGATGCACCTACGAGCACCATCCACACGCATGATGGACTTTTTGTGCCCCCTTTGGGTAGTATTGTCTTGTCGGTCTTGGTTAGACCTAAATCTGTAAAGCTCCTATTTGACATTATCCCTGGGTCTGAACTCTTTAGAGTGAAGTTGGGTATCCCTTGGTCAGTATCTATGAATGCGGTACCCTCGGTTGTGCATAAATGTTTAAAATTTATCCCTGGGGGTTCTGTGCATGTAATTCATGACACCGGTTATAAACCATTGGTTGCTCGTGGCAGCTACTCCTTGGACTACTCTTGGCCTATACCCATTGGTCCTCTCCCACCTATGACAGACCTCCTGCACCGAATGTATCAGAATTATAAGAAGGGGCACCTAAGGCCAAAAGTGAGATACCATTTGTTGCTTTATGTTGTTTCACATAGGGCTTGCCTAAAAGCTGACAATGATGTCACTAAGGCACGTAGAAGGGAAGAAGAGAAGTGGTCCTGAGATCCTCCTTCCTCTTCTGTTGTTTAGCCCAACGCTTCCTCTTTCCCCACTGAGGCACCATCAGATTACGTTCCACGTTTGTGAGAGAATCCTATGGTGCCCGCTTGGCGAAAGCCAAAGCATCTCGTGTTCGAGCTTCTTGTTTTTCCTATGAAGCCTAGGCCCATTTGGTATAACAGGAATAAAGGCCCCCATAGAGAGTCCTCTTTGTCTTGACCTCCGCAGGATCCTACCGCTCCTGCTCTTAAAGTAGTAAATGGGAAGAGGTTTGCTATTGAGGCGCTTGAGTTGACTCCCCCCACAGCTTCTCAATCTGCCCCTCTTGCTCTCGTTCAAGAGTTCATTCCTCTACCAAAAATGGTTGTAGTGGACACTCCCATGGTTGAGCAAGATCCTTTTGTTCCTTCGCAACCCCTCTAGCCTCTGGTTTAAAGAGTCACAGAAACCACCTTGTGTGCAAGCATAAGCACTGGCAAAAGGATCTCATGGCCGAGCAAGCCACCTTACAGAGGAAGGAAGAGGAGAAGACCACCCCTATATCAAGGCCTCCTACCACATCCTCCTCTCTCCTCCCCTCTACTTCTATTCAAACTAGCTCTGTATCACTTCTGACTTCTGTTGCGTGTACGAATGCGCCTGAACCTAAAAAGGTGTAGGTGTTCATCGCTCCTTTGGTGGAGCCGCCTTTGTTGATGCCCATTCCATTTGTCCCACCTTTTCTGAAGCCTGTAGATATGACTAACACCTCATTCATATCTATTTCAGTTCTTTCCTCCTCTTCCTCTACACCTCTTACCTCATCTATGAGGAGTTCACCTCCTCTGACGAAGCAAAAGGTGGAGTTTTTTCCTTCTAGCAACGGAGGATGTAAGAAGATCCCACCTTCTCTGGAAGGTGGCCTCGCGCTGACTTGCTTTTTCCTAGTGACAAAACTAGTCCCAGCTTCCCCTGAGTTTGTCACCGCTCCCGAATCATTCGATGGGCCTAGCGATGAACCTCGGGCGCAACCTCCCCCATCCTTTGAGGTAAAACATGGCACTCTTATGAAGTGCATGTTCAATTCTCTAGATGAGGTCCTAGCCTTGTTGGCGATCTTCACAAAATCACTAACCTTAGCTCCATAGGAGCTCGATGGAGAGGACCTTATAGGGCCCTCTTCCCTAGCCCTTGTTGTAGGAGGGCTGGATGCTCCTCCTCTTAACATCCCACCACTACAGGCCCTTCCTCCTTCCCCCTACGATGATCTAGAGTGGGAAGTGGATGACCTCTTGGTTGATCAGTGTTAGGAGGATGCCTCTTCTTTATCTATAGATTAGATATGTGCTGTGTGTGTTGTGATGTGTTCCCCTGTGATCGTGCTATGTGTGCTTGGATGACCCTTGTCACCCCTATTGATGCTTGGATACAGTTGTTGTTTTTGTGTTGTAAACCTTCTTTTATTTGTATCATCATTCTTCCATGTTTGTGACTTGATTTTCAATAAATTGGGGATGATGCAAAGCGTTGGGGGCATTTAGGTTTCCCTTCCATGTTGACCCAATTTTTTATTTTTACTTTGTCTTCTTGTGCATTCTTCACATGGTCTAATATAGTAGGGGTTTGATGAGAGTTCATTTTAAGAAAACACAAACAAAGGGCACAGGAGTAGCCTAATATTTTGGGGTCAGAACTGCTCATAAATAAATAAATATATTTATTTATGAGCAGTTCTGACCCCAAAATATTAGGCTACTCCTGTGCCCTTTGTTTGTGTTTTCTTTCCTTTTCTTCCTTTCCGTTTATCTTTCTCTCTTATTTGCTTGATTTGTCCCTCTTATGTGTGACGATGGCTCTTCTTCAACATTTTGATTTTCAGAAAATGCATTCGTCACCAACAAATCTTTTCTTGAGAACCTTCACAAACTTCTTTTGAAGAATCACATTTTTGACTTGAAACCCTAATGGAACGTGTTTCCTTCATCACAGGTTCGTAAAGAAAGAACTTGAAAACCTTCCTCTGAAGTGGGAACAACTTTGGTCTTCCCCTCACATGGGGGCATATTCTTCCTTTCGAATTCCTTGATGAAGTGTACATCTTTCAAAAGGATCCCTTGACGATGAATTGATTCGAGAAAAATACATCATCTTCACACTTTCGAACAACGCATCCCTTGAGTGGACCCCTTCTTCACGCCAGGGTTCCCAAGGGACCCCTTTGAAAGTGTTCCAAATTGTCGATGGTCTGCACGACTTTCCGCCTACTTACTTGCGTGGTCACTCTTTGACTCTACCGAGTCCTCTTTCCTAGGTTTCCTCCATGCGAGAGATCTTGGGGGATACCTTCCTGTAGGTCTGTGGGCTTGTAGGGCGCTTCCTTTGAGATTCCTCCATGCAAGAGATCTTGGGGGTGGCTCCCCTGTAGGTCTGTGGGTCTGTAGGGCACTTTCTTGGGTTTCCTCCATGTGAGAGATCTTGGGGGATACCTTCCCTACAAATTTACGAGTCTGTAGGGCGCTTTCTTCGATTTCCTTCATGTGAGAGATCTTGAAGGACACCTTCCCTATAGGTCTACGAGTCTGTAGGGCATTTTCCTAGCTTCCTCAATGCGAGAGATCTTGGGGGATGCTTCCTTGCAGGTATGTGGGCCTGTAAGGAACTTTTTTGGGTATTCTCCATGTGAGAGTTCTTGGGGGACACCTTCCTTGTAGGTATGTGGGCTTGTAAGGCGCTTACTTCATGAGGCTTCCTTCATGTGATAGATCTTGGGGGTTGCCTCCTTGCAGGTTTGCGGGCCTGTAAGACACTTTTATTCTTCAACTTCATAGTTTTGTGGGGCTATGAAGTCCTTTTCTTGTCCTGCACTCTTGAGTTTTCCATATTGTGGTCTACTTCCTCGACGGTTTAGGTATACATTTCTAACCCTACTACTTCTTTGATCTACTTTACCGAAGCACCCATCAGTACTCGTGCTCGCTAAAGTGGAGGAAAAATGTATAGGATTGAATTTTCACCCCTTATGCAGAATCCCCTTTTTCCCTTCTTCACTTTAGAAAACCAAATTTGAAGGCTAAATTCCACATAATCTTGTTGCCTTCATTCCACTTGGCAGTTGTTTTGTGCATCGACAGAGTAATAACTATCAAGGACACTCGCACGACGTGCAAATGTCTGCATGGCACACTTATGTCCCTGGTAGATTCTTGCGTCTGGAGCCTGCAGAAGCGTTACACTTCTCAGTGGAGGTCGCTTTGTAATGCCCCCTTTGACTAACCAACCTGAATATGACTATTTTCTTCATTCTTCCTTCAAATTCACTCCTTCTTCCTTCATTTCATCCTTCTAGTATTCAACTTAACTTCTTTTGCATCTTCCAAGCACTCAACTTGATCACTCTCCAAGCATTCTACCATTCAAGCAATACTTTTGCACTCCTTAGCAGCAACAACAACACTCCATCAACTTCGTAGAGCAAGTGTGGAACCAACACCATTGCAGCAAAGGCTTGAGTCCTCTCATTTTCTCCCCCATCAGCCTTGATCAGTCTTGGTGGAGGTGGTAAGCTTTCTACTCCTCCCCTCTATGATTTGGTGGGTAGTACCCTACTATTTTTGTAGAGATTTTGTGTTCTTTATTTCATTTCTCTCTTTACATATATTTCTCCATTATCGCTATCTTGGTTGTCCGTGGAGGTGGAAACACCTAAACGGGGGTCTGACTGAGGCAGGCCCCTAGATAGCCACCCAACAATTTTCCTCTTCATTGTGTGTAGGTGGACGTGTTGCTTGGAGTTAGTTGGTGAATGAGTATCTCTGTGAGATTATTCTTGTCATCCTAACTATTGTTTATTTGCTTTATCATATTTGTATATATCTTTCCTACTTCATTGCTTTTTTTTGGCCCTTTAGAAGTAGTTAGCTAGGTTGTTAGTCCATTTTCTAGTGTTTGACCTTGCTTCTTTAGTCCTCTAGTTGTACGGATGCCAACGCACCTAAGAGATGCTAGCACATCACACTGTCATCCTAGAATCATGCTTTCATCCTTGGGCAAAGAGCTTCCTGAGGCGCAAAGTTAAACCTAAAAACTAGCTTGCCTAGCCCCATTTTGTGTTTTAGGTCTGCAGAGTGATTTAAGGACCTTATAGTCCTCATCATTCTCATCCTGCATTTCCTAACACCCCACTTAGCTAAGGTAAGTTAGGGCAGCCTTCTGCTCTTGGCTCTCCATGACATGGGGCCTTGAACGTGGTTGGTCCCCCTCTCTTACAAAACTGTGTATACCCTATGGTAGTATCATGTCTCTTTGGTCCGTATCCATCTGCTATGCAAGATTTATCTTGCATTTCAAATGAAATGATGACCATGCTATGTAAATATTATATCCATGAAATCAATTCCTCACATTTTTTGTAGTCAAAGTTATACTTGACAATGTTTCGGTCTGTGCCCTAATAGTGGAATGCAATGATAAAGGTTGGTTGCAATGCCATGCATTCCTACGGAGATGCAGGTTTGGTCTTGCAACTTTGAGGACATGATCATTAGTGATCAATACACATTATCTAACAGTATCAAGTGTGTTGGAAACCTGCAAGCTTAATCTTCAATTAATAATGTGTTACAGTCGATTCAAAATTCTCTATTTCTACATTTTTAGTAAGCTTCTTCAGTTGCACCAGCATTGAATAATCACATATTTCTAGAAGAGGTTTTAGAGATATTGTAGACTACCTACATTATCCATATCTTGATATGCATGGAATTTTTGGTTTCTCCTTCGTAGTGTAAAGTCAAGTAGTAAGAGTAGTGATGATACTTGCACTAATCAGGCTAACATGACTTGTTTTCTTCATTTGTGGTTGATCTTGATTAGTTAATATTATTTTGAAGAATGTGTGGAAATTCCCTTAGGCCTTATCATAGTGTGTGTTGATACACAATCAAATTTCTTTCACCTTCGATATGTTTTAATTCCAACCTATGCAATATCATTTATTACATCTAAGAGTCATTGTGGAGCTGACCTAATTGGAAGTTTTGTATTGTTGTAGAGGATATTTATAGAAGAACAAATCATTTGTGATGGGTGAGAGTTATGGTGGATGTGATTTGATTAGAATGTCAAATATGAAATGTGAAAAATTTGTATGAAGATGTAAATGTGTGGAAAAGGAACTGCAAATGTCAACGTAAGTCTTATTCATCTTCTACAATAGTTCAAGTCTTGATTTTCTTATCATAATTTTCATGTACCTTACTCTGAGACAGTGAGTCTCATTAGGTCCTCTTTATCTTGCCCCTAAAGTTGTCTCTGCTTCAATGTGTGTAAGTCTATAGGTAGTGAGCATTAAACTCCATTGTAAAACTTTTTAAGGAATGAGCTTTTATATTGTGAGTTAACTCTCACCATGGTTTTTCCCTCATTGGGTTTTCCATGTAAAAATCCTAGTGTTGTTCTGTGGTGCATGTTTTCCTTTTTGTTGTTCTTTCAGTTCATGTGATGTGATATATTACTTACAAATGAGAATGTTTAATTTTAATATATGCTAATTCACCCCCCACCTCAACATTGCTTGTGTTCAACAATTGGTATCAAAGCCAAGTGCCTTTGATAATCCTGACAACTAAGGTAGATAATGCACTTGAACACATGGGGTTTGTGGTAAAGATCAATGATATGTTCATCACAAAACCAAACGTAGAATCAATGGAACCTAAAGGTTGGGATATCAATCCAAAAGAATGTGAAGTTGATTTTTGAAGGTGAACTTAGGTCTACTGTTGAGGATTTGGATGAAGCAAGGTTGCAAAATATCAAA
The DNA here is from genome assembly GCA_007258455.2 of Sequoia sempervirens. Lineage (NCBI taxonomy): Eukaryota > Viridiplantae > Streptophyta > Pinopsida > Cupressales > Cupressaceae > Sequoia > Sequoia sempervirens. The sequence continues at coordinate 65,470,140 of VDFB02270651.1, forward strand.
TATGAATGTATTCTGGAGAAATAAAAGGATACAATTGACAAATTAAAGGCAAAGACAAAAGAATCAAAGAAGAAGTCAACAAACTAAAAGCTCAAATATAACAAGGAAATAAATTCAAGAAAGAAGAGGTTGAGATCTTTGACTTGAAAGTTTATATTGAGGAAGGAAAAATGATTGAAGACTATTTGAATAACAAGCTTCAAGATAAGACTGTTGAATGCTCAAAGATTGGAGAAGAAATCATTACTTTAAGAATAGAACTTGAAAGGGAAAAAGAGAAAATTGAAAAAGGTCTAAAATTGAAAGGAGGCTCATAAATTCTTGATGAGTTGATTAATTCTAAAAATCCCTCTAAAGAGAAATCCAAGCTTGGTTTTGAAAAGGGGAAAAGTCCTATGTTCAAAGCATCTACAAATTTGTATGATAACTTCATGGCAAAAGGAAAATTAGAAACAAAGGAGACGTCCTCTGGAGATGCAAAGATAAATCAAGGCAACAAGAAAGAAGGTGATTTCACACCCATCTGGAACAAGAAACTGAATTTCAGGAAGCTTACCCAAACTGCTCCTATCAGGTTCAAAGGTAGCTACCATGCATGCAATGAATTTGGTCATAATGTAGTTTAGAGTAGAAGAAAGATAAGTCTAAATTCTCTTAGGCCTCCAAGGTATAATGGTATAAACTCTCAATCATTTCATGGTCAGTGCTATGCTTGCAATAAATTTGGCCACAAGACTAATGAATATAGAAGTAAGGTGATAAGGAATAATCATGCTATGACCTCTCACTCTTTGTATGATTATTTCTACTCATGAAACAAGTTTGGTGATAAAGCTACTGAGTGCAGATCCAATGTGAGAAGAAATTTTGCTCTGCAAGCTAGTATCATTTGCTATAATTGCAACATACAAGGATACATTGTAAGATTCTACAAGGGAAAAATGGTAAGGTTTTCTGCTCTTTAAAGGAAGCCTATCATTATTCAGCAAAAGAGAGAGATGAACAAGGTTTGATAGAAGAAGGAAGAATGTGAAGTAAGGAATGAATTTTTACCTCAATATGGTGCAAATGGACTTTCTAGTAACTCACAGACCATAAAAGCCGCTAAATAGATAAATGCATTTATTATGGTGCAACTAGGGTTAGTATGAGGTATATTTAGCTCATTTTGATCTAATCAAATTCATTCAAACTATTTAAAGTGAGTGCAAGAGCTAAGGAATTGGATAAAGTGTCACACAAACCCTCACAATGGTGTTTGAAGGTATCTTCTTCACTGTCAACTCTCTAGATGAATTCCCTAATGTCCACATGAACCAAGTCATTATCTCCAATTTCACCATATGGTGAGAAAATTTTATATTTGGGTTGATACCCCCCCTAAATTTGTACTTCATTTCTCTCCTTGAATTATACCACAATATCCTACACAAATTCAATATTATAAAAAATAAAGCAAACTTTTTAAGGGATAAGTGTAGCATACAGTTATTCATGAGAACCAGCACTTAGCCAAAACTTATCATCAACTCAATGTGTATAAGATTATGATTGTTGGATTTGGATACCAACCATAACCCATCCTATACATTGAGAAACCACAAGGTTTAATACCAACTAAGAGTATCCATAATGGTATTATTGGGTGGTAGGGATCAAGAGTACTAATTTATGCATGCTTAAAATGTATACTTACCTAACACACCTTGATGCCCTAGAATTTCACAAGGTATAGAGTATAATATATTAGAGATTAGGTATTGGGCATGCTTGATAACTGATACTTGAATGGAATAGTGAAATGAGGAGCTCTGAAATTTTTCCAATAGGATGAAATTAATATGAGGTTAAAAAAGAGATGATGTCACCAAGGATGATGATTTCATAAAGATAAAACAATTAGGAGGAACCCTGATAATTTGATCAAACAAAGGTATGAAACACAAGGTGTCAAGGATTGGATGTTGGACATACCCCATAACACATACTAAAATAGTAGACCTTCCAAAGAAGCTCCAACAAATCAATCCCATCATAGGTATGAAATGTAAAGTATCAAGAGTTAAGGGGTTGGGCATACCATGTAACACATACCCAAAAAATTTGACCATCAAGGAAAACTCTAACAACTTAGAAAAGGTAAATATATGACTTTAAAATTATCAAGAGTTAGGATTCAAACCTAACACCTACTCTATAAGAATAGAAAACAAAACCAACAAAGACCAGTCCCATCGAGGATCAAAGATCAGAGATATTTCCTATTGTATACTCACAAGGGAAAATGGTAATAAGGGAAGTTTGATTGATCAAATACAAAATAATTAGTGAATATAATATGTTAGAAATTGGGGATCGAAACTACGCTTGGTATCATATTCAAAGAGGTATGGTTGCATTGAAAGGTCCATCAACCTAGTGAGGTGTTCTAACATCATCACAAACAACCTCAAAGAGCTCATTGAGATAGAAAATTGGTTTGGCCAAGAAAAATGATTAAATGAAAGGGAAAAAATAAAAAATGAGATTGAAAATGAAACAAAATAAAAAAATAGGCATGACTGAATGCACACACAAACACAATAAAATGAAAAGCGATACAAGTAGAAAACACAAAAAGAAAGAAAAAAAACTACAAGATTATCATTAAAACACAAAGAGAAACAAGAAATCATACCTAGAAATCACACGTGGAAGAGGTCAAAGGCATATAATGGAAATAAAAACTAATGCACTAGGCTATTAGGATTAGGTGTCATTCACCTTGTAAATCATGTCATATTGCATGGTTCCAACATCCTTGGAAAGTGTACCTAGGCACTTAGGGTGTATTAGAAAATATTTTATAATATTATTTCTCACTATTGTTTGTAATACATTCATAAGGGGTGCTAGGTCCACTAACAATGATAAAGGCAAGTTGTGGACATAAATATTTAATATTGTTTTCCCACATGTGGATGCCTAAAATGGGATAGTAAAATATAAGAAAAAATGAGTGATTGTTGGGATTCTCCAAGTGGGTGCTTGGAATGAGGCAACATGTGTCTCTTGGTATTCCATCATTTATTACATTTAATGTAATGTTTATCTCTCAAGTTTGGGTGCCAAAGTTAAGGGAAAGTATTGGAGAAAAAATCAAGGTCCTTTTGTATTCCAATGGTTGGGGACATTTGGAATGAAGGGTCATCTTTGGAGCCTTGTTTGGGGCTTAAGATGTCTTCACATATCAATAAATTCAATGTCTTGGACGTAGAACAATGAGCCATTGTTGGATGTAGAGTTCCATTGCAGGTGCAAGGAACATTAAGGCATAAGGAGGTTGTTCATAGATGCATAGGTGATGCCATGGTGGAGGAAAATAGGAGAATAAAAATGATTGTATTGTAATCACATTTGTTTGAAGATAATGCATTCTTGGCCTCTCTTCTTGGTGGAGTTTTTTTCTGCAAGGATTTCTCCATGCAAATCTTGTATTATGTGATGATCTTGTGTTGTTGATTTGTACCTCATTGTTGCTATCTTATGGTGATGCTATTCTTTATATATTTATATTATAAGTTCACATAAGATGGTGTAATTAAGAATAATATGTTGGTTGTTTTTAGCATCATAAAGAAGATGGATTTAATCATGGAATTTCCACATTAAGGAAACTAAAATTTTCATATTTACATATAAGTTTTAGATTTTCATGTTGTTGTAATCTAAGCCTTGTATCTCATCCATTGAAGTCATTTTTGGATAGAGACTGAATTTCTCAACAATTGATATTGAGCTTGTTTATTTCTCATCATAGGCAACCCATGAATAAACAAGAAGCTAAGAATGAACACCTAAAGTACACTAGTAATCTTCAAATTCACAGTGAGGGTTACATAGCATGAAGGAAATCACCAGAGCACATAGGAGGCAAAGAAAACACAAGAAAAATGAATCAAAACCAAAATAAAATAGCAATAAAACTTTACCACATCCATGCATCAAAATTTCCATACATGTAGAGTACTACAATTAATATGGAGCAAAGGGTAGTTCGAGGATACATCATATCCCACATTAGGGATTAGGGTATCAAAGTTTCATTTATAGGCATCCAAATATAGTGAATTTTGAAAATCCAATGGGGTGACAAAATAACCCAACATAAACCATTAGGGATTGGAGTTTCAAAGGATTCTTTATTACTCATGCCAGGATGAAAAAAATTGACAAATCAAAAAGTCCCTAGGCATGTGAGGAGAAACAAAAGGAAAATTTCAAGATTTTGTGGATACTTCTACTATCATTCTAGGATAAAAAAGCTCAAAAATTCTACATGCCAAAATAAAAAATAAAATCACTCAAGCAAAAGCAAAGGAAGACATAAAAAGAAAAGGGGGTCCCCATTTTTTCAAGTCAAAATGGGGCATGGGTGTAGGGATCAAGACCACATTTTCCATGAAGCTCTTCATCATACATGGAAAATATATGAAAAATTTAGATAATCATACAACCAATACTTGTAGCTAGTCACTTTCATTCTAATTATATTCATTATGTCCACAGAATCCAAAGTTTTGGAATATCAAACACTTCTATAAAAATTAGATACTTCAAATACAAATTGATGGGGACACTTCCTAACAACCATAACTACCTTCTTAGTAACTCTAAACACTCCAAAATAAATCTCCTAATAGTTTAACAAGAATGTGAAACCAAATGTGACCATAATTATTGACTTCATAGGATCTTTATAAACACAAGATGTTGATGATCATTCCCTTAATCTATTTTTTTGTACAAATCAAGGATTCTCACCACTCCTAGCCATATGTCTAATCATCACTCCAAAAATATTTGAGATATACATTAACACTCTTCAAGAGGATATCTAAAATATACTTCAGGGAATACCAATATGTCAAATCACCAAATATTTTTTTGTATTTATCCAACCATACAACAAATTCCTCATCAGATGACCAATTATGATTAAGAAACTTTCCTAATTTATTTTTATGAGCTTGATATCTCACATTTAATAACATTTTTGGTTCCTTGACAAAACTTTCTAATATTGATTCCAATTTTAGTAGATTAACCAATTTTGTATTACATAAGATTGGATCAAATCTATTCCCTTGGATGAATGATGTGACCAAAATTGGGGTGTGATTTTAGAATTCAACTTTCTAGTCCTCTAATGGCTTTATTTCATCACTAATACCAAGAATTGAGGGAAACTAATAACCTTCTAAAGCCTTTAAATTATTCATTTTTTCTTTAATGTCAAATAAAATAATCTAAAAATAAGAAACATCATTAAAAATATTGACCACTTTATATGTACTTAATATTTCCTTAGGAGCATCAGGATTATACCTTGCATATCCCTGAATAGAATTCATTGTAACCACCCTAGGGATATATATGCTTAGATTTTTCCTCAAAATTGAATCCTACCTAATTTGATATTCTTTGGGCTTTATCAATTAACAATAACATGCCCAAAAATCATCAATCTTATTCTAAATACACCAAATTATATGGTAAAAAAGTTTACTATTTGGCCTTTTCATCTTGGATCTTCTTTAATTCTTCTTTTAAGTCCTTGATCCATAACATTTGTGTATCCCTATCCTATTGAGATATACTATTCAAATGAATCAAATATATTACACACTCTACTACAATAAAATTAAATTATGTCAGCATAAATTTAACCTTGTTATATTCACATAATAATGTATTATGCTTTGTCTATAGCTTGTAAAAATCTTCTTGAAACTTCTTTGATGTAGCTTTGTTGAATAGAGTTGTGCTTACCACTATGGATGTAGCTTGTGGTATAGAGGTATCTCCTAATCTCCTCACAATTAGGTTTCCCCTTAATTTATTTATGTCTCGAGCCACTTGGGGTTTATTATGCTTTGGATCCACAACCTATATAGCTAACATCTCATACTTGGCATTGAATCCAAATCTAGAGGTCCTTGGATTTCTCTTAACTTCCCAAAACATCCTCATTAGCATCCTACCATATAATAGAATCCAAGGATATGGTAGAGGATATATCCCATCTTGGTAACAATATGCATATGCTTTCCCTAACAAGTATCCTTCCCTCTTTTGGAGTCATTCTGGTTGTATCAAAATTAATTTATTTTTTAAGACTTTGAGTAGTACTTTCATTACCACATTCTACCTCATGTTGCTTCTTATCCTTTAATATTTGTATGTATGTATTGGTCTTCCCTTTTACCAATATCATCTTGAACTCATCAAACTTAATGAAGTCAACATCTAAAAGGAACTTATTACAAGCCAAAGATTTAACATCTTGTATTGCTCTCTCTCCTTCTTCCAAACCCAACAATGTTCATGCAAAAGGGATATCAATAATACCAAGTCTTTGAGGTGAAGAAAAAACTTGCTTGATCTTTTGATATTCAACTTCAATATCCCCATTAACTTTAGTAATATTATAATCAACAAGTGGTCAAATGCTCTCCTATGGCACATCCTTTATGAGGCATTCATCTCTTGTAACTTACATAGTACCCAATCCACTTGCTTGATGAGTTGGTTGTTTAAATTCCTTCTTTTCATGCTTTTGAATTACCATAACAATTTCTTCAAGAATATATTTAGGAGAAACCATTGAGGATACAATTCCTAGGGCATCCACATTCTCTAGCATCAATTGCATTTTGGTAATAGAATCCATGACATAATCAAATGTACCTTTGTAGTTTGGATCAAGGATCATTCCTAATGTAAATATGTAGCCAATTATTCCTCATGCTTTTTTCTTTGGTCAAGAAATTTTAGATTAAATCCTCATATTCATCAAACTAATGATTATAGTTTGACCTTCCTACCTTATTCCTAACTTCATCAATAAAATGTACTTGGTAAGAACTTCTTCATTTCTCTTATTGCATCTTTAAATCTATCAAATTTGATTCTAGGAGATTAAGACACTCCTAAGTAGTTATATTAAAATTACAAAACCTCAATACATATGGAAAGAATGAATCCTTTTTGTGTTACCTCAAATGGACCTTATCTACTTCATTGAGTTTATATATAGTTTCAAGAAAAGCTATGCTATCAAGTACCCAAAGAGGAAGAGCATGTGGTCCTACTTTATCTCCATAAACCCTAATAATTGTCATATCTTTATTTTAGAACCAATCACCCCAATTATGTTCATAATAAATTTCAATTTAGTAAATTATTTTGATCTTAGAAACTTAATAAAAGTATCAAACAACCTATTCCTTTTATATCTAAGCATATTCAAAATTATTTGTACAAAATATCAACCAACAACACCATAATCCAAAATTTGATAATATGCATCCCACACCTACATTGTCACTTGAACTAGTAAAGGCTTATTTTTTGATGATGTGGTTGTGACTTTTATAATAGAATCCCAAGTATCCATCCCAAAAAATAACATCATATGACATAATATGTAATACTATTTAAATTATGGATTCTTTTTATCAATTTTAAGGGATACAAGCTCTCTATGAGTACCTTCTACCACAAAGGAAGAAAAATATAATAACCTATTCACAAACCTATGTTGGATATCTATAGTGATTATCATCATATTTACAGGCATATACACCTTATAATAGATCCCAAATACGTGTCCCAAGGCAATGTAGGTCATTCTAAAATATTCCTCAAAAGTGTCATCACCAAAAGGCTTGAATTCATCTAAGGGAATTGGCTTTACTATAGTTGGACCTTTTGGACTATGATTAAGAGACCATTTTAACTTGTACCTACTTATATCTCTTATATACTCCTAACATAATCCATTGAAGTCAATTTTATAATTGGCTTAGGGATTTACGTCAAAAACCTTTCAAATTAATTCATCGTTTGATCTAAACAACAAAAAATTACCATTTTTAATCTTTAATTGCATGGAATTTGATTAATATTGGTTACATGTGGTATATATAAGGTCAACAATGACAAAAAAATTTGGGAGGACCAACTTCTCCAAGTCTAATTGCCATATATTAGATATAGGGGTAGGATTCTTGCAATCACAATAGAAAAATAAATATAACTCTTAACCACTTACAATAATGATAACACATTTGATTAATTCATCCTTGTCCTACAACTTATTCAAAAATATGCTTGTACCTTGGGCATGCTTAGCCCTTTTTACATTGTTAGGAAGTTGGTTAATTAGGTCTTGATCGAAACATCTTTTAACCCTACCAACTTGAGATGAAACATGACTCATTTTGGATAATGCAAGGATTCCAAAAAGATAATATATCTAGTGTTGGGGATGACTTTGCAAGTTTGCAAGATTTAGCAAGTGTTACCAAATTATAATAGACATAATTATGCAGACCATAGATTGCTAAATGATAAGAATTATCAAGGAAAATTTAGAAAGAAATTACCCATTATTTCTTGCTACTAGATGAACAAACCTCCACACATAATTGAACTTCAATAGTATCTCCAATCCTTACTATGATTGCAATCCCTAAATTTTTGTGCTTTCTTATCAAAATTTAATTTTAAATAACCCTAGAAATATGACTAAAACCATTCACTCACTTCACCACCTTTGACATTAAATGCATGTATGAGCTCAAAAATAGAATGACACAATTGTTAATCATTTTAATCTAACTTTGAATTTTGTTGTTGATCATTTGAGACAAGTTAAATCATGGCTGCCACACATTATATTTTGTCTTGTGGATATAAAAACTGACATACATCAAATTTAGGCTCACATTATGACACTTAGGAGTTCTTGGGGACATGTCATACACCTGGCTTGACAACCATTATGCTCCCTAATGATATATATGCATTCGAATATCTATGACAATAACTATGCCATCTCACCACAATCATGACTTTATCACCCATCTCACACTTGAGAATAGGCTCTTTTATCAAATGTAATACATTAATCCTATGCAGTGCAATAGAATCTGGCCACCTATATTCTATGTCAACCTTCCTTATTGAGTTCTCAAACATGAAATATGACTCAAACATTAAATTCACAATGCAACTTGGAGTGACATCAATACAATAAATACAAACAAATGTCCTAGTCATAAAGGATAAAATATTCATTCAACAAATGGTGTTCCTTTGACCAATAGGGAGCCTCCATTTTGACATGTACACTCACTAGCTTAAGGACACATGTCAGAAGTCCACTAGCTTGTTGCTTGAAACAATTTACCTCAAAATTTATATGCAACCAAACTCACCATGTGTAGTCTAGTGCATTTAATTAGAAAAACCTTATAACAAAGACATAGTTCATCGCATGCACAAAAGTGGGCCCATTTGTAAAATAGTAATGGGAAAGAACCTAGCAACACAATGTTATATGACCAATTGGTTAATTAAGAAGTGCTAATGATACTTGAAGACACATTGATTTGAAGTGATTTGTTTGGACAACTCAACACACAATAACACATGGTAAAAAATGCTCACTAGAAGCCTTAGCAATAAGTGCAAATGTAGGATGCAATACATTGACCTTACATGATGCAATCAAAATAAAACATGTGGAAAATCAAGAAAGAGCCTAGTTAAAGTGAGTAAAGATCATGGGGTGGGTGCATGAAGTTGGGTTACACTTTTGTGGTCAATTTCAAAAAAATATTGAAAATGACATAACGCGCTCGCATTATGTCATTTTAAAAGCAAAAAAAAAAGTGAAAGCTATTCATTTTCTCTTATCTTTTTTTCTACTCTGCTCGCGGCCAAAAACCCTCATTTTCATGCTCGCGTTCTAGGAGGCATTCTACAAAATTCATCAACAATAGTTGATTTTCATTTGCAAAGATGGCGCCACAATGACGAAGAGGTGCAGGAGGTAAGTATTGTTTGCTATTTGTTTTGAATTTATTAGTGTCAAGTTGATTTTGTTTGTTTTAGGTTAGATTTGATTTTTTTTTTAAATTTGTAGGAGATGCAAATAATCCTGCAAATCTTGAAAATCCTCAACAAGAAGAATAGGAAAATCCTCCTCAACAAAATCAACCTCCCCCACCAATCACTCAACACCCTCCTGGCACTCAACAAAATTTTGAGGAGTGAAATTTAAAAGAACAAAAAACAAATTGAGGATCTTATTAGTAGGTTGAGTGATCCAAATGCTTCAACCGCAGAAACAATGACACTAGAAAATTCAATGAAAGAGATGTTAAAAAATGTAGATTCAATAACCCAACAAATAACGGGATGGCAAGATAGGAGGCAGGCAGCTAGGGCATATTATGCAGATAAACTATCATATAAACAAGTAAAAGATTTAAAAATTACTAAAGGTGATTTGTGCTCTTTATTCACTGACCCTAGAAAAAATCAAAATCTTAGCCTCAATGCGAAGAGGTTTCCTATTCATTGGTGCCACCACCAAGAGATTAGGAACCATTTTTATGATAGGTGGTACTTGGTCTTTGATTACCCACCACGTAACAATTGTGAAGTCCCCCAATATTTTCTTAGGAAACTATACAGTGAGTTTGTATTGAACCAAATCTCAAATTATTTTGACATGAGGGAGTTCTAGGGGAGAGGTGGGGGGTCGGCTCAGGATAGGCCCGGTGCACAGTTGGATCCTACGCGAGAAGGGAGACAACCTCTTGTTAGGCCGCCTCGTGAGCACATTGTTATGCCTGTCGTTGTGAAGGAGAGTGCTGACATAGAGACATTGCAGGTGATCAACACTTTGACTTGGAGTGTCATCCATCATACTAGCCCTATTGTACAGCGCCATCCAGGGGAGTCTTCAGGTGGTGGCCTTCGAACCCATGTGTGTCAATCTTATGGGGTGACTTGTTCATATGACCCCACTGGCACTCGGGAGGCTGCTACACAGGATCCGTATGCTACTACAGGGATGGAGAGGACGGGTGAAATTTTGCATCGTGCATATGGCATTGATAGTCGGATAAAAGTTAGCATGTTCATTGAATTTAATTTATTAAATTTTGATTCTAAAATGCATGATTAACTAATTTAGTTTTATTATTTTAATAAAATTGTAGGGTCACAATGTTGAGACTGGATACACCGGTCCTCCACCTACTTATTTCTGCAGTACACCTATCAGTGGGGTATGTAACTAGTAAACAATTATAAATTTATTACATGTTAATAGCATTGTTTTACGAATGGTATTTTAATACATGTGATTTTGGATGTTGAACAGGCTAATATTGGTGGTTTCAAGCAAACACCTCCTAGTGCCAGTGGATTCACTCAAACATACATGGAGGTAATAGAATAAAGAGAGCTTAACTAATGAATTCTACTTAATATATTTGTGTAGTTTATATTCATATTGTTGGTTACGTTGCATTACACATCATTCAAACTCAAAGCATTACTTCAAATTCCATAACTAATAACTAGATGTTGATAGATGACAAAATTTCAACTGTACAATATAGTTGTTTAGAAAGTCAACATAAGCAACACGATGCAATTACTTCACATGGAGGCATGTGCTTGCAAAGGTGCACCAGCACGACAAACTATGGATGCTTGGAAAGAATCTATGAAACCATAATAGTAAGCAATAGCATAGACAAGGTAGTTAGTGATGTAGAGCATCATATCAAAACACTTAATCATCAGGGTACATTTGATGTAGGGCATCCAACAAACACCATCAACATCATTTCTTCAAGGGATTTCAATCCCAAATAGAATAAGGAGAAGATCAAATATAATTTCATCAGAAATCTACTTTTCATTCAACCAAAATCCACTCAAATTCTCTTAGCCATTCCATAGGCCATCATTCATCATTCCACTAATCAGTATTCCAATTGAATCATTCAAAGAAAAAACCATATTAAAGAAAACTTTGACTTAATCAATTAGATTCACATCATTCTCAACCACCATAAAAACAACATAAACCTAATTATTGACACTTGAACAATTCATCCTTTCATTTATTCACCAAGGCAACAAATCAACTAAACCATACCTCACTGTTATCAGTCCATTATCAAGCACTGTATTCACCATATTTTGACTGCAGTAGTCTATTTACAAGTTACAAACTCTTGCTACAACAGAATCTTGATTATCATCTTGTGGTTAATCACCAATTTGCTCAAAAGGCTTCGTAATACTCACCCATCCAACCATCAAAGTCAACAAACCCATCTTATACACCTTAGAAAATTTAGTAACATCAATCATATCATTAGTTTGATAGTAACCAAGCACTCAATATCATCCTTTCCACTGTTTAAACAAACATCTTTGTTTTGATAAGACAATATCATATTCCTCTAGTAGGTATGTCAACCATTGAATCGGGTAGTTACATTCCTATCTCAAAGCTTATTAAAAAACTCAATGCACATTTAGAAACACTTTCCAACACATCACAACATATCAAAGTTCTTAGACATTTGACATAAAGAAAATTATCATATTTCAGACTGTCCTCTGAAGAAAGGCTAGTAGATTAGGCCTGTTTTACAAAGAAGACCCCTTCAAAACCATTCCAAATCACTCAAAACCTCAAAACCTTAAAACAGTCTTCAAGCATGTCTTATAACTCAAGATTTGACCATTTATAGGGATTCAAAACCATGAAAATGTTTTGATCCAATAAACCCTCGTTTATAGGGTGTAAAAGCACAAATCAAGGAGGGTTTTGTGAAAAATACTCTTGCAAACCTCTATTTCTCTGGCCACCACCTGGAACATGATTTTTTATGTCTTCCAAGACCTTCTACATCATTTCCAAGCCTCTGCAAGCTTTATTTATTCATGAACCATGACTATAGCATCACTTTGTGCAGGAAAATCCTCTATTTTCCAGTGTAGCAGCAACTCCACCATGGTATTCCTGCTTTTCCCTGCACTTACAATCATCAAAACATGTAAAAAATCCTAACATTAACCTACTCCACCAATTTACTTGACCTACATTGGTGGAGTAGTGAAGAAAAACCCTATTGGACTCTCAAACTTGCTTCTAAAAGGACTCTATCGGGCACTGAAAACTACCTCTTATTCTTTTGTTTCCTAAAAATAACCAAGTCCAACTCTTGAAATTGGAAACTAACTCCTCTTTACATGTATTCACACTATGATTTAACTTTGGGTGTTCCTAAATTACCAACACAAGAAAACAAAACAATCTAGAGTAATGTTGCAAACTCATAAACAGGGAATTTTTATTTCAAAATCTAATTACAAGAACACAAACTTCTTCTTTTTCTCGCCTTTACATGCCTTTTAAAGATATTTCCTTTTCCATAACTATCTTTCCATTGGTTGAAACTACCCCTTTTAACCCTTAATATGCCCAATTTCCTTGTTTTTGTCAATTTCACAACTTTTAACAATATTACATTATTGCATTGTTTGCATTTTCCCACTTTGACCACCTAGAACTTACCCATAACTTTAAATACATTCAAATAAGACCTCATATGACCTTGAACATGCTTTACATCATTTTTCCATGACCTTTTGTGATTGACTGAATACAAATTTGAACACTCATCCCTTTTGCAAAATTAAAAAGTATTTGATGACCTAGGTGCTCTTGCACCAACATCTGACCCAATTGAATCAGGAGAAGATCAAATTGAATAAGTGACTAAAATTTCTCTCTTTTCATCAAAAATCACATTATTTCATTTGCAAACCACAAGGCAACAACAAGCCAACTCATTTCAATACTTCTTCTTATCATCCTCAAGCTTCAAACATCTTATTTATCAGCAAAAATGACTGATCCATGCACAAGAAACCTAATTAGAGTCACTAAACAATCAACTCTTTCATCATTCACCAAGGCACCCTTCCACTCAATTTTCTTTACTTGGGAAAAATAACCAAAAACAAATCTTTCATGTTACAACCTATATCCATCAAATCCTAACACACCTTTGACATCATCAATTTATATGAATTCAAAGCAAAAACCTGATAAAGAGCTCTGAATCTTTCAATTCCTTAAACAACTCACCAAATTTTCACTTTTACCAACTAGTTCCTCAAGACCAAGATACTACAATCAACCATTTACACCTCAATCATTTCATCTGACTTCCAAGACATTACTCACATCATGTTTATTGACTAAGCTTATTCTATGCACAAATCAAGCCCTACAAAGGAGGGTTTATTGCATAAGGTACTTACAAACCTTAAATACTCCTGCCACCACCACAAACACCATGGAAATAGCCTGCATAAGCTTTAGAAATGATGCATAGTGGTAGGGAAGGAAAACTCACAATCACAAATGGCAAAGTCACTCCACTGAATGCTTCTCTCAAATACTCTCATGAGTCCTAAACTCCATTATTATTTAAGAGATCAACCCCACACACCTAGGGTTCACAACTCAGACCACTCACAAAGCTTGAAAACATTTGTATCATGTCTCATTAAGTCAAAACAAGGTTTAACAACCCTCTAGCATTTAGGTTTCAACAAACACCCATCACTATGGTGACTTAGACCTCACTCTCTCTTAAAGCTTGCAGCCCTTGCCCGGTAGGATAGTCAGAATAAAAAACACAAGGAAGATTGTTAAGACACCAAACCTATGGATTTAGACCCCTAAGATGGACCCCTACAAGGTTCCAAAACCCTTCCTCTTGACTATCAAAACATCACTCACAATGGCCCTTTCTACCGCTGCTCCAAAAGGCCTAATTCACAGACCTACACCTAGGTATTGACTATCTAGGCTCTCCCCTTCACCCCTAAGCCCAAATTCAGACTCATAAAGGTTCTCCAAACCTATTTCCACCATTCCTAAGTGCCTCTTAAATAGATTCTTCAAAATCAAGAAAAAACTCATTTTTTTTGCTTGTCAATTATGCTTGCCACATAGAGATGTCAAGCCAAAATTCATGCACAACTTCCAAAAATGAGCATTCCATTCTCCAAAACATAGAGTAAATGATAGTACATCCTTATATCTTCCATCCCACCAAGATTTAGCAATTTTACGTGGGAATGGAATAAATATACATTTTTCACTCAAAACCTTGATTTTAAGGGTTTTCAGACCACCTGATAGAGAAATTGGAATATCTCCCTTGATACTCAATGAAATCTCACCACTCCAATGCCAAAGGAAAGCTTATTCAATTACCTATCCAACCATTATGGGCTTGGAGCATGAAAGTGAACATACAGTCCGTACCAAGTACGGGATCAACAAATTCTTCAGAAAAACACAGGAAAAACAACAAACTTCTTATTGAAACTTCCTCAAACATCAACATCAACCTTGCCTCGACCAAGAGAGGCATATTTGAAGTCTTACAAACTCCCTCAAACATCTTTCAACTGTATTTTGAAAAGAGAGATGTTGGAAAACAACTAATCTCATGCTTTGACTTCTAATTGCCTAGTCAAGGCAATGTGAGCAACTTCTACCAACTCGACCACAAAGTGCCTTCCAAAATGTGTCAAAGGCATTTAAAACCTTGTCAAAAAGTAAGGTGACTCCCCTCAGGTGTCTAGATACAACAAGGAATCCTTTTTCCTTATTTTTCCAAGATGCACTAGACCTACAAAGGAGGATGGAGACCTTGTTGTACAAAGAAGTTGGTCACCAAGACCAAAAACTCAACCAAAAACATAGAAGACCTACTACAAAGCATTGAAATGGTCCATAAGACATTTTTCCATCCATAAACCAAGAAACAAAACATGATAAATTATTCTAGGTCCCTTAGACCCATGGGTGCTCCTGTAGCATACTCCAAAGCAAGAAAAAGATCTCAAGTCCTCTTTGAGATCAGGTCTTCTACAGTAGTTCCATGTTGTTTAATATCATTTTCTGACATCCATGTTGCATCCTCTTCAGGTAGACCTTGTCATTTGACCAGGTATTCCTTGTAAACCTTCCTTCTAGTCTTCTTTGTCTCCTTGGTGTCTAGGATGCATTCAAGAGTCATAGGTTGGTTTGGGGGTAGTTCCTTCACCCAATCTTCATCCTCCATTGCTATTGTACCTGCTCCATCACCTACATTCACAGAAGCTTTGAAAGGATACAAGTCAGAAATGTTGAAGATAGGAGAGATTGCCACCCCAGGAGGTAGCTCTATTTCATAAGCATTTTGGCCAAACTTGTAGACCACCTTGCAAGGTCCTATCTTCTTCATCATGAGTTTGGTATACTTTCCTTTTGGAAGTATCTCCTTCTTCAAGTGTTCCATCACCAAGTCTCCAACCTTCAATTGGACATTCCTCTTCTTTAAATCTGCCTTTTCCTTATACTTCTCAACATTCTTTTGAAGGGTTTCCTTCACTTGTTGATGAATATCCCTGATTGTAACAGCAAAGTCCTCACCTTGAGCACTTCTCTTAGCAACTCCTTGTAGATATCTTAGTTCATAGACCCCTCTAGGGTGCATGCCATAGACTACTTCAAAAGGGCTTCTACCAATGCTCCTATTCATGGAGTCATTATATGCAAATTCAGCCTGAGGTAAAATCAGATCCCAAGCTTGTCCATGCTCCCTGGTAAGGCATCTTAAGAGGTTTCCCAATGATCTATTCACCACTTTAGTTTTTCCATCCATTTTTGGATGGTATGCTGAACTAAAGGACAATTTTTGCCTTGAGTTTCTTCCACAAGGTCCTCCAAAAGTGACCAATGAATTTAGAATCCCTGTCAGAAACAATGCTTAAAGGTAGTCCATGTATCCTAACAACCTCCTTAAAGAAGAGACCTGATATATGAGATGCATCATTGGTGCATTTGCAAGGAAGAAAATGTGCCATCTTACTAAATCTATCAACTACCACAAAGATACTATCAAAACCTCTTTGGGTTCTAGGCAACCCCAAGACAAAGTCCATACTTACACATTCCCAAGGCCTATTGGGAATGGGCAGTGGCAGATAGAGTCCTGCATTTGATGAAGTTCCCTTTACCCTTTGACATATTGTGCAACCTTCCACATACCTTCTCACATCCACCTGCAACTTTGGCCAATAGTAAAATCTCCTAACTTGTTCCAAGGTCTTGTCAAGGCCAAAGTGACCTCCAAGACTCCCACTGTGTTTCTCCTTTATGATATTCTCCCTCATTGAGCATTTACACACACACAATTGGCTTCCTTTGAAGAGCAAACCATTCTGCAATAAAAAGTCAAAGAATTTACCATGAAAATAATTCAAATGTTGCTCACAAACATTGTATACCTCCTTGAAATCTGAATCTTCATGATACATATCCTTAAATGCTTCAACCCCCATGCTTTGGAGTTGGGTCTCTTGCACTACAAGTGCCCTTCTACTGAGAGCATCTGCCACCTTATTTGCTTTGCCCTTCTTATGCTTTATTGTGAAAGTATAGGCTTGCAAAGACTCTACCCACTTCATGTGCCTATGACTAAGTTTGTCCTGTGCATTCAAAAAACTCAAGGCATGATTATCAATATAAACAACAAATTCTTTAGGTAACAAGTAGTGCCTCCACTTTTTTAGGGCTTGGACCATAGCATAAAATTCCAAATCATAGGAAGAATAATTCCTCTTTGCTTCATTCAACCTCTCACTATAAAATGCAACCGGTCTTCCTTCTTGGCTCAAAACAACCCCTATTGCTTGATTGCTAGCATCACACTCAATGGTAAAAACTTTATCAAAATCAGGGAGCACAAGTATAGAATGTTGTGCTACTCTCATTTTTAGATATTCAAACCCTTTATCAGCCTCATTGGTCCAAGAAAACTTACCTTTGTTACCTCCTTTGATGGTGTCCAAGATTGGTGCACAAATTTGGCTAAAGTTCTTGATGAACTTTCTATAAAAGCTTGCAAGTCCATGGAAGCTTCTCACATCTCCCATGGATTTTGGTGTTGGTCAAGTAAGAATAGCATCCACCTTTGAAGGATGCATCTTCAAACTTCCCTTGGAGATGACAAAACCAAGGTAGACTAGTTCTTCCTTCATGAATTCACACTTTTCCATGTTGATCAGCAGTTTCTCCTCTTGTAACCTCCTTAGTACCATGTCAAGGTGCTTCAAATGTTCTTATTTAGACCTGCTAAACACAAGGATGTCATCTAAATAAACTACAACAAACTTTCGAATGAAAGGTCTCAATACCTCATTCATAAGGTGCATAAATGTACTAGGGGCATTTGATAACCCAAAGGGCATCACCAACCACTCATAGAGCCCTTCATTAGTCTTAAAAGTTTTCTTCCATTTATCCCCCTCTCTGATCCTTATCTAATGGTACCCACTCTTTAGATCAATCTTGGAAAAGTAAGATGCTCCTGATAGACAATCCATGAGGTCCTCCATTCTTGGCATCAGGAACCTATATCTGATTGTGATCCTATTAATGGCTCTTGAATCAGTGCAAAGCCTCCAATTCCCATCCTTCCTTGGTGCTAGGACAGTAGGAAAAACACATGGGCTCAAACTCTTCCTCACTATCCCTTTATCCATCAACTCTTGCACTTGTCTTGCAATCTCCTCATTTTGAGCAGGTGTCATCTTGTATGCAGCCTTATTGGGCAATTTAGCCCTTGGAATCAGATCAATATGGTGGTTTATATCCCTAATGGGAGGTAGGGAACTAGGTAATTCATTCACTGTTATGTCCTTCTACCTTTCCAACAACTCTTGGACTTCCTTTGGTGCATCTTCCTTCTTCTTTGTGGGCAGATCTGCTTCACTTTTTGGCTTCATAATCAGGAAGAATCCTCTTCCTCCTCCTTCCTTCAAGGTCTTCATGAACTCCTTCTCACCCACCATCAAAACACTAGGCCCTTTCATGCTTTTCCTTGTCTTCTTCTAGGAGAGGTGAAAGGTTGTAAGTCTTCCCATCCTTCACAATGGAGTATGTGTTCTTCTCCCCATCATGCTTGGTCTTCCTATCAAACTGCCAAGGCCTACTAGAAATATATAGTTTAATACTTGTACTCAAAATTTTGTTCATTAGATCTCATACATTATAAGTCATGGCGTGGATCGCTATTGTAACTTTTTGTGATTGAATAATTTGTTGTTTTATTTTCAGATGTTGGTTGTGGGAACACCTCCAAATGTTACAAGGGAATGGATATCAGTGTTTCATCCGCTATACAATCCTCCATGGCTTTGATAGAGGAGGTATGAGGCAAATTACTAAATTTCAATTTACATTTGTTGTTATAGATGTTAGTTCTAGTGAAAAATCAAACCATTATTGATTCACAGTTTAATTCCTATTTGGATGGTTTATATAGGGCTTGAGCACGCCTGAGCATCGACATGCAAATATTTCCATCATGGAGAGTGATCATGAGATGGCCGTAAGTGGTTATTTTGTTAAATATATCATTTCTTATAATGTAATTTCTATATATTAATGTCTTTACTTCTTATTGTAACAGTTAAAACTTCACCAGGAGCTAAACTATAGGAGGAGCAGTAGGAGAACTCCTCGAGCACAACAGAAACGAGTGACAAACTTATCACCATCGGATTTCCAAACAAAGGGAAATAATTTATTTCTAGAGCATGGATAGAAATGAATTTTGATTCCAGAGCCCTTTGTTGTATGCCTAGACATGGCAATTTTGTACATATCTTGTATTGGATATATTTGACATTGTATGCCTATATGGCATTCTCGTAAGCCTATATGGCTATTTTGTAACTATATTTTATACTTATATCGACATATATTGATGTATGTGTACATGGCTATTTGGTTAATACAAATATTTTTTATCGATGGTCTCCATATTTTCTCTTTTTGACAATGTCAAAAGCATGGCTGCATATAGATTAGGCAAAAGACTTTTCCTTTTAGATTAGCAATGCATGGAAGTTTCAAAAAGTATCCTTGATATTACAAAAAGATATGTGTTTATACCATAGCAGCAAAAATATTTTGGGGAAAAAATCGGCAAACCAAAAGTATAAGATTTTTTGAAAAAATCGGGAAAAAGTCTAGAAAAAATTAGATTTTAAAAAAAAGGTAAAAAAAAGTAGAACAAAGAGATAAAAACTTTTAAAAAAAAAATTAAAGGCATTTCCATAGCATAGAGATATAGAGAGCAAATAAAATAAAGAGTTTAACTAATAGAATTGTAAAAAATAGATTTTTGTAGTTTATATTCATATCGTTGATTACATTGCATTGCACATATTTCAAACTCAAAGTATTGCTTCACATCGCATAACTAATAACTAGATGCTGATAGATGACAAAATTTCAATTACAATATAGTTTTTACAAAGTCAACCTAAGCAGTTATGCAATTACTTAACATTGCATAACTAATAACTAGGAGCAGCTCCCAATTGCATTTGCTTGTCATGGCATTCTATGAGACCACATTTCTTTGAGGCATTTTTTTCAAACAATTCACTGCCTTGTCTATACTACCACATTTTTTGATACATGTCTACAAAGCATTTTTGTCAAATAGTTCAACTTTGCCTTGTTGCTATGGCTGAAAGAAGCCTAAAACAAGTGCTTCGAACAAGCTATGGATGCTTGGAAAAATCTATCAAAAGCATAATATTAAGCAATATCATTAGACAAGCAATGAAATCTTTGAAAAAATGCCTCAAAGAAATGAGGTCTCATGGTGATGAGATGCCATGACAATCAAAATGCACGATTGTCATGGAATTCTATCACCATATGGTCCGTTCTTGAACTGACCCCTAAGTTCGATGTCTTGTCTATCTTCTTTATTTTCATACATGTCTATCAAAGCATTTTATCAAGCGGTTCATTGCCTTCTTTGCTGCTTATTTCAAAGCCTAAAGCAGTGCTTTCAAACAAATATGGATTGTCATGGTGTTCCATCACCATGAAATCCGCATTTCTTTGAGGCATTTTTCAGAAGAAGCAGTTCCTTTGCCTTGTCTATGCTACCACATTTTCATACATGTTTACCAAAGCATTTTATCAAGCAGGTTCACCTCTTGCTGCTGGCTAAAAGCCTAAAATAGGTGCTTCCAAACAAGCTATGGATGCTTGGAAAGAAATCTATCAAAGTATAATAATAAGCAATAGCATAGACAAGGCGTGGCTTGTTTGAATAAAAGCCTCAAAGAAATGTGTCAATGGTGGTGGAATTCCATGACAATCCATGAAATTTTTTCTTGTCATGGCATTAGTCATGCCATTCCATCACCATGAGACCACATTTCTTTAATTTTATTCAAAGTTCGATACACCTGTCTATCTCCTGACCCTTTCATACATGTTACCAAAGAATTTTTATCAAACTGAGTTCACCTCCCTTGGCTGCTTTGCCAATGAAAGCCTAAAATAGGTGCTTCAAAAAGCTATGGATGCTTGGAAAAAATCTATCAAAGCATACTAATAAGCAATAGAATAGAAAAGGAAGCAAACTGTTTGAAAAAAAGCCTCAAAGAAATGTGGTCTCAATGGTGATGGAATGCCATGACAATCCACAACAATTTGCTTGTCATGGCATTTTTCATGCCATTCCATCACCATGAGACCACATTTCTTTGAGGCATTTTCAAAGCGAGTTCCTTTGCCTTGTTCATGCTACAACATTTTCATGCATGTCTGCAAAGCATTTTTATCAAACAGTGCGCGCCTTCTTTGCTATGGCTAGAAAGCCTAAAAAAGTACTTCGAGACAAACTATGGATGGCGGAAAAATCTATCAAAGCATAATAGTAAGCAACAAGCTATGGTCTCATGGTTTTTCACCGCGAGAAATGGGGTGTTTTATTCACATTTTTTGCGAGGTTATAAACACTTTTTTTTGCCAATTTTGTTGTTTTAAATGACATTCAAGTTTATGGTGGTTTTTGTTTATATATGATGATATGTGATATTCTAATCCTAATTCATGCTTCTAGGTTGCATAGATATATATTTTGTTTTTACATGTTTTTTGTACCAACGAACCCAAAACGAACTGAACCCCCCCCCAAAATTTTTTGGCCAAATCGGCGAACCAAACCCCTGAACCTGAACCTCAAAACCTATTCCAACACTCTTCATTTTTCCTGCACAAACTTAATTGACCACCAAATTATGTTGCCCCTCGACTTTACCCACGTTTACTCCCTCAAACCTCTCTTTTTCATTCAAAACCCCTATTTTCCCAACTAGGGAATGTCATGCCATAACATACTTTTGACCTCCCCTATCATTGCAGACCTTTTGAACACATCAAAATCCACAATCTCACCCTATTTCCAACCTATTCTAACTTATTCTCAAGCAATTTCTTCTTTTAACCTCTTCTAGCCTTGCTTTTAAGGGGCCTCAATTTTGAATTTTCAACAGGGGCAGCGTTAGTAATCTCTTCCAATGCCCTTAATACTGCTATTTTCTTATTCCTACTCCCTATCCTACTTACATCAGGCCCATATCACCGAGACATAGCCTGAACAATAGGTGGAATGGCCTATTTCAACGCTACCTCAAGCCCTTAAGGGATCGATCGATTGAATGCTTAGCTCAAAGCGATTCAGCGTGTTTGGAGTGTGAAGAGGACCATGCCTAAGCGGCGTCAATCACTATTCATGTAATGTTGGAACAATGCTGTTTGGTCACGAGTTGCGAGCGAAGTTGCACCACTTTGCAACTTTCCACTGCTTCCATTTGACACTTTTTCCATCAACTAAAATCTGGACACCCGCAGGAGAAACCACTCCAAGATAACAAAAATGAGAGAGGTTATTGTGCAGAGGGTAGCGATCAATGGGATCCCGGGGCGAGAAGTTTCTAAGTATCCGCGGTGTCGAGTAACCTCATCGCAAGTTTGCAGCCATTTTTGCCCTTTGGACCCATGGGGATCAATCCGGGTTGAGACATAGCTCAAAAGTGATTTCCGCATGTTTGGGTGTGAAGAGGACCATGTCTGAATTAATAAATATGCCTATTCCGGACATGTTGGAATAGTTTGTTTGCGTCACGGAGTTCGCGAGCGAAAGTTGCACCACTTTGCAATTTTCCATGCTTCCATTTGACACTTTTCATCAGCTGAAACTTGACCTGCGCGGAAAACCACTTTCTGAGATAGCGAAATTGGAGAGATTATTGTAGAGGGCCCAATGTGATCCCATGGGATCAGACGAGAAGTTTCTAAGCATCGCAGTGTCCAAATAACCTCATGCTGAGGTTTGCAGCCATTTTCCCTTTGGACCCTTAAGGGATTGATTTGGTTGAGCGTGGTTGAGCGATTCTGAATGTTTGGGTGAAAAAAGGACCATGCCTAGCATAAAAATTCCTATTCAGATGCATTAGAATAGTTTTTTTGATCACATGAGTTGCAGAATGAAAGTTGCACCACTTTGCAACTTTCGACTGCTTGCATTTGACACTTTTTTCATCAACTGGCGGAGACCCGCGGAAAACCACTCGAGGATAATGGCGAGAGAGATTGTGGCAGATGGGACCAACCTTGATCCCATCATATTGAAGCAGTTTCCTAAAGCGTCCGCGGTGTCGAATATTACTCGTATTTGAAGTTTAGCCAAATTTTTCCCTTTTGGACCCTTAAGGGATCGATTTGGTTGAGGCATGGCTTCAGGCGATTCGGGTGTTTGGAGTGAGAAAGAGGACTATTCTATCATAAACATGCCTATGCGGACATGTTGGAACAGTTAGTTGGTCACCCACGCGGAGTTCGCGAAGCGAAAGTTGCACCGCGCACAACTTTTCAGCGCTTCATTTGACACTTTTCATCAATGGCGGACACCGCAAGGGAAAACCACTCACGAGATAACAAAAACGGAGAGGTTATTGTAGAGGGGGTGCAGCAATCGATGGATCGACGATAAAGTCTCTAAGCATCCACGGTGTCCAGGAAGTAACCTCATCTTTACGAGAAGTTTGCTTAGCCATTTGCCCTTTGGACCCTTAAAGGGATCGTCGGTTAAGCGTATTTCGAAAGTGATTTACTAGCGATGTTTGGGTGTGAAAGGACCATGCATAAGCGTAAAAATTCCTATTGGACATGTTGAAACGGTCTGTTTGGTCACCTGAGAGTTGCTTGAGCGAAAGTTGCACCACTTTGCAACTTTTCACTGCTTTCATTTGACACTTTTTTCATCAACTGAAAACTAGACAGCACGGGAAAACCACTCCAAGATAATGAAAACCAAGAGAAATTATTGTAGAGGGTCCCAACATGATCCCATCAAATTAGATGAGAAGTTTCTAAGCATCACAATGTCTGAGTAACTTCATGTTGAAGTTTGCAGCCATTTTTCCCTTTGGACCCTTAATGGATCAATCCGATTGAACGTAGCTCGGAGCGATTCCGCGTGTTTGGGTGTGAAAGAGGACCATTCCTAGCATAAACATGCTTATTCAGACACGTTGGAACAATCTGTTTGGTCACACGAGTTGCAGAATGAAAGTTGCACCACTTTGCAACTTTCCACTGCTTCCATTTGACACTTTTTTCATCAACTAAAAACTGGACACCACGGGAAAACCACTACGAGATAACAAAAACTAAGAGAGGTTATTGTAGAGGGGCCCAACACGATCCCATTGGATCAGACGAGAAGGTTCTAAGCATCACAATTTCCAAGTAACCTCGTGTTGAAGTTTGCAGCCATTTTTCCCTTTGGACCCTTAAGGGATCAATCCGGTTGAACAAAGGGTCTATACTCTAAACTTATCCAAACCTTACCAACTCTTGGGGAAGAAATTATAAGGTGTCAAAACTTCAAAATCCACAATTAGATCTCATTTATACCACCGTACAATGGGTAAACCACAAAACCCTCTATTGTAGTCTAAACCCTAGGGGTTTATTGAAAATGATACTTCCAAAGCTAACCACAACCTAAAAATTACTCAAACAAGTTTGTGATACTCTACACAAGCTCAAAAAATCATAAAATAATGCTTCCCTACACAAAAACACAATTTAACTCTTCAAAACCACCACTTTTCTTAAAGAAAACTCACTTTTACACACATGGGTTTCACACCCATCTCACTTTCAAACATCCCCAACACTAACACATCATTCCCACACCTTAGTAATGTTAGTGCAGGCCCATTCCTCAAGTTACAAAGGGTACAAAAAGAGGAATGGATCAAAAATCCATTTTTATTGACTCAAAACCTTCAAATGCACAAGTTCGGGCCGATTTTAGTAAATTGATGATATTCTACTCCTTATTTGCCTTGATGAACAAAACCTACTGAATGGTGATCCTGCACCAATCATACATTGACCTTCTTGTCCCTCCAAAAGTTTGGACCACATCCATTACCTCCACATAAAACTCAACATCCTTGGTCTTCTTGGTTCCCATGCCTTGATATGGTTATGCAAATGAAAATGAAGCAAAGTAATCATCTCCTTCTCCACTGGCTGGAAGAATGCATGCTTAATGTTTTGATACATGATATCAACTCTCTCATCTACTCTCATGGTTGAATACCGAAATCTAGTATGGTGGGCCTCCATAGTTCCAATCATCTTTCTTCCTCTTCCACCAAATGTTGGCCTGATCCACACGTCTACCAGCATAATTGACTTTGTTTTTGAAAGTTGAAGTTTCTCCTGAGTCACCAGTGTTGCTATGTCTGCCTTTTCAAACTCTTTTATTGCTACAGATTGTCTCTGGGATTTAATCATTTGTACCACATGTGGTTGATGTGCTTTGAATCCTTGCATCTAAAGGAAATTTCCTCAACATAAATACTCTCTCAAGGTTAACAATCATACATTGACCTTCTTTCCCATCTTAAAGTTTGGACCACATCCATTACCTCCACATAAAACTTGACATCCTTGGTCTTCTTGGTTCCCACACCTTGATATGGTTATGCAAATGAAAATGAAGCAAAGTAATCACCTCCTTCTTTGCTGGTTGAAAGAATGCATGCTTAATGTTTTGATACATGATATCAACTCACTCTTTTGCTCTCATGGTTGAATATCGAAATCTAGTATGGTGGGCCTCCAGAGTTCCAATCATCTTTCTTCCTCTTCCACCAAATGTTGGCCTGATCCACACATCTGCCAGCTTAGTTGGCTTTGTTTTTTGAAAGTTGAAGTTTCTCCTGAGTCACCAATGTAGCTCTCTTTTCCTTTTCAAACTCTTTCATTGCTACAAATCGTCTTTGGGATTTAATCATTTGTACCACATGGTTGATGTGCTTTGAATCATCAGTATTAGTCTTCAAAATTTGCTGCTAGTACAAGTTCATTCTACTTTCATAATACTTTATAACCATGGAGTTCAGCCATTCCTTGATGCCATCAAGTGAAGATTGAGGAATGACGTCAATGCGAGTACATCCCACCTGACGTCTTTGAAAGCAATAGCCATATAAAATTCCTTTTGCCCAAGTCCTACTCTCTCAAGGTTAACAATCTCAATCTCACTAATAGCGATTACTACTAAGAAAGGTAATTCCACCAACTCTACCAAACAATTTACCATAAGAATAATAAAAGCAGAGGATTTGAAAGGAACTCCATGAAAACCAAGCTCTCTAAATGGTACATATCAAAGTCTAGTTCAAAATCTTTTAGATGAGGCTGCTCCCATAGCTCTCTTACTCACTTGACAAAACCTTGAAACTCTGTATTGATTTTATTTTTCTTGTCCCTCTCTTATTGTTCTTCCTCAATTTCATTAAGATCATACATTGACCTTCTTGACCCTCCTAAAATTTGGACCACATCCATTACCTCCACATAAAATTGGACATCCTTGGTCTTCTTGGTTCCCATGCCTTGATATGCTTATGCAAATGAAAATGAAGCAAAGTAATCATCTCCTTCTCCGTTGGTTGGAATAATGCATGCTTAATGTTTTGATACATGATATCAAATCTCTCTTCTACTCTCATGGTTCAATACCAAAATCTAGTATGGTGGGCCTCTAGAGTTCCAGTCATCTTTCTTCCTCTTCCACCAAATGTTAGCCTGATCCAGACATCTGCCAACCTAATTGACTTTGTTTATGAAAGTTGAATGGTGCAAGAGCACCCACACCTCACCCTAAATTTGTGATTGTTTGATGGAAAATTGGGAGGATAGTTGGTAAATGTTAGTATTTTGAGGTCTTTTTGTCTTGAATAAGGTCTAATAGACCAATCTTTTATGTACTTTGGGAATTAGTAGGTTAGGGTGGACAAATGTGCAAAAGCACTCTTGAATTAAATAATTGTTGATATTGCCATAAAGGAAAATTATGTAAAAAGTAGGTGGGAGTGCAGAGAAAGAGTCTAAAAGTCATGTTATAAGAGTTTCTAAGTGGTCCTAGGCCTTTAGAATATTAAATTTGCATGATAAAGCTTAGTAAGGAAAACAATTCTTAAATAATAAATACTAGTATTTGTAGGCTTAATAAGGGTTTGGTGGTTCAAAGTTAGTTATGGGAATTGAAGGGAGATGATTCATATTTGAAATGTATTAAAAACATCGTTCAAGCCTGAATGGGGGTTCAATCAATGGTTTTTTTTGAAGATTGGTGCTCTTCACAATGCCTAAAACTGTGGAATTTCAACATTTTTCTGAGTTTTTAGTTTCTTTTCTCTATGTACAACCTAGTACAGGCCTCTTATGAAAAGAAATTCATGAAACATTGTGGTGGCAGGTCTTTACCTAGATTTCAATATGTTTTGATACACCTTTGGTTGTTTTAGTGAAAGGAAAATTCATTTTTCTTTATTCAACCTATACAGACCAGCAGGGTCTGAGTTTACTCTAATTTTTGTGATGGAGCCCCTTCTCCTACTATGGTGAATTGTGACTCAGAGGAAAGGTTTACAATGTATTTTTTTCAAGTTTCCTTAACTCTTTTAATAATGGTAAGGCGTTTATAGGGCTGGTGATGTTGTTTTAGGTTGAGAATGTGAGATTTTGCTTGAAATGGAGGAACCAAAGTGATGTTTTTGAGATCTACTGAGTCTAAAGGATAGGTGAAGGTTTATTATGTGTGTGCAGACCCTAAAAAAATTGTTTGATGCTTTGGTGAGGTTTGGAAGGCCTTGGAGTTGTGAGATGCTAAAAACCCTACGTATTTGTTAGAAAATTGAGGGTTTTAATCAATTATGGCTTAGAGGTTGAGTGCTTTTCTAAAACCTATGGAATTGGGAGTTTTGTGACCTATTTGATGACTGTCCAAGAGCTTGTGGGGCTAGAAGAAGTTTAAAGAGCAATTTGTTTGTAAAACAGGGTTAATTTTGTAGCCTTTTTGCAGGGCAGTTTGAAGGATCTCCAAGAAATTGCAAAGAAACATTGTATGTTTGGCTTGGGAATGGTGTTGGGGGTTTGAGTAGATGCTATATTGATGATGAGATGGTCCTTGAGAGGAATTCTCTAAAATTTTAGCCAAATTGTTGAGTTTCAAAGCCTTTTTGTTGGTAGTTGTTCCAAGATGGCCAAATGAAATAACAAAGGTTGTTGATTTACTAAAATCTGATTGTTTGAGTCTTCTCCACCTTGACTCTGCATCACTAAAGTTTCTCTTGAGTCACCAGTGTAGCTCTCTCTACCTTTTCAGACTCTTTCATTGCTACAGATCACCTCTGGGATTTAATCATTTGTACATGGTTGATGTGCTTTGAATCCTTGCATCTAAAGGAAATTTCATCAACATAAATACTGCTACTCTCTGAAGGTTAACAATCTCAATCTCACTAATAGTACATTTACAACCATATTCAAATATTTGCCTTCAAAAGGCTACAAATTCAAATATTGACTTAAATAGCCTTCAAGAGGCTTTAAATAGCCTTTACAAATGATTCTACATCTTTCCAATCATGCCTAATTGTTCTTTTTGTAACTAACATGACTTATTACATTATAAATCAATTGTGGATGTGTTATGACCTTATTCAATTGACAAAACTCATAACAAAAAACTAACTTAAAAGATTTCCGTGAACCAAATTTTCTCAATAACCTTGGTGCCCCTACACCAAATTTCATTATTTCAATAAATGTCATTACAAGTAAATCTCATTACAATGCCTTAGGTACTCTGTTCTCACAGATATTTTACAATGTCACTCATACATTCAAGATTCTCTTATAATGTCTACATCATAGGTTCTCATTTAGAGGTTAACTTCAAATGAGAAACTTGAGATTCCCTCACAAAACTTCGCACACTCTTTTATAATGGCTTGAAATAAAAAATGAGATTTGTCAAGATCATCAAAATAAGGATGTTGCATTTAGTTTTTGGCTGAGATTCTCTTCGATGGCTCTAAAATCAACATTTTCTGCAAGGAGAGAGCAATCAATTTTTACTAGTTTAGTTACAGATAGGCAAAGTAAAAGAATAAAAAGAAACAACTCATGTCCAAAATGGAAATGAAATGAAAATAGATGGAAGGCACTTACAGATAGGCATGGCAGACTCTCAACTAAGTCACTCCTGATCATACATCTTCACTGTGAGTTCCAAAATACCTATTGCACACAACACCTCTTATGAATTTAGAATATCTTGAAATTTGAGATGCTCCTATAATGTCTACGTCATAGGTGCTCACGATAAGGTTAACTTCAAATGAATAACTTGAAATTTCCTCACCAAGCTTCGCACACACTTTTGTAATGGTTGAAAATCATAATTGAGATTTGGCTTCATAATCAAAATAGGGATGTTGCATTGCTTTTATGCCTGAGATTCTCTTGGATGGCTCATAAATCTGCATTTTCTACAGGGGGACACCATTCAATGTTTATCGGGTTACTTACAGATATGCAAAGTAAAATATGACATGATAGCATTGGCATCAAACAAATTAACGTGGATACAAGTATAAATTAATAAGAACCATTGTGCACAAATTCAATGAACCATCTAGATCTGCTCTACTCTTTATTGTGTCAAGTATTGCCTCATGGTCAGACTAACGGACCTTCCACAAGGTCTTGTTCAAAGGTCTACCCCCATATTTTCTCAAACGAACATTGGATGCCACAACAAGTTTTGAGTAATGAAGAATCTTACGATGTGTGCCAAAGTCCTCAAACAACCAATGTTTAACACTCTTATGTGGGTACCTTCTAAGACATGTTCCAATAACAACAACTGAGCCTGTAGGGTATTCGATGTTTTCTCCATCTATAACTGGGGCTTCCAATTTCTTTTTGGCCTCAACACAACGACACAAGTAATAGTCTATTCCCTCTTCATTTTCTTCATCTGCAATAACTGCATAAACATGCCCTGCATTGATATGTGCATAAAATCACTCGAAATTAGTCAACATTATGAATACAGTACAAAGTAAGATAACAATATGGAATTTGAAAAACTAAGCAAGTAGATATATTACCTGGTTGAACTAGATCTGATACATGGTCAAATTCGACTGATGATTCCATCTGTGTTAGTTCCAATGCCATCAGAGGGCGATATGTGTGAAGTGGGCTAAGATAACTTGTCAACCATTTGTCAACCCACTCCCCTAACTCACAATCATTCCAGGCTTGCATTGTACATGAACAAAAGCATGCCATCTTACGTGTATCGATACTCCATGAACCTACATTTGAGCTAAGGAAAGAGTGTAGCTCACTCGATCATGTTAGTCTACAACAATCCTCATATGGTGCAATGTTAGTATCATCCATCAACCAAAAAAATCTATGAACTGAAGACATACCTTCATTACCTAGACCCATCGAAGCATTACACCACTCGACGATTGAACTTGCATCTATCAACTTTGCACTGTCTTTATACTTTAACTCTTCTCGTGCTAATGCTCTTTTCACACATGCTCCTGCACCATCATGCTCCCCCTTTCCATGCCCAGCCTCACAAAAGTTCCACATATGCTGAACACCTATAGTGAGATGCATCCTGCACAACCAGTAGAACATGTGTGCATTCTTGAATTGTGTTGCACAGTTATCCGAACATATTATATGTTGACTGTATGCTATGCCCCTCCGAGCCAAATCACTATAGAACATCTGGAAGCAACCTTGCATGAACTCTGGAGAATGTGTGCGATCATCACTAATATAAAAGTGAAACTCCCTCAATACCTTCCTTTGGTCCTCCGTACTAACAGCTGCATGAATGAATGCTATGTGCACAAATATTGAAACCTGTGTGGAGTTGTAATACTGTGACTGCACCTCACACTGTGGTTGTAGAGTGTAGTTCTCTGCAAAGTCAACCATTGATACTATGATACCAACTAGAAAGGTGTCCTTGCATAGCTTGAATTGCGTGTCCAGCCATCGGGCTCTATGGGTATGCCTTGCATACTCATACACTAGATTCTCATGAAACATGGACATAAACTAATACACTGGAATCTTCTCAATAACCAAATCACACCTTTTTTCTTGAGACCCATCTTTTGTAGTGTATGCCACTGTTTTATACTTCCTGAAATCTACTAGTTTATGCCCCACCTCATTTGTGCTTTCCATATGTTGACATACTGGCATTTGTTGCAAGCCACCACAACACTCGCATGAACCATCCAAGCATGTTGTCCTGTAGAATATTTGTCCATCCTCTATTTGACATAAAAAAATTTATAAGAACTCTCTTGAAGATTTTGGTGGGGCTTCTATGCCACAATCCTACAAAACATCATTAGTATGCAAATCTAAACATATAGAACGATAAACATCATAATGGTTAGCGAATTCAATATGTAGTCTACAGCAACAAGTAGTGCATGTGTGATTTATCTTGACATAAAAAGGTTTAAGCATTTCAAAAAATCTTTGAGAAATACTAATTTGAGGATAACATTTTGAAATTTATGAAAAAGTTGGGTTTGAGTCGTATTCAAAAAATGCTTTGGATGTGGCTCACGGTTCCGACTACCGATTCTCCTTCTTACGACATCCCTTTGATTAGAGATGGCCTTGTATTATTCTTCCAATAATCTTCAATTAGTGTTCTCAATGCTTCAACAACTTTTCTATCTTTGTGTGGAGTCTTCCGAGAATGCCCATAATTCATTTGAATTGGTGCCCTCAATTCTTTGCCGCCTTTGAACGACTTTTGATAAAGTTTTTCTAGTAATTCCACTTGTTCACTTGTCTTTTTAATGAGGCGAGATCTCTTTGTTTGATAGCTTACCAAGTTGATGTAATGACACGTGGTGACATTACTATCCTTTGAGCTGAGGTCTTACCCACACTCTCATAGGAATCCATTATATTCTTCACAATAGTGTTTTCACTTGATGCATTCGATGTTCTCAACCCAAGAGTCTTCATGATGTTTCTACGTACTTTAAACCCGCATCATTTGAACAAATAGTTGACATCTTAGTCTCATTTAGCCTTTCAAAGAACATTTTCCAAATCTTATCAGCATATCTTCTACAAGTGTGTTATGGAATCTTACCTTCCATGTGCTGCAAAATATCCTCATCAATATTAATCAAAAACTTTGGCTTTCTACGCAAAATTCTAGGTGGTGTTCTCTTAGGTACATACATCTCAACATTAGCAATTTCATCAATATTTAATTGAGGTGGGCTAGATTGTGTACCTTCGACCAGGGTGGAATAGAATACATACCTTGAGGTTCACATGGGGATGATGGCATACCTTGTTCATCAAATCCGAGTGATGATGTACTCTCAACTTCAGATGTGGTGGATGGTGTCCAACCATACTCACTTGTGGTAGATGGTGTCCCTCCATATTCGCTTGTGCTTAATGGTGTCCCTTCTATTCACTTGCAATAGAGGGTGTGTCTCCAACTATATTATATGCATCTCCCCTAGCACGGCTCTTTCGCATTTGTGCCCTTTGTGCTACCAATTTCTTTTCTCTTTTTGGGTTGAGGTTCCTCTTCAACTGGCTTGTTTTCGATCAATCGTTCCCAATTTTTTATTTTCACGATATTCCCTCATCCATTTTTTCTCTTTATCTTTGAAGGCTTGGAGCTGATCATCTGTTAGGTTTTTCCTTTTAACAATTCATTTCTTCGGCATGATGAATAATTTTACTTGTGCAAAAAGTGCTAAGTCAAGTGAAATTAACTAATAGTGAAGGGTTGTAAAAGTGTATTAAAGAGGGAGACCAACGGTCACCTCTTTCAAATGTTAGTTTTCAAAGTTGAAGTGGTTTGTTTTAAGAGGGAAACATTATAAAAGGCCATGATAAACTTGAATGATCTTGGATTGAGCGTCAAACCAAATGAGGAAATGTTGAGTTTTCCTTAACAAAATTGAGCTTTTGGTGACTGAAATTGAGTTTCTGAGTTGGGCAGCATTATTTTATGTTAGATTGAGCATGAACAAGGTATATTAGGCTTGTTTCAACAGTTTTCAAGTTTTGGAGTGTTTGGCAAGTGATACTTTCAATAAAACATGCAGTTTCTAAGCCTAGGGAGAGGGTTTTATGGTTTGGGTGGTAAATGATTGAATCTCTGCAATCTAATGCTATAATTTGAAGTTTTGATAGATATAAAGTGATGCCCCAAGGTTTTAGGAGATTTGGACACGTTTTATAGGTGGTTCCCTTGTAAAAGTGGGCTAATTTGGGCCCTTAAAAGCGTAGAAAACTTAATAATTTGTGTAGTTTGGTACAAAACAAGCATTGGTGATTGTTGGATATGTTGAAAGGCTCTGTAATGGGTAAAATAAAGGTGTCTAAATGGTCCTAGGTCTGTAGAACAACAAATCATTATGGTGGCAGGTCTTAACTTGGACTTCAATCTATTTTGAGACTCCTTTGGTTGTTTCAGTGAACGAAAAAAATCCATTCTTCATGATCAGCCTGTACAGACCAACAAAGTATGAGTTTTACTTTAATTTAAAGATGGAGCCTTTCCTCCAACTCTGGTGACCTGTGATTTAGAGGAAAGGCTTGTAATATGTTGTTTTCAAGTTTCATGTTTCTTTTAATAGTGGTAAGGCGTCTATAGGGATGGCGATGTTATCTTAGGCTGAGAATGTGAGTTTTTGACATGAAAAGGAGGAACCAAAGTGGTGTTTTTGAGATCTAATGAGGCTAAAGACCTAGTGAAGGTTTATTTTGTTTGTACAGACCCTGAAAAACTTGTTTGATGCTTTGGTGAGGCTTGGAAGGCCTTGGAGTTGTGAAATATAGAAAACCCTAGATATTTATGAGCAAATTGAGGGTTTTTGTATTGGAAACCTATTTGAGCCTGCATTAGGAGTAGATTCCATTTTTTTAGAGACATGTATGGAAATTTTGGTAGCATAGACAAGGCAATCAGCTGGTTTGTATAACTGTTTGACAAAATCCCTCAATAAAAGCTTTGGAAGCATACACAAAGAAAGTCAATTGTTAAATTTAACAAAATGCCTCAAAGAGATGTGGTTTAAAAATGTAATAGGAAAGTGTATAGAATTGTGTAATTTAAAATGTCCATTGACAACCTAAGGTTGTAAATACACAAACAAATAATTTGATCAAATATGGAATAAGCAAAAACAACAAAAGCAGCAGTTTCTACACTAGAATGAAAGAAAATGTACAAAGACTTCATATACCTAAAAATCCAAAAGTTTCCAAATGGGAGAGTTCTACCCAAATATGTAGCCTTTGCTTCTTCTTTCCTCAAACTCCTAAAAAAATTAACTTTTTCAAAAGCTTATTCCCCTCCAAACTTCAATTGTATATCAGTTATCAATGTAATTCAAACTTGAATTCATATTATA